>CAUYUJ010016390.1:71487-106487 GCA_963575745.1 Prorocentrum cordatum | reverse complement strand
GAGGATGCTCCCCAGGGGCAGCGCCTGCACGCCAACGCCCCCGCGCACCCCCTGTGGTGGGCCGCTCTCTCCCTGCGCCCCCCCCGGGGGGTATGCGCCCGCCAGGCAGCGCCGGCCCGCCGGCGCCGACGGCCCGCCCCGCGCGCCGTCGGCCCCCGGCTCCCTGGGGGCCCCGGGCGCCGCGGGCGCGCCCGCCTCTGGCCCGGCCTCCTCTGGGGCCTCCGCGCCGCACTCCAGGGCGAGGGCCGGGCAGTGGCAAGGGGGGGGGAGGGCCGCCTCCTTGCCCTGCATGGTCTTCCTGCCCCCCTCCCCTTTCCCGCCTCCCTCCTCCCCCCCTTCTCTTTCCCTCCTTCCCTCCCCTCTCTCCCTCCCTCTCTCGTCGTCCTCCTTCTCCTCCTCATCCTCCTCGTCCACGTCCTCCTCATCCTCGTCCTCATCTTCCTCCTCCTCCTCCATCTCCTCCTCCTCTTCCTCCTCCTCCTTTTCCTCCTCCTCCTCCTCCCTCCTCCCTCCTCCTCCTCCCTCCTCCCTCCTCCCTCCCTCCTCCTCCTCCCGCCTCCCCTCCTCTCCCACTCCCTCCTCCCTCCTCCTCCCTTTCCCTCCCTCCTGCCTCCTCCTCCTCCTCCTCCTCCTCCTCCTCCTCCTCCTCCTCATCCTCCTTCCCCTCTCCTCCTCCTCCTCCTCCCTCCTCTCTCCTCCTCCTCCCCTCCTCCCTCCTCCTCCCTCTCCTCCTCCCTCTACCTCCCCTCTTCCTCCTTCCTCCCTCCCCTTTCCTCGCGCGCGCCGCGGCGCCTCGATCTCTCCCACCTCGCCGCCGCCACCGCGCGCGCCCTCTCCCCTCCCGGCTGTCTCCTCCTGCTCATCTCTCTCCTCCTGCTCCTCCTCCCTTCTTCTGCTCCTCCTCCTCCCTCCTCCTCCCCCCCTTCTACTCCTCCTCCTCCTCCTCCCTCCCTCCCATATCCTCCCTCCTCCTCCTCCTCCTCCTCTCGTCCTCGTCCTCCTCCTCCTCCTCGTCCTCCCTTTCCTTCCTCCCTCCTCCCTCCTCCCTCCCTCAGGTTTGGCTCGAGCGGTTGCACAACCGGTTCCGCGCCGATCCCCGCCGCGACGCCCTATCGGGCCGCCATCTGCCAGGCGCGACGCCTGCCTACTCTCCTCCTTCCTATCCCCAGCGGCCTCGCGACGAGCCCGCTCCTCATCGCAGAGCGCGCAAGCAGCGCGCTAACGCCCGCACTCTTTTTTCAGGGTGCACAAAGCTGCGATGATGCTTTCGCAGCACCACTCCTTCCAGGGTATCCCCCAGCAAGGCGCTGTTCCTCCTACCCTTCCCCCCCCGCACGCGCCACCTCTCTCGCCAACAGCTGGGCTGCAGCAGCACGGTATGGCTACTTCTCCCACCCAGCGTTTGGCTGCTCCTCCCTCACCGTCTCTTTATGCCACGCGCCTTCCCATGGATTTTTTTCCTCCACCCCGGCAGCCAATGCACCAGAAAGGCAGCGCCCCTCCCGAGTTCTGGTATTGCCTGCAATGTGGCCGGGCCAATACCACTATGGACGTCTCATGTCCCAACTGTTTTCCGACTCGGGCAGCAGGTCACCAACATGCGAAGGTCGGCCCAGCCAAAGGTCAGGGGCAGCACAGGCCCCTGCATGATGGGGGCGCGGGGCCGGGCCACAAGGGCCCTCGCTCCTTTTCCGGAAGCACGGGGGGGGTGCGCTTTGGCAAGGGCCTCGCACCGACAGGGGCGCCGTCCTTCGATCAGGTGGCTGCATGGGCAGCGGAATACGGCCTGCTCCCTGCACCCCCAGGAGATCATGCGGTCCAAGAGGCTGGGATCTCCAGCAAGGAGCGCAAGAAGCGCGAGAAGGACGATGCTCGTAGAGATCGCGAGTACCAGCGCAGAGATGGGGAGCAGCCTCCATCGAAGGCTCCTGGCACCCCACACGGGGCTAGGGACGCAGGCATCATAGGACAGTCTCCCCAGACACAGCCTTCCCCTTTTGCGCCTCCTCACGACGGTGCGGCCACTCCCCCTACACTCTTCGGCCCAACATCTGTACAGCACTCTCCTTTCCTCGCGGCCGAACAGGCCTCCGCCTCGCTCGGCGCGCTGGATCCTGTCACTGAGCTCTCAGAGGCGGAGCTCACAGCGCAGTGCCCTACCCTTGCCCCAGACGAGGCGCACTCTCACTCAGCCTGGCTTTACCCCCCGCTCGAGCCCGACCGCCTGCTGGAGCACCGCAAGGCCCTTGCAATGAGCAAGGAGGCACTAATCCTGCAGCTTAGGGCCTCAACTCTCCTAGGACACTCCGATATGCGTATCACCGAGATCCGAAAGGAGATTTCACTAGTTAACTTTCAATTGGCCAACGCGAGGGATCCGCTGGCCAAGATTAGTGAGCAAGAGCACGTGGTGGCCTCCCTGCAGGCCGATTGTGAGCAATTGGCAGCCAAACAAGCGCAGGCGGAGGAGCACGTGCGCAACATTGCCCTGGCCATTCAGACCGCACAAGCGGACCTCAGCCAGGCTTCCATGCTTCTAGCTTATTTCAAGTCGCAAGCACCGCCAGCCGCCGCCATCACTGACTCGCTCATGATGGGGGACGCGGCGGAGGAGCCAGGTGCAGTACAGCGCACTGCGGCACTCTCTGCAACGCATACAGGCGAGGAGCAAGCCGACCCTCACGACCTGGGAACGGCCACGCCCCTCACGGCAGCGCCGACCTCTCCTCCACTCCTCCACTGCCCTGCGCCCCTCCCAGGCATCCAAGGGTTGGAACAGCCTTACATCACTTCACTCTCCGCGGCCATGCAAAGCAACGCCGAGGCCATGGCCAGGGAGGTTGCCACCATCAAGGCAAGTTTTGACCCCCAGGCCCAAGCCATGCGCAACTCAGTAGACACCCTAGTCTCACAGATCAAGGCCGGGCAACTAGTGCCAGCCGCCACTTCTAGCCACGGCGCCACGGTCCGGGGGGGGGCCACAGCGCCGTTAGGATGTGTACAGGCCTGCGCTTCCCCCAAAGCAGGCCCGCTATTCCGCCTAGGTTTCGCGCCCAAACCCGGGCCAGCGCCAGTGCCCAAGTCGCCGACAGGGGAGGCGATCACCACTGCGCCCTCGTTTCAAGATAGCTCGGTTAGGGAGAAGGCTATCAACCAGCAAAGCCCGGCAGCAGCTTCCGTAGAGGATCCCAACGGCATGCCCCCGCCTACCCGCTCTGCCAGCCAGCTTGGGTGGGACCTCTCCGATGAAAAAGGGGAGCCAGTCTCCGTGGCATCCTCCCGCCGCAGCGCAAGCGCGCAGGCCAGGGGCAGATCCGCGCGCGCGGGCCAGGCCGAAGAGCGCGCGCTTTCAGGCATTAGCGAGGAAGATCTTGTAGCTAGGCAGGCAGCACGCAGCAAGAGCCCTCGTGGTTCACGTCGCCCCAGGCCCGAGACAGCCGAGGCTGACCCAAAGGCACGTGCAGGGACATCCGCCACGTCTAACCCACGCAGTCCTGCAGATGCAATGGCAGAAGCAGAGGCTGCGGACCTTCGCGCTGAAGCCGAGGCCCACGCGGCACAAGCTGCTCAGGACGATTTAGCCCAGGCAGCGCGCGACGGCACGGTTTTTCAGGTCGCTCCCCCGGACACTGCCCACGGGTGAACCTGGGGGGGCGACAAGGCATGCGCCGCAGCCCGCTTCCGCCCATGGGGTGGATGCTACCGGTGCTTGCGGCTACCTCCATACAGTTGGTCAGGGACTTCGATGTCATTTTTCCAGCCCTCCACTCCTCCTCCATCCCCACCTGGCACAGCTTTGTCTTCGACACTCCCTACGCGGCTTTTGACTCCGCGGATATATATACTGACGCCAGCGGAGGGGCCTCCAAAGGAGATCTCGCTGGCCCACCAGCGTGGGCTTCCTAGTGTGTCCCACCCCGGAGACAATGGGAGCAACTAGAGTCTCCGCTAAAGCGGAATTCGATGCCGCCACCTGGGCGGCGCTATGGGCTTTACAGTCCCCCTTCCCTCCCGACGTTCCTCTCACCTTTCACTCAGACAACATGGGCGTTGTCGCCACCGCCCAAGGCGGTACCGTGGCTGAGCCACTAATGGAACATAGAAGCCGCCTCGACAGTCTGTGCAAGGTACTTGGCCTGAAGCGTCGCTTTACATGGCAGCACGTGCACGGTCACCAAGCGGACCCGCTCAACGAAATGGTTGACACGGTCGCCAGACTATACTCCCTCGCACTGCTACCTCCTCCAGTGCTCCCGCCCCTCATGAGCTTTCTCCAAGACAATGCGCACATTTTGGAATGGCTCTGGCTTGAGTGCCTTCCTCAGCAACAGCGTGCGCTTTACCCGCCGAAACATCAAGTTAGTCTCAATCCCCCTCTCCCCCCGCGCACCTCGCTTGCTGATGTTTTTCCAGGTCTCTCCAAAGAGGCAGCCCCGATCGCAGACGCCACGGCATCATGCTGTCTCAGGCTAGCCTCAGCCAACATTCTCTCTCCCACGCCTGCTTCGCGCATCTCCCAAATAGCCAGGCTTACAGGCGTGGCCGTCAAAGGACGCCTCCACCAACTGGCCGCCGCTTTTCAACGCAATGGGCTCGACGTTATCGGTATGCAAGAGACGCGAGTCACAGCCGCGGGCTCTGGCAAACGCCAGGTTCCCCCGTACGTAGTCTTTTTGTCAAAGTCTCAAGCTGGAACTCATGCTTGCGGCTGCGCGCTATGGGTCAACCTTAGCACGCCCGTTTTTCCCAATGCCAAAGGCATTCCCACTTTCCCTATTAAGTCACACAGCGTGCGTATTGCACACCCAGACCCGCGCATTATCGCGGCCGTCATCAGTCAGAACGGCCTACGTTTCAGCATCCTCGTGGCACATGCTCATCATTCCGGGCGTCCTCTCCACGAGCAGGCCGCATGGTGGCAGCACCTTAGACACGTGCACGACCATATTTTACCGCAGCCCACGCCTACTCTTGTCCTTATGGACTCCAATGCTGCAGTGGGCACGCAAACATCAGCGGCCATTGGCCCACAACGCGCTGAGCAAGTTAACACGGCTGGCTTCTTTTTCCATCGATTCCTACTTGCATCTAAACTTTGGCTGCCGGCCACCTTTGTGCCACACCCTATGGGAGCGGGCGCATGGATCGCGCCAGCACGTGACCCCGCCTTCAAACAGCACTGGAAGCGCAGGGACTACATAGCTATACCCATAGGCGCCTCTGCCAATGAATGCGAAGTCAAGTATTCTCTTACTTTAGCACTCGCAGTGCTAGACCACGCTGCCCCGTGCTTATTATGCCGTTTCAAGTTACAGCTCCGACCTAATGAAGACCAGGGACGCCAAGTCATGCGTATTCCGCACGATCCTACAGCATACCCCGACCCGTCGGCCAGACAGCTTTTTGGAGACACTTTCTCGCCTCCCCCTGAAGCTTTAACTTTCGACCTGCACGCCTCCGACCACGCGCTCATCCTGGACAGGGAAGCGCGCAATGCCATGCTACAGGCATTTCCCCAACCCCGCACGTCTACTGGTCGCGCACCTTCCAATTCCCGCGTCTCCATGGCCACCTTGAGGCTCATGGATGCCAGAGCTTTTATTATCAGCCAAGCCAACACGCTTCAACAGGAAGCAAGCAACCTTTTCCTGCTGGCAGCTATCGCGGCTTGGAAGCGATATGTGCGATCTAGGCAAGCATTTACACGTCCTAAAGCGGCCTTGCGACATCACGAAGAGCTCTCGCTGATGCCCGCAATTAATAATGCTTTTGCCAAACTCGCGGAGCTCGGCGCTGCTCTCCGCAGCATGCGTGCCAGCATGGCTGACCCTAATGCCTCCATTAAATGGAAGCCCAGAATTCGCATGGCCTGCTTGCATCAGTTTTTAGCATCCTCGCCTACACGCGTTGCTAAAACACGCTTCCCTCATGCTTGCTCTGCGCCTACCATAGGTACCGCACAAGCGGCTGCCATTCAATTACGCGCACGCGCAAGCGCCATCAGGGCCATCGTCCTAGCTCAATTCACACAGGCAGTACGTTGCTCCGTCGACCTGGATGCCGCTTTTCACCTACAAGGCATTGCCGCCGAAGTTCACGAGGCATGGCAGACCTCACAACAACGCACTGCCTTTGCGCGCTTACGCACGTTGGGCGTGGGTTCCAAAAAGAAGCTACGCTCCTCTCCCCTACCTATCCTCTCCACGGCAGCGGGCACCTTCGTGGTAGACGCCACCCAAGCGGCCGACACGTGGCTATCCCATTTTGCTCGACAGGAGCATGGTGCAGTTATCCCGCTCAAACATGCCAAGGCCTACGACGCTAGTGCATCGTATTTGCCCGCTGACCTTACTGTGGATGTTCCCCCTCCATACTCCCTCTTCTCCCTAGCGCAAATCGAGCGCGCCTATGCCAGGACCCCAGACTCGGCAGCCAGCGTGGATGGCTTCAAAGGAGCCTTTGTCAAGTCGTTTCGCCGTCTACTTGCGAAGCAGTACTACCCGGTCCACCTCAAGGCGCAGATGCGCCTTGAGGAACCGCTGGCTTGGCGGGGAGGGTACAACTTCGACATTTTTAAAGGTAAAGGCAATCCGGCCATAATGGCCAACTCCCGCTCGGTCATGGCCCCCCCCCACTTCTCCAAGCGGCATCGTGCCCTACTGCGCAAAGAACTGGTGGAATATCTTCCTCCCATGGCAGGCGCCTCGCAGTCTGGCGGCATCGCTGGACGGGGCACAGATTTCGCCACGCTCGCGGTCTTAGCGCACCAAGCCTACGCAAATAGCCAGCGCATTTCCTCAGCATACATATTTATAGATGCTGTCTCAGCCTTTTACAGGGCCCTCCGACAGCTCATATTTTACTGTGACTCGCAACAAGCTGACCTTTACTACTTAGTTGCTTCCCTTGATCTCCCCCAGGAGACAGGTGAAGAACTAATAAGACATTTGCTCTCTGCCCCTCCTATACTGCAGGAGGCTGGTCTCCCCCCGCATCTCCATGCACAAATCTCGGCTGCATACGAGCATACCTGGGCCTTCTACCCAGGAGCCTCAGGGGTAGCGCTCACATTACGTGGCACCATCCCAGGACAGCAGCTCGGAGACGTTCTTTTCAACTTCCTCATGGCCCGAGCCAATAACGAAGCTGTCAAGCAGCTCACTGAATCACCGCTTGCACACCTTATTCTCAATGTCCAGGTGGACAAGGATGCCCCGCGCTCATTTTTCGCTCACAACAAGGACAATATAGCCTCCGCAGAGACAGAAGTGCACCAATATCTGGACTCATGTTTTTTCGATGATGGTGCCTATGCCTTCCTTGGTCCCACTAAGGAGCTATTTGACGCCATGCCCGTGCTAATGGCCATCATAGTCGAAGCCTACGCGCTCTCAGGCATCAAGCTAAATTTTCAAGTCAACAAAACCATGTGCCTTTTTCAGTTTAGAGGGGAAGCTTCCATATCCCTTCGTCGCAAGCTCTGGGACCCCGAAGGGCTCAACGGGCAAATGCTAGTCTCACCTACTCTCGGGCATTCGCCTTTTTCCCTCAACTTCGCCAGAATATACACATATCTAGGTACGCACCTGGACGAGAAGGGCAGTATAGGCCCCGAACTCGCCCACAGGCGATCGGAGGCGGCCCCCAGCTGGCGCAATCTTGCCCGTCAATTATTGCGCCACTCTTCTAGTACCTGGCTTCATGAGCACCTGCATTTACTGGACTCCCTCATCCTCTCCTCCCGCCTTTTTTAATGCCGCGGTTTGGCCATTGCTCACTGGACCGCAAATAGTCTCATTACAAGGAGAGTTCATGAGAATGCACAGGCGCTTGCTCCACCTACCAAGGTGCGACAGCACGGCAGAGCGGGACTCATTCGTCCTGGCCAAGGTCTGCAGACCCCCTCTGCCGCATATCTTTAGTGCAATGCGTCTGCGCCTCTTTGGCAGGCTCCTCCGCACGGGACCTCCGCACCTCACCTCCCTGCTGGCCAAATTAGCCACAGACGTCCCAGACTCATGGCTTGCCCTGGTGCAGAAGGACCTACAGTGGCTGGGCGAATTTTCTGCCAATCTAGCACAAATGCCCTCGCCAATGTCGCACCTGGACCAGTGGGAGGCCCTCGCTCTCCAATCCCACACAGGATGGAAGCGCCGAATTCGCAATGCCCTTACAGCGGGAGCACAGCATTTCGCTCGCGCAGCACTCGCCGAGGCAGCTGCCAAGCACTTTTTTGCCATTGCTGTCCCATGTGGGACCCCCCTGCCGACGGACCATGTACAGCACCCGATCGAGCAGCAACGCCTGGCAGCGCACTACCCAGCGGTGCTCACTTGCCCATGGTGCTCGCGCACATTTCTAAAATTTCGAAGGCTAAAACAACACGTTGCCCAGGTGCACTGGACCTTGTCCCACAGGGTCAAAGGCCTAGTACCGGACACCCAGGTGTGCCCGGCCTGCAGTCTCCCCTTTGGCTCACGCGCCAGTCTCTTGCAGCACCTCTGTTTCGACTCCTTCATATGTGCTCTCTACCTCCTTTGCCATTCCCAACGCCTTCCCCAAGAGCAAATCGCAGCGCTTGCTATGCAACGCTGCGAAAATGCCAAGCTACAAGTAAAGTCAGGCGTAGGTCGCTGGCGTGTGGCATTACCGGCACATCGTGCCAAGCGTGCTACCACGCAGCACTTTCGTGACTTTGCCAAACACTTGTCGCAAGCGGACGCTCGCGCCATAATGGCGGTTACAGATTACGCGCTGGACTCTGATGCCGTCTCTTTACTTTTTCCCGCCGATGTTCCCCCGCCACTTCCTCCTCCTCTTCCTGCGCTGCCTGAATGGCCATTTCAACCGAAGGATTTTTCTGGTCTAGCGACAAGAGAAATTCCAGCCCGTATAAGGCGCAAGGAAATTTTCATCCTCAATCTTTTCTCTGGCCGCAGGCGCGAAGGGGATATCCAGCATCACCTGGAATCATTCACGCCTGACCCCTCGATAGAGGTACATATACTGTCGGTCGATATTGATATCGACCCCGACTCAGGCGATCTCACCAAGTCGGAGACCATTAAGCTCTGGCAACAACATATTTATGCCGGCAGAGTGGTTGTTTCAGGTGGGGGCCCGCCGTGCGAAACCTTTTGCGCGGCCCGCTGGAAGCCCAACGGAACACCGCCGCTGCGCACTACCGAGCACTATTGGGGCATCCCCAACGCAACGCCCAAGCAATCCCGCCAATTGCAGATAGCCAACTTGCTACTCGCTTCATTGGTTCTCCTCTTTGCCGCTCATTTGGAAATGGGTACCTCGGCATGGATGGAACATCCATGCCCTGCTCACTGGGAACCCAGGGCGCAGCCTAGCTGGATATGGAGGCCTTTAATGGCCCTGGCTGCTGCACCGGCGGTCCGCACCACGGACATCGACCAGTGCATGTTCCAGCCGTCTTGCCGCCCTCCTAACGAATTCGGCAAAGCCCCCACGCGCTTGCTATCGCTCCGCCTTCCCTCGCTCCCAGAGCTCCTTACTAACCGTCCCCAAGGGGCCAAGTGCACGCGCCCACGGGGGTCACATCGTACACTTCTAGGTAAGGACGAGAATGACCGCTTTTTCACTGCTGACAAAAAGACCTATCCTTCTGCCCTCTGCGAATGTCTCGCCCAGGCTATATACCAGGACGTCATTTTACCATTTGTTGACGACCCACAGGATCCTCTTCCCCAGTCGGACCCCTCGGTTCTGGCTCCCCTCCTCCGCTTCTCCGCTTCCATGACCAGCGACTTTTGGCTAGGCCCCGACTTAGTTGATCCCTCCGCCCCTCGCACCCGTGCCAAAGTAGATGGGGAGCTGGACCGCTTCCGCAGGCTTTTGGCTCTCTCCAGGCCCCGCGAGCCGCGGCGCCATAGCGACCTCCCCTCAGACGCTCACGAGCAGCCTGATCCCGCCGATCAGGACTCGGAAGCGGAACAAGAGGCCATGCACTTTTTGGGCACAGCCCCCATTTTTCCCTCCACCCTCCCTCCGCCGCCACCCCCGCCCTCCCTAACTCTGGATCAGAAAAGGCGCATCCAGTGCAATAGGGAACGGGCCAGACAAATCAGGGCCGAGCGTTCCCGTCAAGCGGCACGACCCGTCCCGCTCACGGGCATTTCCCTCTCTCACATGTGGCACCCTGCTTCGCCCGCCCCGCAGGGCTTCAACGCCGACATCTTCGACACTTAGCTGGCGTCTCATGTCCAGACGGCCACGGGCGCTGGTGCCGCGTGAAGCCAGGCCAAAGCATCCCCCACCGGGCCAATTTCGGTCCGCCTCAGCTCCTCCACCCCTACTTTCGCCTGCCCAATTCGCCCAGGTAGCCAAAGCGGTGCAGCGCTCTCTGTCCAGCACCCCACCAGCCTCAGATCCCCCGCGGCCGCCTGGCGATTTCAGCGGCCCCCCCATGGGTCGAGGCAGGCACATTTACGGGGCCACTTTTCATCCTCCGCCACCTCCGCCCGCCTTGCCTCCCTTGCCGCCCCCAGATCATCCCAGGGTGCCTGCCAAAGCAGCCATTCCGGAAGGCTGGATAGGCCAGGCAGCCTCTCCTTTTTCGCCACCCCTCTCAGCGTGCACCTCGCCTCCACCCCTGCGCGAGCCTCGCAAACAGTCTCGTAAAGCTGCGCCACGCAGGAGCCAGCCGAGCAGGGCTTCTAGTCCCCCAGCATCGCCTAGAAGGCTGGATCAAGTGGACGACGCCTCATATTCCTCTGCCTCCTCACCATTTCCTCCGCATGACTCTCCAGAGCCGGCGGAACAGTCCGCTGCGCCCCGCGCCTCTGCAACTCGCAAGCGCAAACAGGTCTCATTTGCGGACGAATTCACGGCCAAGCCCCCCAAGGTGGCCTATAATTCGCGCTTGCGCGCCGAGCCGCGCAAAAGCGCGCTCAAACAGCCAGCGCAGATACGCAGGGAACCTGCTGAGGCACAAAGCAGCCCGCAGGAGTCCCTCGGCCCGCCGACACCTCCAGCCTCTCCTCCCCCTAGGCACCATCGGGCTCGCAAGGCCAAGGCGCGCCGCGCGGCCCATGCAGCTCAGCGCTCACGCTCGCCTACCAAAGCGTCTGATGCAGCCTCGGACGAGCAGCCTGCGCCACAGCGCCAAGAACCAGTAGAGGCTCAAAGCAGCCCGCAAGACTCCCGCGGCCCGGCCTCGCCTCCAGCCTCTCCTCCTCCAAGGCACCATAAGGCTCGCAAGTCTCACCGCACTGCCCAGGTAGCTCCGCGCCTGCCGCCTACAGTCGCAGCTGCAGCTGCGTCAGCCGCAGCATCGGACGAGCAGCGCAGCTCATTTCTCAAGGAGCACGAAAATAGAATTGCCCAGCTCAAAGAGGAGCATAGGCAGGACCAGCTCCGTATCGACAGGATACACAGGGAGCGCCTCAGGCTGCAGTTGCGAGAAGGCGAAAGCCTCTCGCATTGCGGTCAGCGTCTTTCGCCCAGGAGGCCGCGTAAACCTCATGAAGGAGGTGATGCTGCCAGGCGCTAGCCTTTGCCAGGCAGCTAACCCTCAGCCTAAGCCTAACCTCTCCTTCTTTCCTCTTATCAGCTCCCTTTTCCGCCTCATCCCCTCCAGGCCATGAGGAGCGAGCCCAGTATCCTGGGCAACGCCGGTGCAGACGAGGACATGCCCGCTGCTGAGGCGTGCCCGGGGCAACAATTAGAGCCGCGCAGCATCTCGCCACCAGCCTCTCGTTTGGCTTCCTCATGGAAGCATTTGGCTGAGCGGCTTCTTTTGGCTCACCAGCAAGTCTACCGCTTTCTCAGCGGCGGCGCGAGGCGCCACGCACTCATTCTGTCTCCCGCCACGGGGTACCTGCATAGTGCGGTACCCCAGTGGCAAGCCACATGGCAGCTCGAGAGCGGGCCGCCCGCGTGGCCACACGCGCGCGCCTTAGTGGGCCCTGTGCTTCACCTAGATTTGCCCACGGCCGTTAATCGCACACTCGAGCGCTGGCATGGGCGCTGGCGCGAGGCAAACTCCCCTAACCTACTCCACATTTACCCTCAATGTGCTGCGGGGGACGGCCCCTATGATGCACGTTTCTCACCCACCATAGGGCTAGTTTCTGTTTACGTGCCGGACCAGCTTTTTCTGGACCTGCTCCAATCGGGGGCCTGGGAGCAGTCCTCCCTCAGCCCTCATCGTCTTTTGCAGGATGCAGCGGCTGGCAGCCCCATCCTTATAGATTTCCAGGCCATGATCATGGTTCGGCCATTCTGCCTCCCGTTGTCCCACCTCGCTCGTATCCTCCGTCTCCCCGAACCCTAATCCCTCAGGCCATGCCGACCCCAGAGGCGCAGCACCTGCCGCAGTTCGAGCACGGCGACTTCCGCTGCGCCCCCACTGAGGCAGTGCCACCACCGCCTACAGTAGTGCAGTGGATGGTAGTAATAACGACAGGCCACATTCCGCTTTGGTCCCCATTGCCCATCAATGTAGGGCTCCTAATGGAGCAATTCCATGGGCAGGAGACCAGGCTGCCATCCACTGCGGAAAGGCCGCGCTTTTTTCACCTCCCCATTCTTCAGGAGATGGATGCACGGCCCATCCTATTTGGCACGGGCATACCCTACCGCACCGGCCTTTCGCTGCGGGTCAACATGCGTAGCGGTAACATCCTCATCCCTATAGACTCCGCACCAGGCCAAGCATGCATCAGTCGGCCCGTCAGGAGGGTCCTCCTCACACAGATGCAAGCATAGGCCAGCCAGGTTTCACTCATATTTGGCCATTGTCTTATGGGCTACTTCTTTTTGTTCCCTTGGCACTCCCCCCTTCTCTCAGCGCGCCCCACGCCGCCATGGTGCCCACGCCTCCCGCGGGCGGTTTCGCAGCGGCCGCGGCGGAGGCGGGCGCGGCCGAGGCCAGCAGGGCGTCGCCCAACACGCGGGAGCTCTTCGGCCTCTCAGGAGACACGCATGCTGGTTCGGCATGGCAGGGCTCCCAATACACGGCCGCCACGCGTGAGTTCAAAAAGTGGTGGCCTTCCAAATGCCCTGGCGAGTGGAAGATGCCCAACGGCATGCTCTACCCGTTCGTTTGGAAGCTCAAGTCGCTGGACGTCATCGACGGCCAGGTCGTCGAAACCTGGGACTGGGCGTGGATCGAGACCACAGGCCTGGCGACCATCTCAGAGGTGGAGGCCATGCTGAGGGACCACTACAACCAGCAGCAGGCTGCCGCGCAAGAGGCCCAGGCGCGAGCGGCGGCGACAGCGGCAGGGCTCTCGGCGCTCTCGGCTGCCGCCCGCACTCTCAACCCGTCGCCCTTCGGTGCCTGAGCGAGCCACATTAGTGCTGCATCAGTCAGCGCCCTTCTAGGTCGTCCTAAGCGACCTCGGCGCAACTAGCAGCGCGCCCACTTAGGTGGTGGGCTCGCCTAATACTTTCCCTTTATTCATCTTTCCAGCGTTCTCTCCTTACCTCGGCAGCCCACCACCTAAACAGCTGGAGCCATGCCGCTCCAATTCTAGGTCGGTCGAGCCGTCCCGCATAGCCGAGTTGTAGGCCACGCGAGCCTAGCAGCATCCAGCCTATCCCGTCATAGTGCGGCTCAGCAACCTTGAGCAGCCCCGCTAACAGTGAGGCGGCTAAACGCCGCTCACACATCTCAATTCGCAGACTCGCCACGGCTGAGTCCTCACGCATAGGTGGTGGGCTAGCACATTGCTCGGATCCCGGTTTACCTGCAGCCCACCACCTATACAGCCCTAGCCATCACACGAGTCAAAATCTACCAAGGAGACGCCGCGTCTCCAATTTAAGGTCGGCCGAGCCGACATGCAGTCCGCTGCAGTGGGTCCTTCAGGTACACACTCTCACTGCAACTCTTGCGGCGCCAGTCGGCACCATCTCCGGTCAACATGGGATGGGCGCCCATGGTGCAACCGCCAATGCGCCACACAGGGGCGGAGCCAGCTTAATACTTAACTGGCAGCCCACCTAGTCACTCTTTTTTCCACCGGCCCCCCCTTGAGGGCCTGTGCAAGAGTAGTTGCCATTCATGGGCGCGGCTTCTCACTTTGCCGCACGAGTGCGGCCAATGCGGCACATTTTAGCAGCCTCGCTAAACAGCGATCGGCTAAGCTCACACAGCAATTCGCAGACTCGCCACGGCTGAGTCTCCTAGGTGGTGAGCTGGCCTAATACTCTTGGTTCGCCTTGGCAGCTCACTACCTAGACAGCCCTAGCCACAAGTGCCTCGTGAGAGGACCGTGGCACTCTGCCCCGGCTTGTCTCTTTGGCCCTCGTCCAGGTGTAGCAGGGTCCCCTTGGTCCCTGTGTGCCTGTGAGGGGCCACACGGAGGTGGGTCTCTGCTGTCTGGTCTCGGCTAGCGCCCAGGCACACCCACCTCCCCGCCGCGGCCGGCCCGTACAGGCCTTCCAGCTGCAGCGTCCGCCCTGCAGCACGGCAGTGCCATTCTGGCCCTTCTTCTTCCCTCTCTCCAGCTAGCCTCCTCCCTCCCCCAATGAGCTGCTCAGCAGCAACAAGGCGGTTCGACCGCCCACGGCCATTTTGGCCCTCCGTCCAGCTCCTTCTCTCTCCGCACGGTCTACTTAATTTGGGTAGGCATTCCCAGGCCAGATACTTCTTTTCTAGCCCTGCACTGCTCTCTGCCTCGAGGGCTGCCCTGCTATGGGCAACGAAGCAGGGCCCCGCTGATGTCTCTCTTCGCACGGCGCTGCAAACTCCTCCTCTCTCGTATATGTTCCCTCTACTCCCCTCCCGCAGCGCCAATACCTCTCTCCCGACAGTTTTCGGGACGAGAGCGGAAGCAGCTCAGCGTCCATGCTCTCGGGCTTCTCGTGTGCAGCCTGTGCCAGTCCTGTTGGCCGCTGCGCTCAAGCTAACTTGCAACGAGCCTAGTTCAGTCAAAAAGCCTTCCTCCCTCGCCTCCTGTTCCTCCTGATCCTCCTGCTTTCCCTCCTCTCTCCTCCCTCCGCCTACTCCTCTCTCCTCCCTCCTCCGACTTCTCATGGCCCATCTCGGAGTGGAACGTCCAGAAGGAGACCAATACAAGACTAAGGGGGGGTCAGCATTAATGGAGGGTATGGCGACCAGAGGGAACAACAGCAGCAACAACAACAACAACAGCAACAGCAACAACAACAACAACACCAACACCACCAACAACAACACCAACACCAACACCAACATCAGCAACAACAACAGCAACAACAGCAACAGCAACAACAACAACAACAGAAACAGCAACAGCAACACCAGCAACAACAACAAGGATGAAGACGGGTAAGCAGTAAGCACATAAGGATGACACGAGTAATGATGAGAAGGCGAACCATGGAAATAAGCGCAGGAACGAAAGACAACATGTCGCAGGCCCGCGGGGATCCCCCCAAAGCTGATGCTTCGCCGGCTCTCTCTTGCTCGGCGCAGTCCCCGACTCTGAGAAGTGCTCGGCTGGGCCGCAGATCTGGGGCCTGACTCGGGGACCCGACCTACGACTGGGGGGCGCCCATCCTCTGCAGGGGTGCGCAGGCCTTCGGGGGTGTGTCCCCGAGTGTACCCTCTTGCCTGAGCGGCCCGACTTGCAGGGGTCACTCGGGCGTGGGGGGGGGGCGACACACCGCCTGCGAACCACCACCCTGTGAGGAGGCAGCAGGATGAGGACAACACCGGATGAGGGAACATCTGCCTTCCCCAACAGTGCTTTTCGCGGAAGCCATGAATCGCACCCAGCATGTGCGTAAGTCTACGACGAGCAGCTTACACGTCGGTCGGAAGTTGTAGGTGAAAACATGAAGTAGGAAGGCGAATTAAGTTGATTGGGTTCAGCCCCCCCCCAGAGAATAACACAACACAGCAAAAGCGTGTCGATTCTTGAAATAGGAAGGCGCTTGAAGAATACTGGGACCTGGGAATCCAAACATACCTACTTTCAACGACCGGCGTGTACGTATATCTTTTAGATTTGGCGGGGAAGTTAATTCGCTGGGGCAGAGCAAGTGTGCAGTCGATCTCCTACTCGGAGAAGGCGGGGATCTCCAAGAGCTGGCGGGCCTGGAGGATGCATCGGGCGCCGCGGCCTCCCTGGCACGCTCCGGGGAATTCCTCCTGCCAGACGCTGAGACTCGGGCGGTGCAGTTTGCTCAGACTCGGCGTTTCCCGCCCCGCTTCGGGTACACCACGGCCCTCGCAGACGAATCGGACTTGAGGCATGCCGAAGGAAGCTGGGGTCCACGGCTCCTCGATGCTGTGGTTTTCTCGCATCGCCGGATCTCGGGGTAGATGGATGCGGGACCCAGATGGAGTCCCACAAAAACACACGGCTCTACGCCGATGCACCGGCAGACGAGAGCCTCTGGTCGAAGTTCAGATCTGCTGGGGAGCGCTCGCCTCTTCACCGGCGTCATCAGGGAAGGGCTACCGGCCGGTGGAGGATCGCGCCGCATCGCCGATGCATCGGCGATGCGGCGCGATCCTCCACCCCATCTACTCCGACCCCATCTGGGAGGCTTGGGAAGGAACAGTCTCGAGCCTCGAATGTCGAACTTCCAATGCGCTGGAAGTCTGTTGGGGAGGCCAAAAGGCACCGATAACGCTACTCCCCGGACGTCTCACTGGGTGCGTTCTGACTAGGATTTCGAGGCGAATCCGACGGTGGCGACGAGGGCCTCCCAGGAAGCCCAAAAAGGCGAAAACGAGGAAAGGGTAGCGGGATGGGTACCTCTTCCTCCTCTGACCACTGCACTGGAGGTCTGTCCCCCCTTGGCACTGCCCGAGAAGACAGAGAAGCCCGTGGACTCCAGCAGCCGGGCGTTCCCAGGCACCGGGACCTCCGCGCCAGGGCGGGCTCCCGCGCGCGCAGAGGGAGGTCGTCGTCATCGCCGTCGTCGTTGTCGTCGTCAGCGTCGTCGTCGTCGTCGGAGGAGGAGGCGGAGGAGGCGGAGGAGGAGGAGAAGGAGAAGGTCGTCGTCGTCGTCGTCGACGTCGTCGTAGTCGTCGTCGTCGTCGTCGTCGTCGCCGTCCTAGTCGTCGTCGTCGCCGTCATCGTCGTCGTCGTCGTCAGCGCCGTTGTCAGGCGCCGATCATTGGGTCGGAGTGATGATGAATGATGATGAGGACGAGCGAGGAGGAGGAGGAGGAGGGGGAGGAGGAAATGGAGGAAAAGGTGCGAACAGACTGGGAGCGCGAGCGGGATCCGCAAGAGACTCGGCAAGAGAGGTGGCTACGCTTCGCCAGCTCGTGCGATGGGCGTAGTCGGCTCAGAACCGACAAGCGATGGCAGAACACAAGACTGGGCAAGGGGTGGGGAGGAGGGGCAGGAGGAGACGGAGGAGAAGGGGGATGAGGAGGGAGGGGGGAGGGAGAAGACGGAGGAGAAGGGGGAGAGAGGGGAGGAGGAGGAGAAGAAGGAGAAGGAGGAGGAAAGGGAGGGGAAGATGGAGGGAGGGGGAAAAGGGAGGGAGGGAGGGAGGGAGGAGGGAGGGAGGGAGGGAGAAGGAGAAGGAGGAGGGGAGGAGGAGGAGGAAGGAGGAGAGGAGGACGAGGAGGAGGAGGAGGGGGGAGGAGGAGGAGGAGGAGAGGGGGAAAGAGGAGGAGGAAAAAAATGAGGAGGACAGGAAGGAGGAGGAGGAGGAGGAGGAGGAGGAGGAGGAGGAGGAAGACGAGGAGGAGGAGGAGAAGGTGGAGGAGGAGGAGGAGGAGGAGGAGGAGAGGAGGGGGAGGAGGAAGAGGTGGAGGAAGAGGTGGGGGAGAGGGAGAGCTGGAGGGAGAGGAGGAGGGAGGAGGGCGGGGGGGAGGGGGGGGGGGGGGCGAAGGGGGCGAGGGCAAGGAGGGGGAGTGGGGAGGAGGAGGAGGAGAATGGGGGGGAGGAGAAGGAGGAGGAGGAGGAGGAGCAGGCGGAGGAGGAGGAGGAGGAGGAGGAGGAGGAGGAGGAGGAGGAGGAGGGGGAGGAGCAGGAGGGAGGATCAGGACGGGGGGGAGATGGAAGATGAGGAGGAGGAGGAGGAGGAGGAGAATGGACCCCCGCGCCTCCCGGAACGGCGGCTCCCCGCCGCCCTCGTCCTGCTCGCCTCGGTCGCCCTCGGCTCCGAGGGCGACCGGGGCGGGTGTCCGGCTGGCCGGCCGCGCCACCTCGCGGTCCGCGCCCGCGGCCTCGACCCGAAGCATCACCTCGAGAGGGCCGGAGAGACACCCTCGCAACGAGCTCTCCAAACAAGCGAGGCCCTTCAGTAGAATCACCTTCCCCGATGTTCGACGATCTCGCGGCGCAATGCCCCCTCCAAACAGGCGAGGCACTTCAGTAAATTCACCCTCCTCACTTTCCAGTGAGATCGTTCGAGTGAGATCGATGATGTGGTCGACAGAGACATCACATCGCGGCGCAACATCGTCATCACGCGTCGTCGCCAACTCGAGGGCGCGCCACCGGCATCGTCGTCATCACACCCATCGCAGTTGCCAGCAGTCGGTTCTTTTCCCTCCTCATCACCCGAAGGGTGGTCGTACATATGTAATTTGTCGGATGGGGGGTGAGATCGCAGCAGAACGGAGAGGCCCCCACCGGGAAAGCGGTTTCGTTTTCGTGTTCGTGTCGTGCGCGCGGGCAAGGTAAAACTGGGCTGGCGCGCGAGGAATGATTCCGCCGTCGCTAGGGCGATTCGGATGCAAAAATCTAGCCCTCCGGTGGTCGCGCGGTGGCTGGGGGCGTCCCGCCGTGTTGTTCGCGGTGTCCCGATGGTGTCTCGCGGTGTCTTGCCGAGGGCGCGCGAAGGGAATGATCCCGCCGTCGCTAGGGCGATTCGGATGCAAAAGCCTGGCCCTCCGGTGGGCGCGCGGTGGCTGGGGGTGTCCCCCAGTGGTGTCCCGCGTTGTCCCGATGGCGTTCTGCGGTGTCCCGCCGTGGTCTCCCGATGGTGTCTCGTGGTGTCCCGTGGTGTCCCGCGGTGTCCAGTTGCCAGCAGCTGGCTCGTTCCCCTCTCCCCAACCTTCTTAGATTACCTGAAGGGCGGTCGTATAGGTATGCGTATGTATAGATATATATGTATATCGGAGGTTGGGGGGGGAGATCGAAGTGGAACGGAGAGCCCCCCTACCGGGAAATCGATTTCGGTTTCGTGTTCATGCGTGCCGTGCGGGCGAGGCGAAGCTGCGTGGGCGGGCGAGAGAAAGTCTCCTGTGGCTGAGGCGCGGCCGGACCAAATGACTCCCTTCCGGGCGGCAGGGGGCCCGCGGTGTCCCGCCGGTGTCCCGCTGGTGTCCCGTGTGGCTGAGGCGCGGCCGGACCTCCCTTCCGGGCGGCAGGGGGCCCGCGGTGTCCCGCCGGTGTCCCGCTGGTGTCCCGTGTGGCTGAGGCGCGGCCGGACGAAATGATTCCCTTGCGGGGGCGGCGCGGTGTCCCGCCGGTGTCCCGCCGGTGTCCCGTCCGTGTCCCGTCGGTGTCCCGATGATGATGTTGATGATGATTATGATGATGATTATGATGATGATGGTGATGATGATGATGATGGTGATAATGATGATGATGATGATGATGATGATGATGATGTTGATGATGGCGATGCTGATGATGATGATGATGATGATGATGATGATGTTGATGTTGATGATGATGATGATGATGATGACGTCGATTGCGAGATCGATTGTGATATCGGTAGTGAGACCGAATGTGAGATCGATTGTGCGATGCTGATGGTGATGATGGCCTTCATGGTGTTGATGTTTGTGATTATGATGACGACATTGTTGATGTCTGTTGCCCATTGCTGGGCCCCTCCCCCCCTCAACCTCCTTATCACCCGCACCTATACGACCACCCTGCGGGTGATAAGGAGGTTGAGGGGGGGAGGGGCCCAGCAATGGGCAACAGACATCAACAATGTCGTCATCATAATCACAAACATCAACACCATGAAGGCCATCGTCACCATCAGCATCGCACAATCGATCTCACATTCGGTCTCACTACCGATATCACAATCGATCTCGCAATAGACGTCATCATCATCATCATCATCATCATCATCAACATCATCATCATCATCATCATCAACATCATCATCATCATCATCATCACCGCCATCATCAACATCATCATTATTATCACCATCATCATCATCACCATCATCATGAGAATCATCATCATAATCATCATCAACATCATCATCGGGACACCGACAGGACACGGACGGGACACCGGCGGGACACCGCGCCGCCCCGGCCGCCCGGAAGGGAATCATTTCGTCCGGCCGCGCCTCAGCCACACGGGACACCAGCGGGAAACCGGCGGGACAGCCGCCCGGAAGGGAGTCATTTGGTCTGGCCGCGCCTCAGCCACACGGGACACCAGCGGGACACCGGCGGGACACCGCGGGCCCCCGGCCGCCCGGAAGGGAGTCATTTGGTCCGGCCGCGCCTCAGCCACATGAGACTTTCTCTCGCCCGCCCTCGCAGCTTCGCCTCGCCCGCACGGCACGCACGAACACGAAACCGAAATCGATTTCCCGGTAGGGGGGCTCTCCGTTCCACTTCGATCTCACCCCCCAACCTCCGATATATATATATATATATATAGCCATCGGAGTTCCTCAGCTCCTTGGCTGGATCTCTTCAGCCTCAAGTTTGAATCCTGAAGATGCTCTTGGGAACCTGGACCCCAAATTTACACATCTCTTGGTGCTCCCGGCGTGCCCTCTGGGGCCCGTCGCGGCTTGCCGCGTGCCTTGTTGAGCCTGAGGGGGCCCCAAGACGGGCCCAGAGGGCTCCAAGTAGCCGCTCAAACGATCCAAGAGAATCCCGAATCACCACACGATCGGTCTAAGACGCCCAAGCTGGCCCCAATACGGCCCAAGAAGCCTTCCCCGAAGATCTTTGAAGTGAGCAAGCTTGAGGTTTACATCAGATATCTATGTTACTTACCCGCGCGATGTATAGCTTTCAAGATTTGGGAGTTGATAGCTCGTGGGAGCTATTCGGTGATTAACTTGTGTTAAACTCGTTACCCCGCTTGCCCCAGTTAAAGCACTCTCGATTCTCGAATGCACATGTGCGCGCATGTACGTTGAGTATCCTGCGCGCGTATACTGCCTGCTTGGTGCGTGAGTACAATGTATACAAAGGTAGATCAATGTATTTATTGCGTATATTGGATTCGTGATTGCGCGTGCGTGTTTTGACTGTGTATCTTGGCTCCCCATTGTTTCAGGAGCAGGAGATGGGAGCGGACCGCGATGGTATACGCAACTCGCCTCACCAGGCGTGCTGGCAACCATCATGATCCTCGCCAGGCAGTCCTACGAACGTGGCCGCAACGCCAGTCGGGGAGGACGGCTTCGGGCCTCGCCACGATTGCGTATCTGGGCTCCCTGATCGGGTACGCGTGCCTTTCGGCTCCGCCAGGCGGCTCAAGAGGTTCTGCGGCCATGCCCCTCTCCCCGTGCTGCCCCCGTCGCTCCACGTCGCCGCACCCGCGCGCGGTGCTCCCCCGATGCCACGGCGAAAGACGTGCGGCCGCCATTGGGGAACACTTGGTGAATAGCGAGGGGCACAATGACGCGTGGAAGAGAATCAGGCTTTGGCCGCAGCTATTGTTGCGTGCTTTTGCTTGAAAGGCGCACCTAAGTACTGCATTGATGCGCATGACTTATCTTCTACATCGGGTGCGCGATACCGGTGTGCACATGTATTGTATGTGTTGCTGTGTTGAGATTAGCCCCCTCCCCCGCTCCCATGAAGGCCTGCGCATGCTAGTGGCCTCCAAGACGGCACCAGAGCCCAGGGTGATGGATAAGTTCGCTTTGCGAATACAGGAATGTGCTGCCATCGCGCCCAACCTGCCCGTGCCGAAGGCCAAGCTGCGCCAAGCAGTTCGGCGCGAGAACGGCGCGGTGGACAGCCTAATGGTGTTCTCCCTTCCCTACGTGTGCAGGTTCGCCCGGTGCAGCAGGTGGGGATCAACACAGTAGAGACTGGCTGCGCATATTTCTGCAAGTAAGTTGCCTGGTACATCAGGACGGCGCTGGCCTTCAGCCTCGCGTGCATTCCCCCGCCCCGCCCACGCCCCCCCGCCCTTGGAGGACTCTTGCCACCAAGCGCGGGCCCAAACGCTTGCAGCATGTCTCGGAACCCCATGCTCAGAGGGGTGGAGGCGATCACAATGTATTGGGAACGGGTTCCAGAATCCGAACCGCTGCGCATCATGGCCGCGACATCGCAAGGCCGAGGGTCGCCCATTTATGCGAGTGATGCATTCATGCCCGACGTAGCGCTCGGGGAGCCGCCACGGCAGCTTCACTAATCTTCTGTATCACATGCCCCCTGCACTCAAGAACGGGTGTGACGGGCACATCTCTCATACAATAGCCCAGCAACATGATGGTTGACACATGTACGTATGTACACTGACACATGTACGAAGAAATGTGCTTGCGTATCCCTCCCAATGCAACTACACGTGCGTATAAACGCACGCAGCTATACACAAGTTATACATTGGCGTATGTCTACGTATGCATATACATGTACATACATGTATATATGTGTGTATATATATATGTGGTCATCGGTATTTAAATGCACATATGTGCATACAAATACACTTCCCTGACCGTGCATACGTACTTACATGTGTGCGCCTTCCGACCATGTGCGTTGGGCATGCGCGTTTGTACGTGTAGACGCATTAGTGGGCGCAGACCTGCGCACAGAGTTGCACATCTGTACGCACGCACGCACAGATTCGTGCATCTCCCAGACAAGCGAAGGGGATCGGGAGGCAGCCGACGGCGTCCTCGAAGCCATGAAGAAAGCCGGCGGCCTCCCCGATGGCCCGAGCGCGCCGCCGGGGCGCCGTGCTCCCCTGATCGGCCCGCAGCGCCAGAACACCGCCAGCCCTGGCAATTCCGATGCAAGGGAAGGGGCGCCCACGGAGAGCGCACCCACGATGATGGGCTGCAGTCTATTTCAACAGATGTCAAACGTAGATGCGTTCCAGGAGAAGTCGCCCTGCAGGCATATCGTTACGACCAAGACCTCCCCCTGGAAGTCCAGCGTGTTCGAAGAGGCCCAGCTTGGTATCTTGAGCAGGGGCCATAAGGAGGGAGGCGCGGCGCCCAGCGGCGGCCGCCGTGACCGAGACAAGGGGGGCCACGCAGAGCGCCAGAGGGCAAACAGGGAAGCGAAACCAACCCGAGGGAGCATGGGGACCGACCGCTCCCTTTGTACATTGTGTGGTGCGTATCAACGCCCATCAAGCGGGGACTCCACTAACGGGTACTTTGGCCAGTGACCCAGCGAACCCAACCCTTCCCGATGTGGGCAACGCTGCATTGCCAGAAAGAGGCCCGAAAGTGGCAACTTTCGGAAACATTGCAAAGTGTTCGTTAGTAAGTACCCGTTACGGTGCCGTTGAGCGTATGCTTTTGCCCATCGGTCGGGAGAAGTGGGTAGAAACATAAAGTAAGAAGGCGTTGAACATATATTGGGTGTCCGCCCACCTCCTTGTGAGGACGGAAAAGGTGAAGCCACTCGATCATTCAAGTAGGAAGGCGCTTAGAGTAGATTGGAATATGGGAACTCAAAATACCTACTTTCAACGACCGACGGGTAGTTATGGGCGTTTGTTCTGCAGAGTTTGTTATGCTCAAGTCGGTGCATCCTTCTTGCTGACACTGTTTCGTCCTCTGGGCCCCGCATTGCGCCTGCCATCGCGCGTATCCCTGCGCTTGGTTAGATGTTTTCCTCGCCCAAACGCGGGCGAAGAGGCGAGCCGAATACGCGCATGAATCCACCCAACAAATGCCAGCTGTTCTTCCCCGGGGCACGAAGAAGGCCAACTTTCAGTACTTCGGAGCCGTGTACACCTGACAGAACAAGCACAGTCTAATCTACCACTCCATGTGTGGCAAGGCCATCTCCGACGGGGTACCTGACGACGAGGCACGCCGAGCGAGCAGGCAAACAGAGGGGAGGTGTTGATGCTGCCGGTGACGATGACGATGGCGACGATGATGCTGATGAAAAGCACGAAAGGTATGGCTTTGATGGTGATGCGATTGTCCACGATCAACATGACAACGGTGATGCGACGGGGGTGGGCCCAAAGGCGAAGGCGAAGGCCTCCGAGGCGTGCGGCAAAGCCAAGCCACTCGTCTTGGCCGAGTACGGGTTTCCCTTGAGCTCGATTTTTGGCGAGCCCGAGGTAGATACTACAAACGTAACTCGCATCGATTAGTGTCGAGTGCGACGCCGCCAGTCGTGCGGCGGTTCTCTTGCCGCGATGAAGGTTTAGTGCATTTTGTATCTTCGAATGTCTTTATATGAGCAGTGTCGGATCGTCAGGAGCTGCTGCGCTGCCTCTGATCTGCGCGGGTACGCCCGCGATTTGGCGCCGCACTGCCTGGAAGGGAGGCATCCCGTTCTACCGCGCGCCGCCCGGTGCCTGCGCGGCCCGCGCGCTCGCAGTTCCGAGCGGCACGGTAATTGGACCATGCAGCTCGCTGCCGACTGTGCCAGAGAAACGCGCGAATTGCATGTGAACCAAGCGAACGTGTGTGTGGACAT
The DNA here is from genome assembly GCA_963575745.1 of Prorocentrum cordatum. Classification (NCBI taxonomy): domain Eukaryota; class Dinophyceae; order Prorocentrales; family Prorocentraceae; genus Prorocentrum; species Prorocentrum cordatum. Next base: position 81,925 of record CAUYUJ010016390.1, on the reverse strand, counting down.
ATACGTGTGTGTGTGTTGAATTGGCGGCGCCGCCGCTGGCAGGGGGGCGGGCCGCGCGCCCGCCGCACCCCCTTTCCTCCTCCTCCTCCTCCTCCTCCTCCTCCCTCCCTCCCTCCCTCCCTCCCTCCTTCCCTCCCTCCCGCCCGCCTGCCACAGGGCAGTCTTCGCGCTGGTAAAAAGAAAAGATGTGCATATGTATATACATGTGCACGTATACAAATATACTTACATATACATATATATATATGTATATATATGTATATATAAGTATATATATATATATATACATACATATATATTTATATATGTATATGATCGTATGTGTGTGTTTGTCATAGCTATCTGCGCGCATGTGCATGCATACTCGCACGCGCACGCCTGGAAAACAGGCGCGCACGCGCGCGCACGCGCGCCCACCTTCGGACTTCGCCGCCGAAGCCGGTGCCCAGCTCCTGCGAGGCGGCCTCGGTGAGGCCCGGCCCCTCGCCCCGTGTGCTCCGCGGCGCGGGGCGCCGTGGCCACGCGTCAATCGGTGCGCGCGACGCTGGGCGGGTCTGCCCACATCGCCTGGGTTTTCGGCGCCCGGCGCGCGGCGCGCGCCCATGCCGAGCAACCTTTTGTTCCGCACTGGTGTGAAACAATACCGGCTGGGCCTGCGCCACATCGCCTGGGCCTGCGGCGCCTGGTCTGGATGACAAGAGCCTGCACCTGCGGGGCATGTCCTTTTCGGCTGGACATCGAGTTGCGGCGGGGGGGAGGGGCGCGGATGCGCTGGGACGGCGCGCGCGCGCACCCTCTGAGTGGGCCCTGCGCGGTGCGGCCAGGGGTGCGCTGTATGTGCCCTGCTTCTCGGGTGGTGTCGTATATGTCCCGTGGTCTCCCTGCCCTCGCGCGTTTTTTTTTTGTTTTGTTTTTTTTTCGCGGAGACTGGGCATCAGCATGCGTTGTGAGAACTCGTGCGCACAATTCTCGCGCCCTGCTGCCAGGATGAGTGCGCTAATGCTCACCATGCGCGGACATCATGCTACAACATACCAAGCATAGCGAGATAACATTTATATCGGTTCAAAATATTAGAAAAAAATATCACACAACAAGTATCGTACTAACTGTTTAACGCCCGTGCTGTTCGGCCGCCCTCCTGACCGATTTGGGCCCGCTGGCACGGCCCATCAGGGGCTTCTGGAAGCTCCATACAACCCGGAAACCTTTTGCAGGGGCGTCCAGGGGGTCCCTGGGGGCCCTGCTTGGGGGGGGCAGGTGTTTCTAACACCTCCGGCTTATAGAAATGCCCAGAAAAGGAACGCACATACACACAAACATACATCCAGATTCAGACATAATTTACTTATATATATCTAGCAACAAATAAAACTAAGTGTGCACATGCATATGCTTATGCATATCTATATGTTTAAGTATCAACATGTTTGTGTATATACACACATATATATACGAATGTATACATATATATAGGTGTTCAATCGATGTTTGGCCGTCAATTTCAGCCCTCGGAGGCCGTTGTAGGGCCACTTGGCCATGACACATAGAACAGGGCCGACAATCGACCCCTGGGCACACAATGGATCGAGACCTCAGTGGCCGTGCCTTTACAAACAAAAAGCACATCGTCGAATGTCTGGGGGAGGGCAGGAGAGCCGCTCGCCCCCTCACTCCCTCTCCGCCCAGGACCTCCACGGAATTGGCGAGCGGTTTCTCATATGGCGCTTCGACACTGGACGGAAGGGGGGGGGAAGGGGGGCGGGGGTCTGGCTCGGGACCTCTGCTTAACAGGCGGCGGTTTGCGACAGTGCGCCCTGGGGGGGAAGACCCCTCTTGCTCGAAACAGGCGCCCAAAGCAGCCAAGATCTACTCCATGGGTGGGGGGGAGGTTGGGTGCGAGGTCCCGCGCCGATCGGCGAAACAATGAACAAGAAAGCAATCACTTGAAACGTTCAGTGCAAACGTGCTCATGTTTTTCGGCCTCTGCGGAACCTCGCCGGGCCCTGGGGCCGTCGAAACCGATCCGGGGTGCAGAGTCGGCTCCGAGGAACGGGTCGGGGCTTCTGGGGACCCCGTGGCGCAAAGGCGGCATCGGATCCCTGGGAGGCTCGATGTCGATCCGATCGATCCAGTTTTGGGCCGCTTCCGGCCAGCCCAATCCGATTCGGTTCCGATGTTCCGGCGGTCCGAGGCTGCCCGATGCTTGCATGGCTCTGCTGGGCCTCATGGCGCGGCCAACCCCTACAAGCGAAACCCTGCCGCAAACGCGCCCGGGGAAGCCGTCGGGCAGGGCAGCGCGTCTCGCAGAAACGCCCAGGACACTTGTTTTCAGAATTGGAAACAGAACGCGTTGGTGGACAGCCGAATTAGAGTGCGCCGCGACCGTCAGAATGGTTGCTGGTGCACCGGCGTCGGAAACCTATATATCGCCAGAGAAATTCCGAAGTCGCGCCATATGTCGCCCACGCACTCTGGGAGGCCGGGATTCGGGACAGAGACGCAAACCAAGGCCGGCGCACGGGCGACGCTCGGGCGACGCACTGAACGAAACTTAAAGGGGGGGGTGGTCGCTTCACTGGGCCTTAACAGTCGGGGTGGTCCTTTCCTGACCATTTTCTTAGGGTGGAGGGCTCAGGGTGAAATCCATTTGGGCTTTGGCACCTCGAAAATCAATCCGTCTTGTGGTTCACCTTTTGCCGATTGAAGCCTCGAAAATCCATCGAAACGGCATTTCAGATTTCACCCTTTACCCTCCACCCAAAGAAAATGCTCGGCTTTCCTCCCTCGTGACCACGAACGAGGCGAGGACCACAGAAGGCGAAACGCCGGCACGAGGCACAGACTTCCGGAGGCTCGCGCGGACGTTTGGGACACCTGCGCTGGGCCCGCCTATGGCGGCGCCTCCGGCGCGGTCCGCGCAGGGCTCGCTCTGCATCCCGAGTCGCTTCCTGACGGCCCCTGGGCCCAGAGGGCCCCCAGAAGCTTAGGTCGGGCATGTCCCCCAACAGGCGGATTTTCGCGAAAATTCGAAACAGTAACAACAATACACCAAAATAGTCAATTCATATTCAAAACCAGTCTGCAGACCATTGTTGCATTATTTTTGACTATTCCCCCTGTAGACGGACATGCCCGACTTATCCAGAGGCAGGAACCGGCGGAAAACCTCCGCATTGCATGTCTCAATGCGCTGGACCTCTCCAGGGCCGGCGCGACAAGCCCGCGAGGACCTCTGACAATGTGCGTGCCCATGGGGAAGCCACAGGGTACCGATCCCGCTGCTCCCCGGACCTCTCCCGGACCGCGTTCTGCCCAGAATTGCCAGGCGAACCAGTGGTGACAACGAGGGCCTCCGAGGAGGCCAACATAAGGAAAGAGGGGCGCAGGGCAGCGGTATCGGTACCTTGCCCTCCTCTGAAGTCATGCCAGCGTTTCTCCTTCGCCGATCAGCAGGCACCCCGCGTCGCACAGCACCAGGCTCCCCTCGAAGGCGGGCCGCAGTCTCGAGACTCCGAAGAGGCCCCGGCGCCCCACGACGTAGCCCACGACCATGTTGACGAAGTGGTACAGGGAGGATCGAGGAGCAAAAAACTGTACAAGCAAAACTTTCAGGACCCTCAACTCGGCGGCGAGCGAGGAGGGGGAAGTGAGAATGATAAGGCCTACTCGGGACTTCTCAGAAGCCCTCGCGCCTTCTGAGAAGTTTTTTCCCCATATCCTAAGATGGGGTTCTTGTTATTACTTGGACGCCTCCTACTCCCTCTCCCTCCTCCTCTTTCCTCCTCCTCTCCTCCTCTTTCCTCATACTCAGACCTACTCATACTCAGACTTACTCATACTCAGACTTACTCATACTCAGACCTACTCATACTCAGACTTACTCACAGTCAGACATACTCATACACAGACTTACTCATACACAGACTTACTCACACCCATACGTACTCATACACAGACTTACTCATACCCAGACTTACACATACACAGTATTACTCATACTCATACATACTCATACCCAGACGTACACACAGACTTTCTCATACACATACCTACTCATACCCAGACTTACTCATACACAGACTTACTCATACACAGACTTACTCATACTCAGGCATACTCATACTCAGACCTATTCATACTCATACTTACTCAGCACACATTAGATTTGGAGGATGTCTCAGGCGGGGCGCTGGTTTCAGCACCCCTAAGGGGAGCCGCCAACGGTGTTTGCACGGGCTCGTTCGCGGCCATTTTGTGGGGATGTCTCAGGCGGTTTGCTTGTTTCTGGGCCCAACATCCTTCGCTTGGAGAGCAGATTGTGAGGATGTCTCAGGCGGGGCGCTGGTTTCAAGCACCCCTAAGGGGAGCCGCCAGGGGTGTTTGCACGGGCTCGTTCGCGGCCATTTTGTGGGGATGTCTCAGGCGGTTTGCTTGTTTCTGGGCTCAACATCCTTCGCTTGGAGAGCAGATTGTGAGGATGTCTCAAGCGGGGCGCTGGTTTCAGCACCCCTAAGGGGAGCCGCCAGGGGTGTTTGCACGGGCTCGTTCGCGGCCATTTTGTGGGGATGTCTCAGGCGGTTGCTTGTTTCTGGGCCCAACATCCTTCGCTTTGGAGCAGATATTGGAGGATGTCTCAGCGGGCGCTGGTTTCAGCACCCCTAAGGGGGGGCCGCCAGGGGTGTTTGCACGGGCTCGTTCGCTGCCTTTTTGTGGGGATGTCTTAGGCGGTTTGCTTGTTTCTGGGCTCAACATCCTTCGCTTGGAGAGCAGATTGTGAGGATGTCTCAGGCGGTGCGCTGGTTTCAGCACCCCTAAGGGGGGCCGCCAGGGGTAGTTTGCACGGGCTTCCGTTCGCGGCCATTTTGTGAGTGTGTTCAGGCGGTTTGGCTTCAGAGCTTCTGGGCCCAAACATCCTTCGCTTGGGAGAGCAGATTGTGAGGATTGCTCGGGCGGGGAGCTGGTTTAAGCAAACCTAAGGGGAGCCAGCCCAAGGGGTGGTTGCACGGGCTCGTTCGCGGCCATTTTTGTGGGGATGTTCTCAGGCGGTTTGCTTGTTTCTGGGCTCAACATCCTTCGCTTGGGGTGCAAAGTGTGAGGATGTCTCAAGCGTGGCGCTGGTTTCAGCACCCCGAAGGGGAGCCGCCAGGGGTGTTTGCACGGGCCCGTTCGCGGCCATTTTGTGGGGGTGTCTAAAGCGGTTTGCTTGTTTCTGGGCTCAACATCCTTCGCTTGGGGAGCAGATTGCGAGGATGTCTCAGGCGGGGCGCTGGTTTCAGCACCCCTAAGGGGGGGCGCCAGGGGTGTTTGCACGGGCTCGTTCGCGGCCATTTTGCGGGGATGTCTCAGGCGGTCTGCCTGTTTCTGGGTTCAACATCCTTCGCTTGGAGAGCAGATTGTGAAGATGTCCCAGGCGGGTCGCTGGTTTCAGCACCCCTAGGGGGAGCCGCCAAGGGTGTTTGCACGGGCTCGTTCGCGGGCCATTATCGATGTCTCAGGCGGTTCGCTTGTTTTTGGGCTCAACAGGGAGGGAAATGACAGGAACGAGGATGAGGAGGAGGAACAGGAGGAGGAGGAGGAGGCGGGGGATCGTGAGGAAGGGCATGGGGGTGCGGAGGGGGAGGGTGAGCAGGAGGATGAGGAGGAGGAGCAGGAGCAGGAGAAGGGAGGGGGCGGAGGAACAGGAGGAGGAGGAGGACGAGGAGGAGGGCGCTTCGCTCGAAGGTCCTTGACGCGAGCAGAACGTTTGTTCCGAAGTCCAAGACATACATATATATATATATATGTATATCTATATATGTATTCATAGGGGGTGACTGCGAGGGGGGGGGGCGGTGGTTGTGTGCGGGGATCGTTGGCAATGCTCACCGTGGTACTATCCTCCAACATGACATGCACTTATGTCCTTGTGTGGCTAAACGCTCGTCTTACATATCCCACTGCCATTTATCCTACAACATATGCACATGTGGGAAGCTCCAAAGCTACCACGGGCTGAAAAGGGGAAGGCCTGGCAGCTGAGGAGGGGGATGCAGAGGAAGAGGCTCGCATTCAACCGTACTCAACGCTCACTCTGACTCATACGCAATCACTCGCATTAGGGGTCACTCGTCTTCGTCGGTCCTGTCGCCCACGTGGACGCGCTATTGTAGTCGACCGCTCATGAACAGACGCTCGCCACGGCATGACATAAAACATGAGATCCACATATGGGGAGCTCCGCGCAGTGAGTAATTGTGTCTTCAGGGAAGGCTTACAAAACTTCTCAGACGGCTGGGGGACTTCTGAGCCTTCTGAGAAGGCCCAACCCTTCTCACTTCCCCCACTCGCTCGCCTCCGGTTAAACCAATGAGTTGCGTGTTTTCGAACTGGGCGTTTCCACCCAGCTTCGGGCCCTGGGACCATCGCAGATTGATCCGGCTCCAAAAATGCCGCGCAAAAATGGGGTCCGACAAGGGCTCCAGCTGCGATCTTTTGCAAAATCGATGTTCTTCCAACGTCGGATCTCAGGGGGAGCTCCGCGCGGATTCCTGGATCGGCGCTGGACCCCCCACCCTGGCGCGCGGAGCGCGTCGGGGGCGGCGCCAGAGGCACCTCCAGAGAGGTCCAGCGCCAATCCGAGAGATCCGCGCGGAGAGCTCCGAAGGTTTGTGTGCTATGCCGTTTTCCGCTCCTCGAGAGAAGCCGAGGCCGATGCCGAGCAGCTTGACCAGCGGCAGCACGAGGTAGTTGGACACAGCCCACAGGCAGCCGCCAAGGACCACCAGAGGCGGGATCCCGCGGTCCAGGTCGTGCAGCAGCAGTGCGGCGAAGAAGCCCACGAACAGGATGCCCGAGCACATGAACCTCATGGGGCCCAAGGGGACACCGATCCATCGACACAGACTCCCGGATGCCCAATCATTGTCCTATACTTCCTGGACTTCCTCCGTCCATCCCTGGACGGGGAGGATTCGAGGAGGAGGAGGAGGAGGAGGGGGAGGAGGAGGAGGAGGAGGAGGAGGAGGAGGCAACAGGAGGAGGAGGAGGAGGGGGAGGAGGAGGAGGAGGAGGGGAGGAGGAGGAGGAGGGGAGGAGGAGGAGGAGGAGGAGGAGGAGGAGAGGCGCGAAGAGGAGGAGGAGGAGGAGAATGAGGAGGAGGAGGAGGAGGAGGAGGAGCTTCACGTGCCGCCTCCGTGCGCCCGTCATCCGTAGATCGTCGACGGCCAGGCCTCTCCCCTCCCCACCGCCTCCCCGGCCGTCTTCTGCCCTTCCGCCTGCCCCCAATGCGCCCTGTTTGGGCGTGGCTGAATGGGGGGGTCACAAATGGGGGGGTCAGAAACGGTCCCCTTTCGTGCCCTTTTCGGGACCCTCCGGAGCCCCAGGGGGGCTGGTTTAGGTACCGTTTGGGTACCTTTTCGGACCGCGCTCGCCACCCCCCCATTTATGACCCCCCCATTACTCGGCGCCCAACCTGTGCCCAGCGCAACCCGCCGGCTCTGCCCATTCGCGCGTGCGACCGCCATCGATGCCGACAACGTGGCTTTGGCAGATTTTCTCCTCTGGATGTTTGTTCACGCAGAACCCCACGGGTGACACAACCGCATCGCGAACCAAGAGGTCGCCAAGCAATCCAGAACACCGCACAGAACAACCTGGAAGAGGCAAGACTCATGCTAGGAATCGTAGCCTGAGCAACACGTCGACGATGCGGTTGCGACAGGAGGGCGGATGGATGAGAAAATGATGTCGATGTTTCCTCCTGGGAACTTAGGAGTGCCACGTGGGACCTGCTCTAGAATAGGAATACCCCGTTCACGGATCTACCCTTTCTCCGACCTTGCGTTGTGTCGAATGTACCGGTCGCGTTGTCTATAGACGCATCCACCCCGAATGTGTCTATATCCGTGACGACCCCCGTGTGTCCATAGACTCTTGCGGCCAGAAGGTGGGAACGGTACGAGGCATAGGCCCCAAATCCGCCTCCGTGCCGCTAGCCACGGAGCGGGCGTGTCCTCAAGTCCTTCGCCCAATCCCCTGAGCCAGTCTTCAATTCTGAGGAGTCAATTAGGGTTAAGTCGGGCCTGTCCCTCTACTGGGGGATTTTAGACGGAAAATGAAAAATACTACAAAAATGCTCAAAAATAGACCCCATATTATTTTTTTACTATTTGGGAATATTCCCCCTGTTGAGGGACAGGCCCGACTTAAAATTAGGGGCCCGGACCCGAATGCCCGAAATCTCTTGGGACTTGTCGCGGTTCACCCGGGGATCCCCCGCGTCTCCCCGCGGGACCGTTTGGGGCCCAGGAGGGCTCCAGGATGGCACAGGGAGGGCGCCCCACGGTGGGCCCGGGCACGGTGGCTGGCTTGGCCGAGGGCCATTCGATATTCGTCTTCGAGAAGCAGGTGCACGCCGGTCGGGAGAAGTAGGTCACAGCCTGAAGTCGGAAGGCGGATAAGGTAGACTGGGTCCAGGCCCTCGCAGATAATAGCAACAAACACAGCGAACACACACCGGATCTCGGGGTAGGAATGCGCCTGAAGTAGATTGGGATCTGGGCGTCCCAATATAGGGAACCGAACTCTATATATACCGATTTGTTTTGTTTCTTGCCCTGCACGGAAGTTTGCACAAGAAACCGGATCCTGGTGTATACGGGGCCCTTGTGTATACATCTTTCGCTGCTCCCCAGGAAACCGGTAAAACAAAGAGTATGCACCACACCACCCCGACGTCGTCCCCAGACCCTCAAATATTCCCTGGGATTGAAAAGCAGCCCGCCACTGGTGATGTATATGTTCCAGTTCCCGACAATACGCCTACTTTCAACGACCGACGTGTACAGTCGACCCGTATCACAGGGATGCGCGATAAGGGTGCAAGGGCCTTGGAGGGCCGTTCCGAAGCTCTTCGGGCGGGGCGCGGCCAGCGAACGTGGCCAGGGACGGACCCGGGGAGGCAAGGGATGCGAGGGCCCCCCCCCCGGGAACACTGCTCCTCCTCACCGTGCGGGCTGACTGGGAGGCTTGGCCGCCCCCCCCCCCAAGCTGAGAACCACTGGAACGTGATGCCGTCGTAGATCTTACCCGCCGCCGCGCCCCGCGCCCCGGCGCGAGGCGCGGCCCCCCGAGGGGGCGCGGCGGGGCCCCCCCTGCCGTCGGGCAGACCCCTCGCGGCAATGGGCGTCCACCATGGGGGGTGCAGGCCTCGGAAGACAAGACACGGCGAGGGCGCACGCCGCATCTTCATCGGTCCACGCCTTCCCCCCTCCCCCCCAACTGTGCAAAGTTGGCGGTGGGTCGGATGCGCTGCACTTGGACCACAGTTGCCCCCCCCGTGCGAGCCAACTTTGCGTTCGGGGGAGCGGGGGAGTATCCACTGATTGTTTCCCCCTGCCGTATGTCGACCCCTATCCCAGGCGTCGTGGGGTTTTCGAACGGACCAAAATTTTGGGGGCCCAAACCCCCTGGGATGAACTATGGGGAGGCGCCCATCCTTGATAGGGGTGCATCCAAATTGCCCCTTGGGGTGTATCCTGGGGTTTCCCTCCTTTGCTGAGCGGCTTCATGTTTCGTCGAAGAGTCGGGGGCTGGAGGAGAAAAGTCGCCTGCGACTCGCGACGGTTGGCGTGGTTTCTGTTTTCCTTTGACTAACATAAAAGGGGAAGCGGGTCCTGAGGTTTTTTCGTCGTTGTTTGGCTTCTTGGGGCGGTTGCTTGGTTAACCTCTTGGGGAAACGGGTCCTGAGAGAAACTGGCCCCGAGGTTTTTCGCCGTTGTTTGGCTACCCGGAGCCCTTCACGCGCCCCGGGGATGTCAGAATAACGACTCGGGATGAAGAACCCGTCCTGGGGGAAGGCACCAGGGTCCAGGCAGAGCCCTCGCAGCGGTTGGCCTGCCTCCTTCTTCTATGATTCGCGCGGGCGGAAGCGGACCCGGAAGGAAATGGGTCCTTGACCCGGGTGCCCTCCCCCAGGACGAGCTCCTCATCCTGAACCACTGTTCTGGCGGTCCCGGGGCCCCTGGAGGGCCCCAGGAAGCCAAACGACGGCGGAAAACTTCGGGACCCGTTTCCCTCAGGATCCGCTTCCCCCGTGGCGACGTGAGGCGTCGCCGCAGCCTAGCGCCCGTGGGAGTGCACCGACAGGCTGGCGAACGCTCGAAGGCGGCATGTTCTATATGGGCTCCGTGGCTCCACGAGCGAGTGACCCTGGGCCGAGGGGTCTTCCACAAGGGTGCGACTCTGCCTCCTCCTCCTCTTCCGCCCTTGCTCGCTCGATCACCCGAGGGCCAGGAGATCCGACGCCAATGCGGAAGTCACAAAGAACAGGCGAAAACAGCTCAATCCCCAAACCCCAGCCAGTGCTCGTGGGACCCCAGTGTGCCCGCAGCAGAGGACCCTGCGGTGAAGGGTCTCATCCGCGTATCCGACAGACCCTGGCTGGTGGTCCCCAAAC
>CAUYUJ010016390.1:63754-71387 GCA_963575745.1 Prorocentrum cordatum | reverse complement strand
CCTCCTCCTCCGCCTCCGCCTTCCCCTCCTCCTCTTCCTCCTCCTCCTCCTCATCATCTGTTTCCTCCTCTTTCTCTTCCTCCTCTTTCTCTTCCTCCTCCTCCTCCTCCTCCTCCTGCCCACCGGCAGCAGCAGCATCAGCAGTAGCAGCAGCAGCAGCAGCAGCACAACTCCTTGGCCCAGTCGGTGTGCACGGCGCCCGGCACCGCGGCGAGCACCACGATCGGCATGCCCGGGCTCATCTCGCGGAGGGCCCCGATCGTCTCCTCCCAGAAGGGGTGCTGGCTGGCCACAAGAGGCGGAGGGGGGGACCCAGACCCCTTCGCATTGTGAAACGATCACGACAAGAGGTTTTTCGTTATTTTCGGCCTCTGGGGGGCCCTTCTGGGGCCTCGGGACCGCCAAACCGGTCCCGTGGAAGGGGTCCAGACCTCTGGTGGTCGACGTGAACAAAAACGCGACGTCGGGGGTCTGGGGAAGGATACACCATCAGCGGCAGAATATCCTTACGGGTGATGAGGAGGTCGGGGGTGGGGTCGGATGGGTGCAACTTTCAGTCAGTATTTTGCGTCGGTTCGGACGAGGAGTAGGAGGAGGACCAGATCACGCCGTTACCACAAGAAAGAACTGCATATCAGAAAAAAATCGGCGGCGAGACAAATATACATAATCACTCACTGACATGAGCGGAAAAACGGCGGCGGGGCGATCCAATCCGAACATATCAGTCGGGACTCCCATGAAAAAACTCGTGTCGGGAAAATGCTAAATCAGTGAAAATTTTCAAATGGTGGGCAACATATTTCAAAATCAGTATATAAAATATCAATGATATATAATCACTGCTGGCACTCTTTCCTGGAACCTATAATCAAAAAACAAATCTCACTTGAACGGTCAAAAACAACAACAAAATATACATGAAATCGCCAACTCCCCACCCAGAAAATGTTGACAACGAACCGGGTTTACCAAATGAATATCTGCGTAAATTTCAGCAAGCCGCGCAAAAAGACATCATCTTTGCTTACCTCCTCCCTTCCGTTTACCTTTGCCGGCGTCGGCACGGCGGGCGGCGGGCGGCGTCGTCGGCGGGCTGGATCGTCTTTCGCTATAAAAAACCACAGCGGGGGACAGCGGGCAAACTGGCGGCGGGCCCGCTGCCCAGAATCAGTTCAAAATGGCGGCGGCGGGGGGGCGCGACATCCATCCAGTACTGCAGTGAGCACCGAAAAAACCGGAGTGATAGGACCAGTGCAAGCCCGAGACTCATCAAGATGTTTGAATAAGCCCTCCCTGCAAGCTCCCTCTTCACAGGCTCCTGCAAGGATTCATTTCCACTGAAGGAAGTGCCCTGTTGGAAGACAGCCGTTCGAATATCCTGAAGCATTCCAAAACAAACCCCAACGACGCGAAATAACCTCACGTTCAGCCGGGACAATCCTGAACCGGTCCAAAACACCATGTCTGGTACGTTGACAATGGGAATCCGTGAAACCGTTAGACATGTTCAAGACGACTTCACGCGGCGCTAAAACGAGAACCACAGTTTGAAACGGAACCGTCGTCAATCCGTCAAGCTCTTGCACCAATTTAAAGCGAATGTGCGCGGCGCCACGGCGAGAACCAAATTTTGAAAACGGCCCACCATCAATCCGCGAAGGTCTTGCAATTTCTTAAGACAAACGTGCACGGCGCTAAAGCGAGAGTCACATTTTGAAAACCACCCGCCGTCCATTTGTGAAACTGCTGCCAATTCAAAATTTAGAGATCAGAAGTGGTAAAGAAATCTCAAGCGAAACGTCTGGCCCGCCCTTCCGACCGGCCTCAGGGTGCGACAGGGAGGAGCTGTTTAGAATGAAAAGGAAACGGTGGAAGCAGGATGGTATCTGTCGGCCAGGGTGTCAGGAGGGACATATGCCGCAGCAGGAGGAGGAGGAGGAGGAGGAGGACGGGGAGCAGGACAAGGTAGGTGCGCTCGCGTCGTATCTGACGTCCTACCCCTCCTTCTCTTGCCTTGCCATGGCGTAGATCCCCTCTCTATTCGCACAGTCGGACGTCGAACAAGGCAATGATCCCGAGAGGGTGTGCGATGCATCATAGAGCACGGCAGAGCAGGAACTGCATCGCAAAGCGTCGCAACCAAAACAATAGCATCTCACAGCGGCACATAACAGAACACTGCATAGCATGGCTTTGAATCTAAAAGCATAGCATGGCGTAGCATGGCGTGGCACTGCGTAGTCAAGCACTGCATATCCCAGCATTGCAGCTGATGGCATGGCACCGCACACCGGAACACCATATAGCATTGCATTGCATGCCGTGGCATGGCACTGGAACTAATGACGCCAACACTGCAGCGGGAACAAGATTCGGAGCGAGCGGAAATGAGGCTAGCGCTGCGAAGGAACACGATTCGGAACAAGCGGAAGCGCGGAAATGAGGCCAACGCTGCAGCGGGAGCACGATTCGTCACGAACGGAAGTCTGACAATGAGGATAACGCTTCATCGGAAACAACATTGGGAAACAAGAAACGAAAACCCAACTCCCCGGCATCCTGTGTGAACAAACACGCGGAGGGGGGCGAACATCTTCCAGACGTCATCAGGGGAGAGAGGAGACTAGTATTCATATTGTGTAATTGTAGAGGAGGAGGAGGAGGTGATGAGATGAGCAAGCGGTCTAAAGCCAGCGCGGTCGAGCTATCGCTCGGCGACGGAGGCCTCCGAATCTTGGGAAGCCTCCTCGAACTCCCCGTCCAGGGGCTCTTCGGGCCCCTCCTCGGCCTCCTTGCGCAAACGGCGGAGCCCATCAGCGCGGATGGCTGGAAGGCCCCCCTCCAGGGGGCCGAAGGCCCTCAGCACCTCGGCTCGGGACGTCATCCCCCTCAAGGCGCTCGCCCCCCGAAGCCCACCTCCCCCCAAGACCTGAGCCGAGGCGCCAGGGGCAGAATCTACAGGGCCAAAGATCGAGGCCAGTCGCACACGAACAGCGTGTGGCACTCCCTGGGGGGGGGTCAAGGACAGGTCCTTCAGCCCTTCCTTGCCAGACGGGTACTTGCTCTCCTTAACCCTCGCGAGCTGCCACCTCAAGCCCGAAGCCGCGCTCTCACGGAGGCACGGCCTGAGGAGAACTCGAGTCGGCCGCTCCACGCTGAAAACGGCACCGCAAGCACAACAAAAAAATATGGCCTTGCCATCTTCATGGCCCGACCTCGCATTAACCGTCGCGTGCAGCATCGGGTGGCCGTTGAAAGAGTATCCCATGTCACGATAGGCCTCGAAACCCTCTGCTGGCAACTGCAACATGGGCACACTCGCTGGCGCAGCAGCGGGGGTTGGAGGAGGAGGAGGAGGAGGAGGAGGAGGAGGAGGAGGAGGAGGAGCAGGAGGAGGAGGAGGACGAGGAGGAGGAGAAGAGGAGGAGGGGAAAGAGGAGGAGGAGGAAGGGAATGGGGAGGAGGAGGGGGAGGGGGAGGAGGAGGAGGAGAAGGAGGAGGAGGAGGAGGAGGAGGAGGAGGAGAAGGAGGATGAGGAGGAGAAGGAGGAGGAGGGGGAGGAGGACAAACTAGGCGCGTTCGCATCATATCTGACGTCCTACCTCTCCCTCCCATCCCTCACCATGGCGTAGATGTCCTCTCTGTTCGCACAGTTGGATGTCGAGCAGGGCAACGATCGCGAGAGGGTACGCGATGCATGGTAGAGCACGGCATGACATGGCGTAGAAGAGCACGGTAGAGCGAAGCATGCTATAGCATGGCGTGGCATTGCGCAGTGAAGCAATGTATCACAATTCAGTGCAACGCAAAGCATGGCATCGCACAGCGGCGCAGAACACAACACCGCACAGGATGTCATGGCATGGTGCCAGGTTTTTTTAAAGGTAAGTGGACCGTCTTCGAAAGGGCTGGGCCGGTCTGGAGTCGCGGCTCCATGTATATCTCCTTGGACTCCTTGAAAAGCTCCGCGCTAGGCGGGGCTTAAGGAGAGCACCCGCTGGTTCGGCTTTCAACATTGCCTTCTCGAAGCAGAAACGGGACTCACGCTTGATACTTCCTGAAAGCGACGACGCCCCAAAGTGGGGTGGGTGGGGGGCTTCTGCAGCCCAGAACATCAACGAATCGACACCGAATGTGTAATCACTTCCGATGGTATTTTCAGGTGGCCATGTTTTGAACATTTTGAGGCTATTTGGAGGGAAGGCCAGCGCTGGAGCGGGAGCACGATTCGGAACGAGCGCTCGGAAAAGGTGCCAACGCTACAGCGGGAGGACGATTCAGAACGAGTAGAAGCCCGAAAATGAGGCTGGCGCTTCACCGGGAGCAGCATTTCGAAGAAAAACCATGCGAAATCCATTTTCCAGGAATGCTGTGTGTAGAAAAATCAATATGCGGAGGGGGGCCGGATATCTTTCAGACGTCATCAGGGGAGAGAGGAGAGTAGTATTCATATTGTGAAATTGTGGCGGCGGAGGAGGAGGGGGAGGAGGAGGAGGATGAGGAGGAGGAAGAGGAAGGAGAAGGGACGAGGATTAGGAGGAGGCGGGAGGAGGAGGGGAGGAGGAGGAGGAGGTAAGAGGAGGAGTGAGAGGGAGAGGAGAAGAGGAGAAGGAGGAGGAGGAGGAGGAAAAAAGAGGAGGAGGAGGAGGAGGATGAGGAGGACGAGGAGGAGGTAGGAGGAGGAGAGGAGGAGTGAGTTGTGGACACACAACAACACACACACAGTTTGGGGAGGACGAGGGACGAAGGACGAGACGAGTGGGAGGTAGGAGGAGAGGAGGAGGAGGAGGCAGGAAGGAGGAGGAGGAGGAGGAGGGGGGTGAGGGGGAGGAGGAGGTGGAGGAGGAGGAGGAGAGAGGAGGGAGGAGGAGGAGGAGGAGGTGGAGGAGGGAGGAGAGGAGGATGGAGGAGGAGGAGAAGGAGGGAGGAGGAGGTGGAGGAGGAGGACGAGGAGGAGGAGGAGGAGACGGAGGAGCGAGGGAGGAGGAGGAAAGAGGAGGGGAGGAGGAGGAGGAAGGAGGAGGAGGAGGAGGAGGAGGAGGAGAGGAGGAGGAGGAGGAGGAGGAGCGAGAAGGTGGAGGCGGAGGGTAGGAGGAGGATGAGAAGAAGGAGGGAGGAGGAGGAGAGGAGAAGGAGGATGGAGGAGAAGAAGGAGGAGGAGAGAGTGAGGAGGAGGGGGGAGGAGGAGTGAGGAGGGAGAAGGAGGGGGAGGAGGAGGAGGAGGAGGAGGAGGAGGAGGAGGAGGAGGTAGGAGGAGGAGGAGGAGGAGGAGGAGGAGGAGGAGGGGGAGGCGGAGGAGGAGGAGGAGGAGGAGGAGGCGGAGGAGGAGGAGGAGGAGGAGGAGAAGGAGGAGGAGGAGGAGGAACAGGTGGCCTCACAATCGACACCAGCCCCCGAGGTGGACGACCCGGAAGAGCAACAGCAGCAGGGGGCAGAGGAGGGAACGACACCTGGGGACCAGGACGAGCCCGGTGCCGGGGGAGGGAGGACAACGAGCGACAGGGAACGACCGCGACGAGGGAGGAGAGGAGGGCGAAGCACGGGCGACAGCCCGAGGGACGAGCAGGAGGGAGAGTAGGCAGAGGAGCGACGCAAGATGGCGGAAGGAGGGACGGCGACACCACCCCGAAGGCAAGCGGGCGGGAAAGCAGCGCTGGCAGTCAGGCTTCTAAAACTAATCACCCTAAAACACATGACTAAAATCACAAATCTAAGCTCCTCTGCCACGCGAACTGCCAGAACCAGGAGGAGGGGAGAAGGGAGGAGAGAAACAAGCAGAGGACTAGGGCTCCTCGTGGTCCGCGGCCCACGTTAGTCTGGCCGCTGACGCCCCCGAGGCACGAGCCCCGCTCACCTTCGCTCGCGGCGCTCCCCCAAGCCACAATGACGGCGATGCAATGAAGCATCTCCCGCCGCACCGTGGCCGGCTCCCGACCCTCTCTTCTCGCCACCGCCGTCGCCAGCGCACGGACCGCGGCGTCCGCGCCCTTCGACATGCCGCCCTGGGCCTCGAACGCGACCGGCCTGAACTGGAGGCCGTGCTCACGGCATCCCTCCTCGGTCCGGTTGCACTGCCACTTCTGCTCGTCGTGCGCCTCGGCCGCAAGCCCCAGCGCCATGGCCGTGTCCGCCCAGTGCGACGGCCCTAGGGCGTTGATCAAGGCGAAGTCGAAGCAGACCTTGTCTGCCCTCACCGCGCGGCTGCCGTTCGGCAGAAACCGTGCGAAAGTGACGTGGGGGATCACTAGCACGTCTGCCGGGCGGTGCTCGTCTGCTGCCTGTCGTACTTCGCGTGCCCCGGGGACTTCCAGCAGCCCTGCTGCCTCCAGCATGGGGCGCAGCCCGCCGCGAGCAGAGTAGTCGTAGAGGACGTCTCTGATCGCATTCTGCACAAGCGTGGCCTCCCCTCTGCTCATGCACGACAAGCAATGCGCACACCTCGCGTCCAGCGGGGCCGCGCACAGCGGGCACGCGCTGCCCTCATCCAACACATCGACACCGAGCAAGGTCGCGACGTTGTCTGCGAACTCGCCCGCGGAAAGATTCATGTCAAGTGTCCTGGATGGGGTGAGCTCGTACCGAGTCCCCGCTCCCTGCGCTGAGTGCGCGCTCAATTGAACCCCGTCCTCGCGCCATGCCTCGACCGCTTTGCTCCGCAGCTGACCTCCCAAGTAAGCCTGGGTCAACTCTGCCCGGGTCGCCACCCCGAGGGCGTCGCGGCCCACGGTGGCTGCCAACCTGGCCGCGGCGTCCGCTAGAGCCCTGCCTGGCGCGCCGTCGTCCCACCGGTGGCCAGGCCGTATGCGCTCGCACAGGACGTGGGTGGCCGCTCGCGACGCCACGCGCGCCCATCTCCATCGAGATGCGCCTCAGCCCAAGCCAGGCCGCGGAGGTGGCGAAGGCGGCCTGCCTCCGCTGCAACTCTGTCCAACGCTGACCCACCGCCGCGGCGGCCGTGTCCACCGCCTCCTCGTCGTAACGGGCGGCGGCGTCCCGCAGCACCACAGCCAGGGTGGTGCGAGCCAGGTAGGTCATCCTTCCAGCGTTGACACATTGCCTCAACAGGTAATGCGTGACCGGGAGGTCTTCAAGCTCCGCCAGGAACGATAGGATGCCTCCCTGCTTCCGGACCTGGCGCGCGCAGAAGGCTTTGCAGTACTCCTCCTCTCCGACAGGGGATTTCAGCACCTCGCAGTTGCCGTCCTCGAACACCACGCACCCCAGCTCCACGAACGGGGCGGCGTCGATCGCGCTCCGAGCCCCATCGGCCGGGACCACTTGCAGCGTCGAGAAGCGAAGGCCGACTGCGGGCATCACCGCCTCCAGGCGTGCGATTTCCCGCGGCGCCTCATTGGACGGGCCTGCGACGAAGGCGTCGTCGGCGAAGCCGGGGGCCATGTCCAGATGCGCGGGAGGCTCGAGGACTGGCAGCTGGACTGCTGTGCTCATCGGAACCGGCACGAGCCCCAGAGACTCGAACAGCATCCTCTGCACCATCGCAGATGTTCGAGATGAACCCGTGAAGCGTCTATCTCTGTCACCAACAAGGCCTTTCCGACAACTCTCCGAATGGCCTCGCCTGAACACGCCGGTCGGGCATATACTGTGCCGTCCTTCGCGGTCTTCCGGA
>CAUYUJ010016390.1:33754-61254 GCA_963575745.1 Prorocentrum cordatum | reverse complement strand
AAGATCGTGCCACAGCATTGGAGACACGGCGAATGTGCACAGGGCGCGCATCGA
Organism: Prorocentrum cordatum; assembly: GCA_963575745.1. NCBI lineage: Eukaryota > Dinophyceae > Prorocentrales > Prorocentraceae > Prorocentrum > Prorocentrum cordatum. The sequence goes on along the minus strand of CAUYUJ010016390.1, from coordinate 61,200 downwards.
TGACGAAATCGCTGATGCAACCACATCCACTAAGGCGAAGCCAAGACGGGGATAAAATCGGGTGAGAACAGATCGAGGATCTCTGAGATCCGGCGGCTCTGGAGGATGTATCGGGCGCCGCGGCCTTCTCGGAGCGTTCTGGAACGCTCGGAGGGCGCTCCGGAACGCTCTGGAACGGACTTGTCCTCGTCCTGGCCCCGTCCGATGCACACCCGTTCCGCCGTCGCGAGCAGGCAGCATGTCCACGTGCACGGCCTCGCGGCCACGCATGTGTGGGGGGGGGGGGGGGGCGCTTCTCCGCCGAGTGCCCCGCGCGGAGCGCGCCCAGGCGTCCGCGCATCCGTGATGGATCGCGCACCCGGAGTCTGGACCGCGAGGGCGCGGATGTGGATATCAAGAGAGCCCCAGACATTACACCACCGCCAGCCCTGGCCAGGCGAAGCGTGGGCCCTGGACTGGTGCACAGGCATTCCCGGCCGAGGCCAGGAGGTCTGCACACCGACGCAGGGCCCAGGGAGTGCCTGGCCAGGGCTGGTGGTGGTGTGTAGTTTGCGTCCCTTGGAGATCTGTTCGCCGCTCGTGCTTCCGTTCTAGGGCCAGCTCCACTGCAGCACATGGGGCGCACAAGGACATACCAGTACTGTGCGTCCTCCTCGGAGGGGTGCGTCCGACCCGATCATACAGTACAGCCATCATGTCGAATAGTCTTTCCTCTGAAAATCGGGGTAAGATGACAAAGGAATAAGGTCTCGTGTTGACTCTGCTCAGTAGCAGAGGATACGGGAAGAGACATCGATGAAACTACAAGTAACCGTTAAGCAAGTGTACTCAGGAATAGTAAGTGAGGAGGCCGGCCGGCCGACGACACGACTACGACGAGGGAGCGACCCCTCGGCACGCGCGTGCGGGCCAGCACGCTCCTTTTAACTCCTGCAAGCACAAACAGCTGCGGTGCAAAGCCGCAGTGTCAGGGTGAGGCAAGGAAGGCAGCGAGAGAGGCAAGTGTAATATGAGGCGGAGAGGAGCATATTTACTCGAATATCGTTTCCCGAGCGGTGCGGACAGGAAGCGCCCGCCACGAGCCATATATTATAAGAATTCTGGGTGCGCGCGTCGCCCCTTTGGGGGCGGCGCGCACATAGCATTGGTACAATCGAACCTCGGCCAGAAGAACATCCTCCAAGAAAACGGGACCCGCCGCCCTCCAGAACCCACAAAACATCCAAAGGTACCCTCTCCAGGATGCACAAGAACGTCCAACAAACACGAGGAACGCTGGGGCAGCCTCCCCGATTCCGCCTCGATCTTACACCTCGGTCCGACTGCAGGCTGGGGAGGGACGCCGAGCACACGCCGAGGCGCGAGCGCCGCCTCCGCGTGCGCCACGAGGCAGACCACCGCGATGTCGGCGCCCTTGGCCTCCGACGTCTGGTTCGCGAACCAGACCTTCTCGGCATCTCCCACGTGCTCGCTGACGCCCTCGGCTTGGCCACCGCCGCGGGGGCTGCCGCCGGCGTGTGCTGCCCGCCTGCGCTGCAGGCCCTCCGCAGGCACGACCGGCCAGAGAGCCCGTCGATGCCCCCACCGCTGGAGCAACGTCGCTGGCGGCAGCGAGGAATCCGCAAGCTCCGCCGCAGACCAGGCTGCGTTCTGCCTTCCTCCCTCCCCCCGCATCCCGCTTCCTCGCTGCTTCTCTCCTCCAGCGCATTCGCTCGCTCACCCCATTTCCCGCTCGCGTGATCCTTCCTCTCGTCCTCCTCCTCCTCCTCCTCCTGCTCCTCCTCCTCCTCCTTCTCCTCCTCCTCCTCCTGCTCCTCCTCCTCCTCCTGGACGCTCGGCGCTGTCGGCATAAGAACCCTGTCCTCCGCTTCCTTCTCCGCCCTCCTCATCCTCCTCCTCCTCCTCCTCCTCCTCCTCCTCCTCCTCCTCCTCCTCTTCCTCCTCCTACTCCTCCCCCTACTCCTACTCTTCCTCCAAATCCTATTAATGCTTCTCCATCCTGCTCCTGATTCCTGGTTCCTGGTGGCTGGCGAGAGATCCATGATCGCAGCCTCCAGTCCTCCTCCACCTCCTCCACCTCATCTTCCTCCTCATTCTCCTCCTCCTCCTCCTCATCATCATCACTATCAGCATCAGCATCAGCATCATCACCATGATCATCACCGCCATCATCATCGTGATCATCATCATCACCACCACCATCATCACCACCATTATCACCACCACCATCATCACCATCATCATCAGCAAGAGCATCAGCATCAGCATGAGTATCAGCATCAGCACAACAATCATCATCATAACCAACACCACCACCACCATCATCACCATCATCGTCATCGTCATCATCATCACCACCACCACCACCACCACCACCACCATCATCATCATCATCATCATCGTCATCATCATCATCATCATCATCATCATCATCATCATCGTCATCATCATCATCATCCTCATCATCATCATCCTCATCAGCAGCATCATCATCACCACCACCATCATCATCACCACCATCATCACCACCACCATCATCACCATCATCATCATCATCATCATCATCATCATCATCATCAGCAGCAGCAGCAGCAGCATCATCATCATCATCAGCAAGAGCATCAGCATCAGCATCAGCATCATCATCATCCGCATCATCATCCTCATCATCATCATCCTCATCAGCAGCATCATCATCACCACCACCATCATCATCACCACCATCATCACCACCACCATCACCACCATCATCATCAGCAAGCGCATCAGCATCAGCATGAGTATCAGCATCAGCACAACAATCATCATCATAACCAACACCACCACCACCATCATCACCATCATCGTCATCGTCATCATCAGCATCATCATCACCACCACCATCATCATCATCATCATCATCAGCATCGTCATCGTCATCATCGTCATCATCGTCATCATCGTCATCATCGTCATCATCATCATGATCATGATCATCATCGTCATCATCACCATCAACATCGCGATCATCAGCATCATCATCGCCAGCATAATCATCAGCATCAACATCATCAGCATCAGCATCGTCACCACCACCACCACCGTCATCATCATCATCATCAACATCATCATCATCAACATCATCATCATCATCATCAGCATCATCATCATCATCAGCATGATCAGCATCGTCTTCCCTCGCCTCGACGTCATGTTGCTCCTCCTCCTCCTCCTCCTACTCAATCTCCTCCTCCTCCTTCTCCTCCTCCTCCTCCTCCGTGCCAGTGACATTCGTTTCTCTGCCCCGTCCCTCATCCTCCGCACTCCGCTCTGCATTCTCCGCCTCCCTCGCTCCCCTCCCGTCCCGCCGAGGCACGGGAGGTGGCCGAAGCCGCGGGCAACTCTGAGCGCCTCGCCTGGAAGGGCGTCACGACCTTGTTGGTCTCGACGTAGCCGCTGCCGCCCTCCCCTGCTCCTTTCGCACCCCCTCCTCTGCCCCCCCCCCTCTCTTCTCCCGCATCTGGGGAGACCAAGAAGTACCGATGCCGCGAAGTACTCCCAGAGTGTCAAGGCGAACCCAGCGGCGGCGACGAGGGGCTCCCAGGAGGCCCAGGACAAGCGAAAAGGAGAAGAGTGTGGTGGTATCAGTACCTTTTCCTCACCCCGCCTCTTCCCCAGCCGCCCCGCCTCTTTTTCCACTGCTGCAGCGCAGCCCGCGCCGCGCACATAACTATCGCCCCACGGGGCGACCGCCGCTGTGCGTCTTTACTTGCAGGACGTGAGCGTTTCCCAACCGCCCCGCCCCGCCGCATGTTCCCCCTCCAAATCTCTCCTCCCCCTGAAAATCCTCCAGAGGGGTCCGCCAGAATGCATTCTCAAGAACAGAGGTGGCGATCTCGTTTAAACGCTCGTCACGTTTCAAGTTCAGAGTGTTGATTCCGTTCAAACGCCTGCCACCTTCTCAGCCTCACGCTCAGCCACACTACACGCGCGGATGGGTGCCATCGTCTTGGCGACAACTACGTTCTGCTCTCTGAACTGTGGTATCGCATTCATGTTGGTCGCATGGCCCACCTGAAACGCAACAATTCGGACAGTCGCAACTAGACTTGTTCAGTTGTGCGTGCGCTTCTATGCATAACCGCAGATGTCGCCGTGCCGGTTGTTCTCGACGCGCCCAAGTGGACGACGCCAACACCACGGCAAACCCACGGCAAACCCTGCCTCCCACGCCCCAAGTAGACGAAGCTGGCACCGCAGCAAACCCCACGGCAAGCCCACCGCGCCCGAGGCGGCGTTTGCCCTGGTGGCCGAGGCGCCCTCCCCAAAACGGAAGGCCGCGCGTCGGAATCAACGGCGCGGTGACAGCTTTGACTGCAGGGATCCACGGCAGCACACCCGTGAAGAACTGGCAGCGGCAACCGTCGAGGGTATTGACGCCACAAGGGGGAAGCAGTAGAAGCCTCTGCTCCTCGTCCGCTCCGCTGCTCCGCTCAGCCCCGCTCCGCTCCCTCCTCTGCCTCCCTTCCTCTCTGCTGGGGGCACCCATCACTAGAGGCGTCCTAGATGGGGTCGGAGTAGATGGGGTTGGAGGATCGCGCCGCATCGCCGATACATCGGAGATGCATCGGCGATGTATCGGCGATGCACCGGCAATGCATCATCGGCGACGTCGACGTAAAGAAAATCGGGCTCCACATCGAGCCGCATCGCCGATGTATCGGCGATGAGACACGTTTCTCCGACCCCATCTACTCTAGGGAGCCCACAAAGGACGTACGCGCCCAGCTATGTACATGAACACGGCCCCTCGATCCGCGAGACTGGCCGCGTTACACGAACATGTGCGCAATGCGTACTCTCGAAACCAGCGTGGATTCATGTACATGTACGTCCTTCTTTCGCTCCTGATACTCCGACCCCACGTAGGAGGCCTAGAACCACACAGGGGGATCCCCGGGCATTGGGGTTCAAAGTCGGTCAAACCACGCCTCAGCAGCAAACCCGCCGGGCCCCCCCTCCCCCCTCCCCGCCCCCCTCCCCCCCACCCCTCCCCCTCCCCCTCCCCCTCCCCCTCCTCCCCCGCTCCCTCCTCACTCCTCCTCCTCCTCCTCCTCCTCCTCTCCTCCTCCTCTCCTCCTCCTCCTCCCCCTCCTCATCTCCTCTCTCACTCCTCCTCCTCCTCCTCCTCCTCCTCCTCCTCCTCCTCGACGCGCGCGGCCTCTCCTCGGAGCCGGTCACGGGCGCTCTCATGGGGGCGAGGAGGCGGGGGCGAGCGAGCATGCAGCAGTGCAGTCGAGGGCACGACGGCACAGAGCAAAAGGAGGGTGAAAGGGTGAAAGGTGGGCTCGATCAAGCACCGAGCACGCAGGACCCTCCTGCCCGGCTCGCAGGCGAAGATGGGTGCGAGCAGCCCAGGCGAGGACACTGCAAGCATCCAGGGGCGCCGATGATCGACGTCTTCGGCGAGGCCCCTCGGCGACGACGTGTCATGCTCGCCCCTGGGCCGTTCGCCCCTGCCGTCGCCACCGACACTGCGGCCCTCCGCTCGCCCTCCCTCCTCTCGGCGGCGAGCCCGGGGAGGGAAGCGAGAGGGGGCGGGCGAGGCTCGGAAGTCCCCCAGCCTTCTGAGAAGTTCTCAAAGCTCTCCCCGAAAACGCAAGCAACCTCGCCCGGCCCTCCTCTCCCTCCTTCTCCCGCCCGGCGTCCTCCCTGGGCGCTGCAAACTGAGAAGGGGGGGGGGCGATCGATGCGGGGGGGCGAAGAAGCGTGCACCTTTCGTGCCCCCTCTGGGCCACGAAGGGCCCCGTAGGGCGCTTGCAAGGTGGTGCACCTTTCTCCACCCCCTCCAACCTCCTGCTCCCCCCCATGCTCCTCCCCTTCCTCCCCCTCCTCCTCCTCCTCCTCCTCCCCCTCCTCCTCCTCCTCCTCCTCCTCCTCCTCCTCCTCCTCCTCCTATCGCCCCCCTCCATTTGCGCAACGCCCGCCCTCCTCGGGGACGCACCGACCCAAGTCAATACAAACCCGGGTCCGTCGGATTTGCGCGCAGCATCCTGCAGGAGCCTGCGCGCGCAACCACGGGCCAATGCACCCCTGGCCCTGCAGGACCCTGCAAAATCTGGCGCTCTGGCCGACCCCCCGGTGACCCGGTGCAGGGCGCGAGGAGGAGGAGGAGGAGGAGGAGGAGGAGGTGGAGGAGGAGGAGGAGAGGAGGAGGAGGAGGAGGAGGAGGAGGAGGAGGAGGAGGGTGGAGGGGAAGGAGGATGGAGGAGGAGGAGGTGGAGGAGGAGGAGGAGGAGGAGGACGGAGGAGGTAGGAGGAGGGGAGGTAAAAGTGGAGAAGCAGGTGGAGGGAGAAGGGGAGGAGGAGCAGGAGGAGAAGGCGGCGGGGAGGGGAGCAGGAGCGGAGAGGAGAGGCATGAGCTATGCGCTGGGAGGAGCAGGAGGAGGAGGAGGAGAAGGAGGAGGGCTAGGGCAGGAGGAGGAGGTAGGAGCAGGAGGAGGAGGAGGAGAAGCAGCAGGTATGCGGAGGAAATGAGGAGGAGGACGAGGCGGAGGAGGAGGAGGAGGGGCGGAGTAGGAGGGCGGAGGAGGAGGACGAAGGAGGAGGAGGAGGAAGAGTGAGGGCGGAGGAGGAGAGGAGGAGGAGGTGGAGGAGGAGGTAGACAAAGCGTGAGGAGGAGGAGAAGGAGGGGAGGGAGGAGGAGGCGGCAGGAGCAAGGAGGAGGAGGAGGCAGGAGGAGGGAGGAGGAGGAGAGGGGTGGAGGAGGGTATGAGGCGGTAGTGGAGGAGGAGGAAGAGGAGGAGGAGGACGGTGAGGCGGGAGAGCAGAAGGAGGGTGGAAGGAGGAGGGAGGAGAAGGAGGAGGAGAAGGAGGAGGAGGAAGGAAGGAAGGAAGGAAGGAAGGAAGGAAGGAAGGAAGGAAGGCAGGAAGGAAGGACGGAGGAGGAGGAAGGAAGGAAGGAAGGAGGAGGAGGAGGAGGAGGGAGGGAGCGAGGGAGGAGGAGGGGAGAGGAGGGGAGGAAAAGGAGAAGGAGGAGGAGGAGGAGGGAAAAGGCGGAGGGAGGAGGAGGGGAGGAGGAGGAGGAGGAGGAGGAGGCGCTCTGGCGGACCCCGTTTGCATGGACCCCCGCCTCGAGGCTGCCGTCCGCCGCCTCCGCCCCCTTCTCCCGGCCCGACGGCCCCTCCCCGGAGTACGGGGCGCCCTGCCCGTAGCTGGGCTCCACCGCCTGGTCGCAGTACCGGCCCACCATGGCGATCCTCCGCGGGCCAGCTGGCGGGGGAGGGAGGGAGGAGGAGGAAGGAAAAAGGAGGAGGAAGAGGAGGAGGGGGAGTAGAAGGAAGAAAGGAGGAGGAGGAGGAGGAGGAGGAGGAGAAGGAGGGAGAAGGCAGGAGGAGGCCTAGGACTAGGACGATGGCCTGCCTCCGAGGAGACAGGTCCGAGAAAGGAGGAGGAGAAGGAGGAGGAGGAGAAGGAGGAGGAGGAGGAGGAGGTCATGGTCATCCACAAAAGGGGGTCAACGTCAACACCTACGAAGGAGATGCGCGCGCAACTAGCAAGATCCCCTGCGATTGGATTACGCAGCAGCCCCAGACTTCTCATGGGGCAGGCAGGGGGCATATGCCTGAGCTTAAGGGGGCGAGCTCAGATGTGGCCCCGTAATAGGGGCTCGTTGAATCAGAAGAGTCCCTACGGGTCAGTGCGAGGGGAACAGCTGCTGGCCTTTTCGCGTGCCCCCTCTGGGGGAGGCGCTGGCGAACAGGGTTTCCAAGCAGGGGGGTTCCCTGAACCCTTCATTAATTTGTGGGACAGAGTTCCTGCACCCCGAGACGCCCCCCCCACCTCCACAGAAGCTCCGGCACTCCGAGATGTCCTCGCTCGTGCTCTCCACTTACTACGCCGCGACAGCTGGGAGGGGGAGTTGGGAGGAAGGATGGAGGCGGCGGAGGAGGGAGAGGAAAAGAAGGAGGGAAGTGAGAAGGTTTGTGGAGGGCGATGGAAACAGTGGAGGGCCACATGCAATGAACATCCCGACTCCTTCTCAACCACCGCCTTCTTGTCGTCCTCGTCCTCCCCCCCTCCTCCTCCTCCTCCTCCTCCTCCTCCTCATCATCATCACCATCATCATCATCATCATAATCATCAGCATCATCATGCACCCGAGTCCAAATCGACCGATGGCCCTACCTGAACAACAGCCCCACACAGCACCTCACCACCATGAGGATTTCGCTGCGTCCCTCAAGGGAAAATGGAACTTGGAGAGGTGTGCGGATGACAAACTCATGGGGGGGACTGAGAATGAAAACAGGGACCAGGGGTCAGAGAGCTTCAGTCCAGCCCTCTGTTCGATCTCGTCCTCGTGCTCTTTCTTGAAATCCGAGGAGTAGTGCTCTTGCGCAGTTCGAGACTTTCCCCAATCAGTGCTTGCACTGAAGGGGTCCTAGCGGAAATTGAAACATTGAGCGAAAATTTCTGGCCGATTTCGGTAGGCGGCCGAGATTCTGTTTCCGGGCTCCTGGGCCCCAAATGCTAGTTCCAGACCGGCTTCGGAGGGCGGCGGGGTTCCCGGGGTTCCAGTTTCTTGCTACCTGGCTCCCAGGTTCGCGGTCGATCTCACGATTGGTCTCTCAATCGAAATCACCATCCATCTCACAACATCGATATCACTATCGATCTTACTACCGATCTCACTATCGACCTCACTATTGATCTCAATATCGGTCTCACTACTATCTCAATATACGTATCGATCATACTATATCATTATCAATCCCACCATCGATCTCACGATCGGCCTCACCATCGAACTCACGATCTTTCGCACGATCGGTCTTACGATCGTGCCACTACCGATGCCACTATCGGTAGCACGATCGATGTCACCATCGATGGCACTATCGATCGCACTATCGATCTCACTATAGATCCCACGATCGATCTCTCTATCGATCTCACTACCCATACCACTCAACCGGTGTCGCTATCGATCTCAGTGTTGACCTCCCTATCGATCTCACTATCGGCCGCACTATCCATGTCACTCAATCGATCTCACTATCGATCTCATGATCGAACACACTATCAAACTCTCCATGCACCTCACCCAATTAATCACCCGATCGATCTTACTACTAGTCCCAATATCGATATCGTTATCGTTCTCGCTATCGATCTCACGATCGATCTCACTCAATCGATCTTACTACCAATCTCACTATCGCTCTCACTCTTGAACTCACTGGATCTCACAATCGACCTCATTCCCGCTAGCACAACATAGCATAGCATACAGCATAGCACGGGACACCCCCGCGCCACGGGACACCCCCGCGCCACGGGACACCACGGGACACCACGGGACACTACGAGACACCATCGGGACACCATCGGGACACCACAGGGCCACTGCCGGCCAACCCGGGGGACAGCAACGTCTGGCTCGGCTTCGCCCTGGCAACAGCGGGGATATTCCACTCGCCCGCCCACGCACGGCTCGAACACGAAAGCCGAACAAATTTCCTGGCGGGGGGGTCTCCGTTTCACGGCGATTTCACCTCCACCTTTCGATATACCTGTATACATACACGCACATATATATACACAAAACTGCATTGGCGCTGCGCGCCATGCACCTTGGTCCTTTGGCATTCGCACGCTAGCGGAGTGCGAGCGTGCCTACATGCGCACACACACATGCGTCTATGAATGCATAGTACATATGTACATATATGTATACGTTTGTATGGCTATGTACATGTATATGCAAATGGTCAGTGTAACTATGTGTGCGCATACACATGCGTATATCAGGCGGTAGTGGCCTGACCAGGTGCTCATATCATCGCGCCACTATAAGGCGCGAGGGTCTCAGGCAAACGTGGTCAGACTACTGTGGGACAGTGCGTCGCCGAGGTCCGTGTTGCCAGGACGCCCCGGGTGAAAATGGCCTGAACACTTCCGCTCAGGGGAGGGCATATCCGAAGTCAGCCGGGCGAGGAAGTTTCAAGCGAGGAGTGGTCTGAACACCTCTGATCAGGGCATCCCTGAACTTAGACTTGCGTGAAGTCGCACGCGAAAGTGCTCCTCGTTCTATTTGTCCTCGTATTCTCCTGTGCCCGTTTCTTTCCCACCCTTCCTCCTGCTTCTCCTCCTGTTTCTCCTCCTCAGTCCTGTGCCGCTTGAGCTGAACCGGAAGAGCTTGCGAGGATGAGGAGAAGGAGGAAGAGGAGGAGGAGGAGGAGGAGGAGGAGGAGGAGGAGGAGGATGAAGACGAGGAAGAGGATGGGGACGAGGACAACGATGACGACGAAGAAGGCGACGACAAAGAGAAGGGATAATGAGAGGAGGAGACCGCCGTGTTAGGAACTCGTGGTACGCCTCTCGGGGGCCTCTGGGAGGCAGTTTTGAAGCCTCTTAGGGGCTGTTTGTGGGCCTATTGGGACTTTTTGTTCCCAGCCCTCCTGCGTTGGGTACTCGTTTTGAATAAAGCACTGCGGTCTCCGTTCTCCTCCTCCCGCCCCCCCCCCTCTCTTCCCTCCTCCTCTCCTCTCTTGATTGCCTTCTCCTCCTCTCTTCGCTCCTCCTCTTCTCTTCTCTTGCTTTTCACGTCATCCCTGGCGGGCTGCGATCTGCGGAACTGTCACCACTTTCGAGGGCTGCTGGTGGGTCCAGCGGAGTGAGGCACCACGGGGACTCAGATTAGACCTCGCCATCCCTGGGGGGGGGCTGCGATCTGTGAAACTGTCGCCACTTTCGAGGGCTGCTGGTGGGTCCAGCGGAGTGAGGCACCACGGGGACTCAGATTAGACCTCGCCATCTCTGGGGGGGGCTGCGATCTGTGAAACTGTCACCACTTTCGAGGGCTGCTGGTGGGTCCAGCGGAGTGAGGCACCACGGGGACTCAGATTAGACCTCGCCATCTCTGGGGGGCTGCGATCTGTGAAACTGTCGCCACTTTCGAGGGCTGCTGGTGGGTCCAGCGGAGTGAGGCACCACGGGGACTCAGATTAGACCTCGCCGTCTCTGGGGGGCTGCGATCTGTGAAACTGTCGCCACTTTCGAGGGTTGCTGGTGGGTCCAGCGGAGTGAGGCACCACGGGGACTCAGATTAGACCTCGCCATCCCTGTGTGAAGCTGTCGCCACTTTCGAGGCTGCCGGTGGGTCCAGCGGAGTGAGGCACCACGGGGACTCAGATTAGACCTCGCCACCCCTGGGCGGCTGCGATCTGTGAAACTGTCGCCACTTTCGAGGGCTGCTGGTGGGTGGCCAGCGGAGTGAGGCACCACCGGGGACTCAGATTCTGACCACGAGCAATGCTCGCGTGCCCTTGCTCTGCGGTTCGTGCCACGCGGCGCTGCGACTCGAGCTGGCGGTCGCCCTTCGGACCCGCAGAAACATCTGCTGAGCTCGATGAGCCAGGGGAACTACAGGAAAGAAGTGCAGGAAACGGAGGCCGGTCATGCACTCGCCGATACCTCGTTGCTCTGTCATCGTCTTTGCTGTTGCATGATCCTTATCTGGCCCGCCGGCGCCGCGGCTCGAGCTGGCGGTCGCCCTTCGGGCCCGCGGGAACATCTTCTGAGACAAGTGGACGCCGCCGCCTTACTTGCAGGCAGCGCATTGCATTCGCGGACAGCAGCATGGCAGACCGCAGTGAGATCCTCAGTCGCGTGGTGTTGCCAAGCCTGGTGGAGACGCGCGTGATCGACCTGAAGTCCCAATCGCGCGTGCACTGTACCTGCGTGGCGTTCAGGCACGCGCGTGATGCTGCTCGCTCCGCGTTCAACCAGTACGTCGCCAGTGCAACTTTGGACGATGGACAACCGATTGATGATACGCGACCCCGGCCTTGAGTTTCTTTCCCGCGGGCCGCCCGCAGACCTGGCGGCGCGCCTGCGAGCGTTCAGCTCCCGCGCTGAAATGCGCGGGAAGGAGGCGGAGAAGCTAGCGGGCGAGCTACGCCTCGCTCGCTCCTTGCACTCTAAACAAGTTTTATCATGCGGAACTCTGCGACGACATGGCGCAGGCAGCGCTGCGGGTTTAGCTCGCACTTGAAAAACGCGGCAGTCTTCTGTCTCCTCCCGCCACTTTCATCGTCGTCCTATTCCCCGCCTCACCTTCTCCATGCATGCTGCTGCTTCCGCGATGGCCTTTCGCCCCCCCCCCGCCCTCCATTCCATCCCTCTCCTACCCCTCGTTCCCGTACCCGTTCTTCTTCGATCCGGGGGCCTCAAGCCTCGTTCTTTCGATCGTCGTCCTGTGAATCGTGCAACGCATGCGCATCCCATGTAGCTTGCACAGCAAATCGCCGCGTCTACACTGTCGTTGTTCCTGCCAATGTTGGCATACTCCTCTTGCCATTTGATGCACGTGGGTTGGGTACGTCGCAGGGTAATGGGGCCTCTTGGGGACCTCTTGGGGGCTCCTTGGGGCCTCTGGGGAACCTCTTGGGGCCTCATGGGGCCCTCTTGGGGCCTCTCGGGGCCCTCTCGCGGCGGAAAACTCAGTTTTGATTTTGGGGGCGCCCTCTTGGGCCTCTTTTGGGGCCGTCTTGGTGCTCTCTTGGGCCGCCTTGGGCGCCTCTTGGGCGGTCTCGGAGCCCTCCTGGACCGTGTTGGGGCCTTCTTGGGGGCCTCTTGGGCAGTACTGGTGCGATCTAGGGAGCCTCTTGGGCCGTGTTGGAGCGTGGGGAAGCGGAAAAAGCGAGAGGGCCAAAAACATAGAAAAACACATAGGAAAATCAACCATTTCAGCCTCTCGAGGCTCTCTTGGGAGGCCTCTTGGGGGTCTCTTGGGGCGTCTTGGAGGCCTGTTGGGCCGTCTTGGGCCCATATTGGGCGTCTTGGGCCGATTTTTGGGTGTCTCGGGGCCGTCGTGGGGGCTTCTTTTGTCGCGTCGGACTCGCAAGACAGACCTGCCTGGGGGGTCCAGGAGGACCGGAGATCCACGGAAGCACTTTGCAGGAGCGCCCCAGAGGCTCGGGGAGGCCGAAATTCGTTTGGGGGGGGGGGGCACCGTGTGCCGTTTTTGTGGGGTCCCCGGCCCTGTAAAAATATATAATAGGAATATATATATACATATATATATATATAAGAGAGAGAGAGAGAGAGAGAGAGAGAAAAAAAAAGAGAGAGAGAGAGAAAGAAAGAGAGAGAGAGAGAAAAAAAAAAGAAACAACGAGAATTAGCCTGGCGAAGGACCCAACCATATGCAGTTGTGGGTATCGCATTCGGGGGAGCCCCGTATGGGGCCACGAAACGCTGTGCTGGGCGGGGGGGACGCATGCGAACTGCGCCACTCGGACCTTCGGTGGAGCTTTCTATGGGGCCACGAAGCGCTGTACTAGGCGGGGGGGACGCATGCGAACTGCGCCACTGGGACCTTCGGTGGAGCTCCCTATAGGGCCACGAAACGCTGTACTGGGTGGGGGGGGACGCATGCGAACTGCGCTACTGGGACCTTCGGGAGAGCTACCTATGGGGCCACGGAGCGCTGCCCTGGGTGGCGGGGGGCGCATGCGAACTGCGCCACTGGGGCCTTCGGTGGAGCTCCCTATGGGGCCACGAAACGCAGCCCTGGGTGAGGGAACCGCATGCGGGCTGGGTGGGACCTTCGGTGGATGGGGCTACACGTTGCCCAGGGTGGGGGAACCGCGGGCTGTGCCACTGGGACCTTCGGTGGAGCTCCCTATGGGGCCACGAAACGCTGCCCTGGGTGGGGGAACCGCATGCGGGCTGTGCCACTGGGACCCTCGGTGGAGCTCCCTATGGGGCTACGAAACGCTGCCCTGGGCGGGGGAACTGCATGGGGATGTGCCACTGGGACCTTCGGTGGAGCTCCCTATGGGGCCTACGAAACGCTGCCCTGGGTGGGGGAACCGCATGCGGGCTGTGCCACTGGGACTTTCGGTGGAGCTCCCTATGGGGCTACGAAACGCTGCCCAGGGTGGGGGAACCGCATGCGGGCTGTGCCACTGGGACCTTCGGTGGAGCTCCCTATGGGGCTACGAAGCGCAGCCCAGGGTGGGGGAACCGCATGCGGGCTGTGACTCTGGGACCTTCGGTGGAGCTCCCTATGGGGCCACGAAACACTGCCCTGGGTGGGGGAACCGCATGCGGGCTGTGCCACTGGGACCTTCGGTGGAGCTCCCTATGGGGCTACGAATCGCCGCCCTGGGTGGGGGAACCGCATGCGGGCTGTGCCACTGGGACTTTCGGTGGAGCTCCCTATGGGGCCACGAAGCGCTGCCCTGGGTGGGGGAACCGCATGCGGGCTGTGCCACTGGGACCTTCGGTGGAGCTCCCTATGGGGCTACGAAGCGCAGCCCAGGGTGGGGGAACCGCATGCGGGCTGTGACTCTGGGACCTTCGGTGGAGCTCCCTATGGGACCACGAAACGTGTGAGGGGTGTGCCGAGAACAGAAGTAAGGAGGGGGAGGGGGAGGAGGGAGGGGGCAGCGGGAAGAGAAGGAGACGCGGGGCAACGTCTCTTCGAAACGAGGACCCAACACCACAGGATGGTCGGGCAAAAAAACAGACAGAGGAAGAGCGAGAGAGAGAGAGAGAGAACCAAACAACGATGACAGTACAAGGAAAATGGGAGAGACGGAGTAGGAGAAAGAGAGAGAGATATACATAGAAAGTACGTGTATGTATACATGTGCGTTTATATCTATACGACCACCCTTCGGGTGATAAGGAAGCTTATGGGGGGAAGAGAACCAACTGACGACAACTGCAATGGCTGTGATGATGGCGATGCTGGTGATGCGCCCTCGAGTTGGCGACGACGCGTGATGACGATCCTGCGTCACGATGTTGATATCACCAACGATCTCACTATCGCTTTCACTACCGCTCTGGCTACCGCTCTGACTACCGACTCACTCAATCGAACTCAATAGGTCGATCTAACTACCGATCCCACTAGAACGACTCCACATGATCCCACCCTAACGATCTCACCCTGGCGATCCCACTCTATCGATCTTACTATCGACCACACAGTGGACCCCACTGGATCGACCCCCCCGCCCGATCGCACTATCGTTCCCACTATCGACCTCACCAGCGGTCTCACTAGCGATCTCACCATCGATCTCACCAAGAGACCACAGGACACCGACGGGACACCAATCGATCTCACTTTCGATCTCACTATCGATCTCACTACGGGGCACCGACGGGACAGCGACGGGACACCGACGGAACACCGACGTGACACCACAGGACACCGACGGGACACCACGGCGGGACAGCACCCAACCCCAATCCAGCCACCGCGACGGGACACTGACGGAATAGCGACAGGGCACTGGACACGGCGGGACACTCGGGCTACCGCCGAACCATCAGGGGGGAGAGGACGGGTCAACGGCTCTGATCCGCCCTCGCCACAGCGGGGTCATTCCTCCCGCCCGCCGACGCAGCTTCGCCCCGCCCGCACGCGCGACACGAACCCGAAACCGAAACCGATTTCCCGGTGGGGGGCTCTCCGTTCCACTTTGCTCTCGCCCCCCAACCTCCGATATAGAGGGAGAGAGAGAGAGAAGAACAAACGAGAGAGAGAGAGAGATAGAGAAAGAGAGAGAGAGAGAGAGAGAAAGGAACATAGAAAAACTAGACACTAGACTGGAATACAACGACTAGACTGGGGCGGAAGGTCGATCGAAGCACCTGCGAACAAAATTCGAAAATCCGTTGATTGGGATTTTCTCTGGTGTAATTCAGACGGTTGTCTTCCAACGGGGCACCTCCCTCAGTGTTGATGAACCCTTGTAGGGGGCCTATGAAGAGGAACCGTGGAGGGAGGGTTTCTCGCAATATCGTTGATGAGCCTTGGGTTTACACTGGTCCTCCTCCTCCTCCTCCTCCTTCTGTTCCTCCTCCTCCTCCTCCGCCTTCTGTTCCAACTCCTCCTCCTCCTCCTCCTTTTGTTCCTCCTCCTCCTCCTCAACCTCCCCCTCCTCCTCCTCCTCCTCCTCCTCCTCCTGCTCCTCCTCATCTCCTCCTCCTCTCCTCCTCCTCCTCTCCTCATCCTCCTCCCCCTCCTTTATGTTCCTCCTCCTCCTCCTCCTCCTCCTCCTCCTCCTCCTGCTCCTCCCTCTCCTCCTCCTCCTCCCCCTCCTCTCTCCGTTCCCCTCCGTTCCCCCCCCCCGCATAAGTTGGGGGCCCGGTGAGGACACTGGGAGGGCGGAGGAGCCCAGCGTGGTCGGTGCCACCTGTCTCGGCGGGGTGAAGCCGCAGGAGTGGCGGAGGGCGGCCTGGTGGCCTGGGAGAGAGAGAGAGAGAGAGAGAGAGAGAGAGAAAGAGAGAGAGAGAGAGAGAAACAAAAAAAACGAGAGAGAGAGAGAAAGAGAGACAAGGAGGGAGGAGGGAGGAGAGAGAGAGAGGAGGGAGGGAGGAGGAGGGAGGAGGGAGGAGGAGGAGGGAGAAGGAGAAAGAAGGGAGGGAGGGGGGGAGGGGGGAGGAGGGAGGGGAAGGGAGGAGGGAGGAGGAGGAGGAGGAGGAGGAGGAGGAGGAGGAGGAGGAGGACCGAGAGAGAGAGAGAGAGAAACCGCACCACTTCGGACAGTGTCATCGTCTGGGCCCTGAGCCGCACGTGCTAAATGGGCTCACCCCAAAAGGCGGGAGAGGCCGCGTACCAAGCAGGGGTGGTGGGGTGATCTCCCCCCTGGCGCGGAGCAATGGACCCCCGACTGGAAGAGAGACGGAGGGAGAGAGAGAGAGAGGGTGGAAGCGTCTCGGCGCAGACCCCGCTGTCTCTTCATATGACAAAATGTGAATCAATGTTTGTGCTTGGCTTTCTGTGGCGCTTTTTGTTGCGCGTGATCTTGGTTGTTGGTGCGGTTGTTGCACAACCTTTTCTCTTTGTTGCACGCATTTTGGTAAACGAGCTCTTTGTGCCATCAAGAGACCACAGCTCCGAAGAGAGGGAGGAAGAAAGGGAGAGAGAGAGAGAGAGAGAGAGAGAGAGACAGAGACAGAGAGAGAGAGAGCGAGAGAGGGGCAGAGGGGCAGAGAGAGAGAGAGCGAGCGAGGGGCAGTTACCGACGGAGCTGCCCGAACACGGGCAGAGAGAGAGAGAGAGAGCTCTGCTGGCGGAGGCGCCCGGCGGAGGCCGCAGCCCCTGACCCGGGCCGCGGGAGGGAGCCCTCCCGATCCGGGCGCTGCACCTCTCCGCGCCGGGCGAGATCTCGCCCGGTGTCTCGGACCTCGGGGCCCTCGCAGGTCGAGCGGGCTCGAAGAGCGGCTCGGGACGAGGAGGCGGAGGAGGCGGAGGAGGAGGAGGAGGAGGAGGAGGAGGAGGAGGAGGAGGCAGGAGGAGGAGGAGGGGGAGGAGGGAGGAGAGGGGGCGGAGGAGGAGGAGGAGGAGGAGGAGGGAGGGGGAGGGGAGGAGGAGGAGGAGGAGGAGGGGAGGAGGAGGAGGAGGACGAGGAGGGAGGAGGAGGAGGAGGGGGAGACGGGGGAGCAACCAGGAGGGGGAGAAGCCAGGAGGGGGAGGATCTGGCCAGGTCGTGGCTCTCGGCGATGCCGCAGCTGCTCGCGGCGCCGCGGCCGAGGGAGCGGGCCTCTGATCGGGAGCGCTCCTGGCCGCCCTTCCCGACGCGAGCAGCGCGACGGGCGCGAGAGGGAGAGAGGCTGAGCAGGAGGTGGATACCATCTAGGAGGAGGAGGAGGAGGAGGAGGAGGAGGAGGAGGATTAGGAGGAGGAGGTTTTTTTTTTTTTTTTTTTTTTTTTTTTTTTTTTTTTTTTCCCCCGCGGGGTAGAACGCAAAACGTTTTATCATTCATGGAGGAAGCGAGCGGCCTCCTCCTCAGGATCGAGACCCTGCTCTGGGGCAACGGACCCCTGGGCATGGTCACGGGACCCAAGGACCTCGGGCTCCAGTGCATTCGAACGCAGCACTGGGGCCCTCAAAACTTGCTCCTGGAAAACTCGCGCCTCCTCTCGAGCTGCTATCCGCTGCCTCATCCCCTCCAGTCCTGGAATTAAAGCCGTGCCTGGAAGATCACCCTGAGGACGCTGAAGCCACACAGCACGTCGAGGGCGCTGCTGGGTCTCAAGTAGCCTCTGGCGCTCCATATCACTTAGTATGTGGAGCACTACACCTGGTGCGGCACGATTGGACTGGGGGTGGAGGCCTCGGAGCATACGATTGAGGCGACATTTACTGGCAGAAGACACCACGTAGCCTCGGCACTGCTTCTCGAGCTGACGACTGAGACGCTCAGTGCTGTAGGCACCGCAGCGCCTGCAAAAGACCAGACTCGGACCTGACGAGAGTCGTGTGTAGACCAGGTCATGCCCGAGGGAGGGCTGTCCCAGGAAAGAGAAGTTGTGTCTCCTCCCTGGGCAGCCCGACATATCCAAAGCATTAGCACACGTACCTGTACGGCGAGCATGACAGTCATAACAAATGAAGGAGCCTGGTGCACCTGGGACGGACGTCCATGCATGCCATCGGTTAGCACCTGTGCTCCTAGGGCAAGGAACCTTTCTCCGATCAGGGAACTGGGAAAAAGGAAACAGAGGCAAAACCGTCCCCATCACACGGGCCACAGCACGGGCCTTGGCAACCAGGGCCGAGAGGTCATCCCAGGACTCTTGGGGTTCCTGTGCGTGCAGTGCTAGAGCCTCCTTCGCGAAACGATCCGCATGGAAGTTGGCACGTCCTATCCTACGCTCATCTGGCGGGAGAGCATCAATTACATCCATGCTTCGGTGGGCAGGGGTGTGGGTCGCAGGGCCGACGTTTTTCGAGCCTTGGATCTCCCAAAAACCCCTCCGAAGCCCAGCATATTTGTTCCTGGAAGACACCTGAAGGGCAGCCGACTGATTATGATACCGCACGGGACCCAGACAGTCCGAAAAAACTCCAATCTGATGCGTCAGCTGCCCGACAAAGAAACTTATGGCAACTAAGCCCATGTGCTCAGCTGCCTGAGGGGTCTGCGGCAAACTTGGCCAGACCGGCCCACGAAACCTCGCCAGTACTTCCTCCGAGCCTCGCTCAAGGAAGACTCCAGCAAAGGAAGCTCGCGCAAGCTCGCGTATCGGAGGCCTCGTGCACGACCCATCGACGACGACATCGCTGGCTCCCTCGATACACGAGAAGTCCGATAGGACATTTCCTTGCGCATCCAAGAGCTCGGGATAGACCCAATCAGTGGGAGGCTGGAAGGTGAGAGAGGGATGAGGAAAGATGAGGCGGGTCCAAAAAGGGTTCGTCGGACCAGCCTCCAAAGCCTCTTGAACAATCTCTGGGGTGGCAGCCTCTCCTCGGGCCTGTGCAACCTCGGGGCTAGGGCACACCCAGAGCCTGTGGAAGACACTATCAGGGGCCCCACAACGTGGACAGAGGCCTTCATCTATGTTTAGCCTGTCGCACGTGAACACAGCCTTACAAAAGCAACTAGCTACAGCATACTTCTGCCTAGGCGTATACTTCTTAGACGTACACACTATGCTACGCACAATGTCAGAACACACACGTGCATGCTCAAAATTATCTACAGTGCGTGCCATATCACGTTCATGCTTACGCTGAACAGCATCACGAAGCAAACCCTTAAGCATGTTAGGAGCCGTGTACATGAGCGAGATCTCCACCCCATTATCATCCTCCCAGAGAGCGAAGTTCTTAGCGGACCAGCCAACACGTCGGAGAGATAGGAGCATCCGCGAGATCGGTCCTTTCGTGTGTCGCCATCTGTGATGTGGCTCCATTCTCTCCTTAACTACCTGAAACATCTGATGAAGTTCTCGAATGCTGAAGAGAGCGCGCTCTGGTGCAACCAGGGCCTGCCAGACTGCCACACTCCATGCAGCTGCTGGTGCAACACTGACGTCGGCCATCGGGTCGCCGTGGAGCACAATCTTCGACAGCAAAGATCCACCCCTATGCGATGGAGAGCGAAAACTGAGCAGTGAGGTGCGAGCTCGCTGCAGCTCGTAGTCCGACATTCCAAGCACAGAGCTGCCATAAGCAAGAGCTGGTTTAAGGCCTGCCTGATGTATTACTGCCATTCGATGTTTCCCGTGAGATAACCATTTACGAAATCGAAGGACCCGAGAGTGTCGAAGGCGAAACTGGCGAAATCGTTCACGACGCTTTCGGAGGGCCCCTTTTGTCATCCGAACCTGCGCTGGTGTAAAGTCAACCCCAAGATTCACCGACGAGTGGGTTATGGTGCCTGCTGGGAGCCCTCGGAGCTGAAGTTGATGTGCTAGCGCCTTAGCTAAGGATGGTGAGCTGGCAATCGTAATAGCTTTAGTTTCCGATATGTCGGCTCTAAGTTGTCCCCGAAACATGTGATAAAAAACCTCCGCTGCATCTGGAATCAATCTAAGCAACTCAGCCTTAGTACCCGTCGCCATGATCGTGTCATCGTCGACATACGAAGACAGCCGAATAGGATGTGGAAAGCGAGCCGTAAACGCGTCGAAGGCCCCGATCGCATATACCTTTACGAACGCATCGTTGAAAATATCACCTGCAGGTAGGCCGCTCTGAGCAAAAAGTGCAACTGGATGGAAGGAAGTGCCCAGCCTAATCAGCCGCGGAGAGCGCCAGAGGTTGTACATCGTTTTTACAATCACCCCAGGGATGCCCCATTGTCGAGCTCGATCGCGCAGACGCTCCAGACAGAAAGACTCGTAGTATTTCTTGCCGTCCCACTGGACTCCCAGGACCACCTGATCATCCGCCGCGGCAATCTCTCCAAGGGCCGTCTGGGCCCACACACATGACTCCGCGCTCTTCCCAGACCCAAAGGCCCAGTAGGCCCTCTCCGTGGCCGCAAAGAACGGATCCAGCATGGGACGGCGGAGCCTCTCCCATACACGCACAAAGCTGGCCAACAAGAGGATGGCACGGTGCCCTCCCGCTGGCTTCTCAATAAGTGGAAATACCATCCACATGAAGTGACGAGGAAAAAGTCCTAGTCGTTCCACTGCTTCAAACAATGCACTGAGGGTCTCCAGAGCTGGATCACCCAAAAGCGATATATGTCGGGGATGAAAGCCATCCAAAGTCGATGACGTGAACTGGCAAAAGGACCGAGAAGCACTCCGCAGCTCGTCAGCAGTGGCCCGCGGGAAGCACTCGCGATCAGGTACTTCAGCGCGTGGGGGCGACGTCGACGCATTCCACTGTTGCTGCAGCATCCCGACCTCCGAGTTGAGCACCTCCTCAGGACTGCTGGAGTAGATGCCAGGAGCCTTCTGAACCACTGTGGGGCACCATACCTTCTGGAGTCGCGTGATCTTATGCATCAGTTTAGCCGAACCCTTGAGGGCAGTGTCACACCACTCCGTCCACGACTGCTGCCGTAAGCGTAATGATTCTTTCGTAGCTACTTCAAACTCCACAGACAAATGTTCGCCAAAGAGAGTAGCCCGATCCCACCACTCATGAGGATAAACTTCGGGGTGCTCATGGATGAGCTGTCTCAAAGCGATGACCTGTGAGTCGAGCCTGACATCCAAGCCCTCGCCAGGGTAATTCTCCACAAGACAAGTCTGCTTAAGAGAAATGGCAGCCGTGTTGTGGTGAAGCTCATCACGCTGCTGAACCATCAACTCGAACTCATGCCACACACGGTACAGCCACTGCCAGCCGCGAGCTATGAGCATCGGATCCTGTGCGTGATCCTTGCGTCCCAGAACAGGTACCCATCGTCGTGCAAGATAGTTATGCCTGGTGAGCTTCTGAATGGGGAAGTCCAAGGCACCTGCGATCTCAATCTCGGCATCTTCCAGAAAAACCGTCCATGCTTGATTGAGCCTAGCCCATGCTGTGCCAATCGAATCAAACTCTGCTGAGTATACTGCTTCATCCGCCATCTGCCGTGCTGCCACACAGCATCGTGGTTCGGGACGTGGACCAGAAGGAGGAAGTACAGGGAATCGTGTATGAGCACAGAAAACCAGCTGGCGTAGGTTGACCGCATCAGGGCGAAGGTGGAGTCGGACGGGCTTGTGAGGTCCTCCATGCCATTGGGAGTACACACGAACCTTCTCCGTTGCCCTGACGATGTCCTGAGATGCCAGAAAGAAATCAATTGTACTAGCCGAGGTCGACATAATGCACGTGTGCCGAGCTGGTGCCATCGTGATAAGTCCAGCCTTGCGCGTGAAGCCACTCTGCTCGATCACCCCAGGCTCAACATTCCAATCAGCAGCTGCCAAGAACGATCCAGCAGAGCGGCTAATGGAAGCCCCAAGCACCGACAGCAGGTTCATATTGGCCATATCCAATCCAACACTATCATGAAAGTATGCAGAATACACCACGAGCTCAGGCCAGCCTGGGATATCAACAACTGCTGAAATGAGCCGACCTTTGACAAGCTCACCGCCAGTAGGATTCCATCGCAATCCGAGATGCTGCCGAGCAAATATGGCCACTCCCGCTGAGTGTGAGCCACGTGCACAACATCGCGACGGACTGCATAAAGCTCGGAAACCTGCGGTGCGAGCAGCACGCTGAAGGTCAGGTACTGCATCAGGGCCAGTACCAATCTCCTGCGCACAAACCACCATCGAATCACTAGATCGTAAACGTTCGAGGAGCGTGGCACGGCAATTACCATTGAACGTTTCCAGGAACTGTGGGCCACCAGCAGCAGAAGACGACTTTGAACCCTTGTGCTGCGGAACGATGTGGCCCATAGACGAAACTGGGAGACCGCTCAGGTAAGGAGGGTTAGGAAGGCGACGTACGCTGACGCTTGACTCCCAAAGCCTCCAGCTGCTCCTCAAACTCACGCTTATCTTCAGTCTGGAAGAGAGTATCGATATCATCAGCTGACAAGCCCGAAAATTGGGCCTGCGGCATTGGAGCATCCCTTCCCTCGGGCGGTGCTGCGGCAGCAGGGTGGTCAGCGGCAGCAGCAGCCCCGCCTCCCCCGTCGGCTCCGCCTGCAGCACCTGCAGCGGTGGGCGGGGGAGGAGCAGCCTTTCTGCAGAGCTCCTGGAGCTTGGCAAAGGCCGCGCTGGACAAGAGCTGCTTGACGTCGGCGTTCGCCTCATCATCCAGCACCTCCGTGGGGAGCTCCAGCTTGACGTCCATGTACTGGGAGCTGGTGCCAGGGCCTGCAGGCATGGTGCGGCGCAGCTCCTCCTCCAAAGCCGCCACCTCGCGCTGGCATGCGGCCTGCTTCTCCTGCAGCTCAAGTAGTGACTTCTGCGCCGCCTCGATAACCTTCTGCTGGGCAGTGACGGCTTCAGCTGCCTTGGCCTGCTTGCGCTGCGCCGCCTGGAGCCTGAAAGCCACATTGGTGTGCTGCTGCAGCTGTGGCTTAGCTTCTCGCTGAGCCTTGCGGGCAGCACGAAGTTGCTCCTCGAGGCAGGCTCTGGCAGGGTCGGAGGAGTCGACATCGCCAAGCTGCTTGAGAGCCTTCTCGAGGGAGTCAATGCGGGCGCCACGCTGCTCCTGCTCATCACCAGGAGGAGCAGCATCACCACCGGCAGCCTCGGGGACCTGAGCCTTCGGGTCCTTGAGGCTCTTGAACTTCTGGTCGAACTTCCTTTCGATCGCAGCCGTGATGGACGCAACCAGGTCAGGCGTCGGCGGACCGTTGGCCCATGCACCCTTCGGCTGTCTCGGCGCAGATGGGGCTGGCCGCTGGCCCCACTCCTTCTCCGCTTTGCGAGCTGCTTGTGCCACACGGCCAGGAGCAGCAGCACCACAAAGACATTTGATACGGCAGGCCCAATTCGCAGTACGGGAGCACTGTGAACAAGACCAATGAGGCATACGAGGGCCTCGAAGCACGGATCCATCGCCAGCCATGCGGTCAGACTGGAGATGTGAGAAATCTCAAAAAGCCTTTTTGGCCCGACGAGGCAGGCCGCTCTGAAGTTTGCCTCGTCAAGCTCAGGCGTCAACTGGCCTGAGCCAGAACGGCTGAGGAGGAGGAGGAGGGGGAGGAGGAGCAGAAGGAGGGCACCATGTGTGGCTGCGATCCGAGACTTCGTCCAGAGCATCGTGCCTACGCGATGGGGAAGTGGTCGATGCACCGCATGGCGTCGTAGAGGTCGTGCGTCCAGTTGGTCCAGGGACTCCTCTTCAGCAGCACTGCGTGAAACCACTCGACCACTTTCCCGAGGTGCCTCTCCATCTCGTTGTTCACATCTTTCGAGACACTGTGAAAATGCGGATAAAAATTTTCCTGGACAATTACCTGGATGATACCTTTCGCTTTCTCATCAGACGTGGCGCGGCAGATCTCGGACACTTTCTGGTTCACAAAAGGCTCCCCACGGCCCTTACCCAGAACCAAACACCGCATCAAGCGGGGAAGAAGGAGTGACAGGTCAACGTTCAAAGCGGGCATGTGCAGCTGGACAGAATCAAGCTCATGGCTTGTACCTTGGATCCGCCACCGTGCTCCCTGGCACGCTGAGTGGAAGAATGCCAAGGACAATCTGGCAGTGTTTCTGTAGTCTTCTGAAGGGTCCCCAACCCTCTACCAGCGGACATGTGCATGAATCGCCCCCCACCCGAGGTCACGATCCCTCGTGAAAGACGGTGGATCAGCGCTCCCGAGGGCACGATCCCTCATGAAAAACTGTGAAGCCGCATTCCCGAACTTCCAAGACGGCACAAACAGGCAACCACGCCCGCCAAGATGGCCCAAGATGCCTCCAAGACTGTCCAGGATTGCCCCGAGGCGCTCCAAGGTAGCTTCAAGACGGCCCCACGGGCGCCGAAGAGGACCACAAGAAGACCCCCAAGAGGTCTCGAAGCAGCCGAAATCATGGAGCCCCGAATGGTTTGTGGAAAGATGTTCGCATTCTCAGTTTTTCGGGTTTTTTGTTAGCTCAAGACGGCCCGAGAAGCCTCCAAGATGGCCCAAGAGTCGGCCCAAGGGGTCCCAAGGAGAGTTCCGAGGCGGCCCAAAACGGCCCCAGCGGTGGCCCAAGAGGTCTGCGAGGCGGCCTCCGAAGAGACATAAGACGGCCGCAGAAGGCCCTTCGACGGCCTCCTCCTCCTCCTCCTGCTCCTCATCAGCATCAGCATCAGCATCAGCATCAGCATCAGCATCAGCATCAGCATCAGCATCAGTATCAGCATCATCATCATCATCATCATCATCATCATCATCCTCATCATCATCATCATCAGCATCATCATCATCATCATCATCATCATCATCATCATCCTCATCCTCATCCTCATCCTCATCCTCATCCTCATCCTCATCATCCTGATCATCCTGATCATCCTGATCATCCTGATCATCCTGATCATCCTCATCATCCTCGTCATCCTCATCAGTATCATCCTCATCAGCATCATCATCACCACCATCATTGTATCATCATCATCATCCCCATCACCATCTCCATCAGCATCACATCAGCACCAACATCAGCATCAACATCATCGTCCTCATCCTCTTCACGGACATCGCAATCCTGGGGACACGAGGTGTCACACGTGACGGCCTCCCGTGCCCCTCGAACAGTCGCCACCCTGAATGCTAGCCTGGCACAGCGGCGGGACTTGCCGCAAGCAGCTGGATGTACTCTGACGGAAACTGGATAGAGCCTCGACTCTCCCCATCGATGTCGATGAGCCGTATATGCAGGTGATCCCGGGAAATCAACACGTTGTTCAGATGATTGAAATCGAAGGCTTGGATGCCAGATCCGCAGCCGCGCTTGGAGCGGCTGGTGCGTCGGACCCTTGGGTTTTGTCAGGTTCGCTTCTTACGGCGCACTAGAAGCGAACTGTCCGTCCATGTTCCTCCTCCCTCCTCCTTGTGCGCCACCTCCTCCTCCTCCTCCTCCTCCTCCTCCTCCTCCTCCTCCTCCTCCGCGTTCGCTGCTTTCAAAAACACGCAACATGCCCCCACATCGGACGTTCACTGAACCTGCCCCCTCCTCGCCTCCGCCCCTATACCCCCACTCCCCTCCCCCAGACGCTCGCCCGAGCGCAGTGGTGGATTCGCGCGGCAGCGCCATCGGAGAGTGTCAGGTCACGAAAGCCGTTCAGCAACTGAACGAAGAATGCCTTCACTTTCGTGAGGGAGAACTCTTCCTGCAGCTTCTGAATCTCAACAGACCTCGAAACTGTCAGCCCCTGCGCATCGATGGCCACATAATCGTCCAAAAACTTCTTCAGAGTATAGGATGCAAAATCAGCCTGGTAGCGCGACAGCAATGCTACTTCGAACTTGTACTCCCCTCGGTCGTCAGCGTTCGAAGCGAGGCAAAGGCCGAGCCCATAGAAATGCAACAAACGCCCACGATTGTTCATTGCACCTGCCATGCGTATACGCTTCGCAACCCCAGCCTCGGACTTCTTCGCCATGGATGCTAACATCTTGTCGATGCTGAAGTTCCGCTTGACGGCAGCATCCCACTCAGTAGAAGCCGACAACTGCATTCTGTGCACAACTGCATTTGCCCCCATCCCCAAGATCTGCCACCGTGCCGCTGCGCACGGAGAAGGGCGCGTCCTCGGGTCTCTTGCCCAGTCCTCTGAGCCTCAGTCCTCACTCCGGAAGAGTCCTCCAAGAGCTGGGAGCAAATCTTCCGGGTCTTGGCGCGGCATGGCGCGGCTCGCCTGACCTTTTTTCGGAGCCCCAAGAGGGCCTCAACAGGGCCCCAAGAGGGCTCCAAGAGGGCCCCAAGAGGGCTCGAAGACGGTCAAGAGGGCCCTGATGACCAGCAACCCAGGCACGGTGGCGGGATGGGCCGAAGGCCATTCGATAGTCGTCTCGTCCATGGCGGTGGCCTCGGACGTATCGCCGAGAGGAGACGTGAACACCTCCCTGAAGTCCCTCTTGCTGCGAGGATCCTTCGAGGAGCCGCGGGGCAGGCAGAGGCGGGAGAAGGAGGAGGAGGAGGAGGAGGAGGAGGAGGAGGAGGGAGAAAGGAGAAGGAGAAAGGAGAAGGAGGAGGAGGAAGAGGAGGAGGAGGAGGAGGAGGAGGAGGTCGAGCGTGCCCAAGGGGTTTCATCCATAGGCTCAGCGGGCCTCAGCTGCCCGCAATCGAGCACGAAGACTGCGGCCAGCGTCGAGGCATGAGTCTGCCCAGTTTGAGAAGAGGAAGAACTGGAGGACCAGAATCCTCGAGGAGGCGTGAGAGGAGGAGGAGGAGTGAGGAGGAGGAGGAGGAGGAGGGGAGGAGGATGAGGAGGAGGAGGAGGAGGAGGAAAGGAGGAGGATGAGGGAGGGAGGAGGAGGAGGACGGGGGAGGCGGAGGAGGAGGGAGGGACTCCTTCGAGAAGCTGAAGATGGCAGGGTGCATCGTCCGGAAGCCCTCCCCGCTCGCAAAGTCCCACGCGCGCAGGCGGCTGTCCACCGACTCGCCGCCGGGCGCCGGGAGGCGGAACAGGAAGGGCTCCTGCGACGTGGCGCGGCCCTCCCCGAGAGCGCGCCGCTCGACCGTGAAGATCGCCAGCTCGAAGTGGCACGGCTCCTGGGGAGAGTTGGGGGGGGGGGGGGGG
>CAUYUJ010016390.1:0-33654 GCA_963575745.1 Prorocentrum cordatum | reverse complement strand
CACGAGAACGCAAAGCACTTTTTGTGGAGGAACTGGCTTCGGGCGCGGATGGGCTATCACTCCCACGCCCCAGACGCAAGGGTTTCCCCATGCCCCCGCTTCGGCCGAGGATGGGTTACCACTCCCAGCCCGGACGCAAGGGTTTCCCCCTACGCCCGATTCGGCTGACGATGGCTTACCACCGCCAGCCCGGACGCAAGGGTTTCCCCCTGCGCCCGATTCGGCTGACGATGGGTTACCACCACCAGCTCGGAGACAGGGGTTTCCCCCTGCCCCCGCTTAGGCCGAGGATGGGTTACCACCCCCAGCCCGGACGCAAGGGTTCCCCCTGCTCCCGATTCGGCTGACGATGGCTTACCACCGCCAGCCCGGAGACAGGGGTTTCCCCCTGCCCCCGCTTCGACCGAGGATGGGTTACCACCCTTGGCCCGGACGCAAGGGTTTCCCCCTGCGCCCGGCCGCCGTCGTCGTCCTCACCTCCTGTTCCTCCTCTTCCTCCTCACCTGATGGGTCGGGCGAATCGCCCTCTGAAGAGCGCATAGGGAGGGAGCTCCCGCCTGAGACTTCCTCACAGTTCACTCACAGACGAGGCTCCCCGCCTGGTACTTTCTCTATATTCAAGCCTCAGGAGCCCCAAAGTGACGACAGCTACAAGGATGAGGATGACCCGCTCGGATTAAAAACATGAAGTGCGGGTCCCATAGGGAGGGGGCTCCCGCCTGAGACTTCCTCACAGGTCACTCACAGACGAGCCTCCCGCCTGGTACTTCCCCCATATTCAAGCCTCAGGAGCCCAAAAGTGACGACAGCTACAAGGATGAGGATCACCCGCTCGGATTTCAAACATGAAGTGCGGGTCCCATATGGAGGGGGCTCCCGCCTGAGACTTCCTCACAAGTTACTCACAGACGAGCCTCCCGCCTGATACTTCCCCCATATGCAAGCCTCAGGAGCCCAAAAGTGACGTCAGTTCCAGGGATGAGGATGACCTGCTCGGATTAAAAACATGAAGTGCGGGCCCCATAGGGAGGGGGCTCCCGCCTGAGACTTCCTCGCAGTTCACTCACAGAGGAGCCTCCCGCCTGATACTTCCCCCATATTCTAGCTAGCGAATGAGTGGGTGAGTGAGTGAGTGAATGACTAAATGAGTGATGATGATGATAATGATGATGATGATGATGATGATGATGATGATGATGATGATGATGATGATGATGATGATGATGCGGAGGAGGAGGAGGAGGAGGAGGAGGAGGAGGAGGAGGAGGATGCAGATGATGAGTGAGTGGGTGAGTGAGTGTGTGATCGAGTGATGGTCAAGGTGGTCAAGATAGACTGTGTGTGTGAGTGAGTGTGAGTGTGAGTGAGTGTGTGTTCCTGTGTGTTCCTGCGCGGGGTGCTCAGAGAAAACAAGAGCCCCACTTTGGGTGTGGGGAGCAAGAAGTGCGCACCCCGCGACCCTGCTGCGCGATCGGAGACCGCAGGCTCGGATTAGCATGACCCATCGTTGCATCGTCACGGCACGCTCGGATTCCTTCCATTGCGCGATACATCTCTTCACTGCCTGCAGGGATGCCGGATGCCTCGGACGACGATCACAGACATGGACATGAGACGCATGATTCAAACCCATGGCGCTGCACGAGCTACCTGGGCATCTTTCGGAGGACAAGCCCGTGGCTGCCCATTGTCCGTGAGTTCACGTGGTGCGCGATCAGCAAACGCTGAACGCTCGCTAGCAACTTGGAGAAAGGCAAACACGCCAAAAACATGAAATGCGCACCCTGCGACCGTGCTGCGCGACCGGAGACTGCAGGCTCGGATTAGCATGACCCATCGTTGCATCGTCATGGTACGCTCGGACTCCTTCAATTGCGCGATACGTCTCTTCATTGCCTGCATGGGATGGTAGATCCCGCTTCGGGGCGAAGTCCAAGCAGACCGATCTGTGACGCATGGTTCGTATCTCTGACGCTGCACCAGCGATCCGACCATCTTTCAGAGGTCCAGCCCGTGGCTGCCCACTGCCCCTTAAGTTCACATGGGGCGCGATCAGCGAACGTTGCACGCGAACTGGCAACTCGGAGAAAGGCAAACGCGCTGGCCACAGCCACATGCCAGCACAGAACACATCAGAGGAGAGTCCAGGGGGCTTATCCCCGGCCTCCTCATATTCATCCCCCCCTCGGGGACGAAAGCAACCGAAACAAGGGAGGACAGGTGACGAGGATCGGGTGCTGCGCACCCCGCGGCCCTGCTGCGCGATCGGGGTACGCGGGCTCGGATTAGCATGACCCATCGTTGCATCGTCACGGTACGCTCGGCCTCTTGTCAATTGTGCGATAGGTACTCCAGATTTCGTAATCAAGGGAGGGGGGTCTCGTTTCGGGGGGGGGTCTCTTCCAGGCTATCTTGGAGGGCCTGGGGGGGTCTGGGGACGATGTTTTGGAGGGTTCTCCCACGGGGGGGGGTCTGAAATGGCTTGTCTTGGAGGGACGGGGTGGGCATGGGCTGGCATCATAGCCGACCCACAATCAATGGAGGCATCAAAGCCTCTGACCATCATACTGTCTAGGCTGATCCACTCACGGATCCAACACCTCATCTTCTACTCAATTCATTCCATGCGTAGCATGCTCTCCCCTCCCTTTTATTACGAAATCTGGAGTATCGTCGTTTCTTGCGGGGGGGGGCAAGTCCCTCTGAGGGGCGCGTGCCGGGGCGGATCTGCGAGACGAGCCGAGCCGGCTGGCTCGCGACACCACCCGGCCGCTTCGAAGGGCATGCTGCTGCAGCGCTCCCGGAGCGCGAAGCGGCTCTGCCTGAACGGGTGGGACACGGGAAGACGGGGCAGAAGCCCAGAAAATCTAGGAAGATCTGGTGAACCTTTTTATTTGTGTGTATTTATTCGTGCGTCCTGGAGAGAGCGCGCCCGCAATGTACTCCCAAGGGGGGGGGGAACTCCTTTGGCCATGCCCCCCCTCCGCCTTGGACCTCCCCTGTCGGAAGCCCGCCTCCCGCCCCCCTCTTTTTTTTTGTCGCGCTCCTCCGAAGCTCCCCCCCCCCCCCTCCGTTCCACGCTCTGGAAGCTATCCTCCCCTCCTTTCCCCCTCCAGGGGGGGGGGGCTTGGCTTACCCCCCCCCCCCATGCCTCCTGTCTTTCCGCTCCTCGGAAGCTGCCCCCCCCCCTCTCTCCTTTGGCGCTCCGGAAGCTAACCCCTCGCCCCCCTCCCTTTCCAAAGGCAGGGGGGCTTCACTACCCCCCCTCCTTTGAACCGAGATAAGGTGTTACTGTGGCCCGTTGGTTGTTAGTGCGGCCCGGTGGGTGTCAGTATGGCCAGGGTTCCTCCAGAAGGTATTCATCAACGAGTGCGGTGAAAGGGGGGGGGAGTCTCCAAAGAGCCTCCTCCGCCTTCTTCACCGAAGAGCCTCTCAGAAGAGCTTCTGGGGGCCGCCGACAAGCCTTTTGGAGCCGCCGAAGAGCCTCTTGGGCTCTCCGAAGAGCCTTTTGGGCTCCCCGAGGCCTTCAGGGTCTCCAAGGAGCCCTCCAAGGAGCCCTCCAGAGGCCTCTAAGGAGCCCTCCAGAGCCTCCCATTCCTCCGTACTCCATCGCACTCCTCGGCACTCCTCCGCACTTCACTCCATTCCTCCCCCCTCTCCGCACTCCTCCCCACTCCTCTATACCTTCCCGCACTTCACCGTACTCCTCGGCATCCCTCACAATTCCTCGAAACTCCCTCCATCTTGCTTTTCGGCGTTCCTCCCCACTCCTCTGGAGTCCTCCCCACTCCATCGCACTACTCCTTCCGCCTCCCCATTCCATGGCACTCCTCCTCCTGCCTCCTCCTCATTCCTCCCTCGCTCTCCCTCCTCCCTCCGCACTCCTCCCTCCTCTCTCCTCTCTCCTTCCCTCCCCATTCCATTGCACTCCTCAGCATTCCTCCAGAGTCCTCCCCGCTCCATCGCCTCCTTCTCACATTTACATGGCATTCCTCGTCCTCCCTATGCCCCTCCTCACTTCCTCCTCCCTCCCTCCTTCCCCCTCTTTCCCTCCCTACTGCTACGAGAACGGCTACTACTAGTATTAGTATTCGTATTATCATTAGTAGATTATTCGTATTAGTACTCGTACTCGTACTCGTACTCGTACTCGTACTCGTACTCGTACTACTACTACTACTACTACTACTACTACTACTACTACTACTACTACTACTACTACTACTACTACTACTACTACTACTACTACTACTACTACGACTACTACGACTACGACTGCGACTGCGACTAAGACTACGACTACGACTACGACTACGACTACGCCTACGACTACGACTACGACTACGACTACGACTACGACTACTACTACTACTACTACTACTACTACTACTACTACTACTACTACTACTACTACTACTACTACTACTACTACTACTACGAATACGAATACGAATACAACTACGACTACAACTACGACTACGACGACTACTACGACTACGTTGGTTCCAAATGGGAGTTACTGTTGTTGCTTTTGCCTGCGCGGGAAGGCATTTCCGTAAGGCTTGCGAATTTCTCCGGATCTAACATGAGATACCCTTCCTAATTACTTTTCATTGAACGGCCAGCGCGGGCCATAGTAAGTCCCATCCGGCCGCGCGACGGGCCAAACTAACACCCAACGGGCCACACTAACACCCAACGGGCCACAATCACAACCGGTCGCCCTTTGAACCCCACCTTCCGGAAGACCCCCCCGCCCCCCTTTTGAGCCACAAGGGGAGGCTTGGAAGACCCATCCCCCCTTTGGCTAAAGGAAGCAGCGCCGAAGACCAAAAGGGCGCCGGAAACCAACGGAGCGCCGAAAAGCAAGGAGCTACCGAAAACCGAAAGGATGCGAAAACCGTAGGCGCGCCGAAAACCGAAGGGACACCGAAAACCGACAGAAGCGCCGAAAACCAAACGAGCGCCGAAAAGCAAAGAGGCGCCGAAAACCAAAGGAGCGCCGAAAACCAAAGGAGCGTCGAAAACCAAAGGGGCGCCGAAAACAAGAAAGGCTCAACAAAAACAGAGTGGCGCCGAAAACCAAAGAAGCGCCGAAAATCAAAAGAACGCCGAAAAGCAAAGATGCACGGAAAACCAGAAGTCTCCGAAAACCAAACGAAAGCCGAAAACAAAAGGCGCCCAAAAACAAAAACATGCTCCAAAAACCAGCGGGGCTCCGAAAACCAAAGAAGCGCAAAAAACCAAAAAGCGCCGAAAACCAGACCAACGCCGAAAACCAACAGGGCGCCAACAACCAAAGAGCACCGAAAACCAAAAGGGCGCCAAAAACCAAAAAAAACGCCGAACTTGAAAAAGGACGCTGGAAACCAAAGGAGTGCCGAAAACCAATAGGGCGCCGACCACCAAAGGGTCGCCAAACACTAACAAAAACGGTGCCGAAAACTAAAGGGGCACCGAATACCAAAAGGGCACCGAAAACCAAAACGGCATCGAAAACCAAAGGAGCGCTAGAAACCACAGGGCGGCCGAAAACCACAAAGGCACAGAGAACCAAAGGAGCGCCGAAAACCGCAAAGGCGCCGAAAACCAAAGGGGCGAGGAAAACCAAGGGGGCGTACAAAACCAAAAGGAGGCCGAAAACCAGAAAAGCGCCGAACATACAAAGGGGCGCCGAAAATCAAAGGTGCGCCGGAGACCAAAAGTACACCGAAAGCCAAAGGGGCGCCGAAAACAAAGAGGGCGCCGAAAACCAAAGGGCGCGGAACACCCAAGGGGTGCCGAAAACCAAAGAGGCGCCGAGAACCACAGGGGCGCCGAAATTCAACGATGCGCCGAAAACCAAAAGGGCGCCGAAAAACCAAAGATGTGCCGATAACCAAAAGGGCGTAGAAAACCAAAGGGCACCGCAAACATCAAAAAACCAAAGACGCGCCGAAAGCCGAAGGGCGCCCAAAACCAAAGGGGCGCCGAAAACGAAAGGGGCGACGGAACCAACGAAAACGCCGAAAACCATCAATGCGCCGAAAACCAAAGGGTGCGCAGAAAATCAAAAGGGCCGTCGAAAACCCAAGGAGTACCGAAGACCACAAGAGCGCCGAAAACAACAGGAGCGCCGAAAAACAGAGGAGTGCAGAAAACTAAAGGAGCGCCGAAAACCAAAGAGGCGCCAAAGGCCCAGAGGGGCGAAAAAAAGGGAGGCGCCGCAAACCAAAGAGACGCCGAAAGCCACAAGTGCGCCGAAAACCAACGGGGCGCCGAGAACCAAAGAAGAAACATAGCTTCGACCCCCCCCAGTCAACCAGGGCCATGCAGCCGGAGAAGCCAACAGAAGGACGGGAGGGGGGATATAGCTTCGGAAGCCCGGCCCCTGCGGAAAGTGGAGCCCAGGCTTTCCCCCCCGGGCCCCGAAAAGAAGGGAGGGGGGAGGGGGCAGCTTCGGAAGGCGCCCCCCCCCACCCTTTGAAAGGGAAGCCCAGGCTGACCCCGAGCCCCGAAAAGGGGGGGAGGGGGGTGGGGTAGCTTCCGAGCTCCCCCCTCCCTTTAGCTGGGGCCCATCCCCGGCCAAAACATGCCCACAAAAAGGGGGGGGGTAGCTTCGGAAGCCCCCCCCTTTTCCAAGGGAGGGGGGGGGGAGCTTGAAGCTGGGGCCCCCCTTGAAGTGAGAAGTGTGCCATGAGCGCGCTCTTTCCGAGGTGCGCAGGAGGAGGACATAGGACAAGAGCAGAGAATGCGAGCCCAGCTCCCCCGTTGCGCGATCAAGTAACGCAGGCTCGGATTAGCATGACCCATCGTTGCATCGTCACGGTACGCTCGGACTCTTCTTCACCTGTGCGATACGTCTCTTCATCGCCTGCATCGGGTGCCTAACCCCCATGTGTGGACGAACGATCACGCACACGGAGGTGGGACTCATGCTTCACACCGCCGCCGCCGCACAAACGGCCCGATTTGCAAGGCCAATCCCGTGGCTGACCGCTGCCAGCAAATGCGAGTGGGAAGCCGTCCACGAAGGTTAAAAACGAACGCCGGCAATTCGCAGAAGGGCAGATGCGCGCCAGAGGCCACCTGCCAGCACAGAACTCATCAGGGGAGGACATACGGGGGCTGCTCCTCCTCCTCCTCCTCCTCCTCTCCTCCTCCTCCTCCTCCTCTCCCTCCTTCCTTCCTCCTCTCCTCCTCCTCCTCCCTCCTCCCTCCTCCCTCCTCCCTCCTCCTCCTCCTCCTCCTCCCTCTCCTCCTCCCTCCTCCTCCTCCTCCTCCTCCTCCTCCTCCTCGTCGGGGACGGCACTAGATGGAGAGGTATCCGGATGAGGAGGACGAGCGATGCAAAAGGCAGGCAAACGACAAGACCGGAGACTGCGCGACCCACGCTCATGCTGCGGGATCAAGACTTGCAAGCTCGGATTAGCATGACCTGTCGTTGCATCGTCACGGTACGCTCGGCCTCTTGTCAATTCTGCGATACGTATCTTCATTGCCTGCAGGGGTGCCAGATCCCTCTTAGGGAAGCGCGGCTCAAACCTCTGTCGCTGCACAAAACGCCCACTGCCTGGAAGATCCAATGGCGCGCGATCAACGAACGCTAAACGCATGCTGGCAGTGCGGAGGAAAGCAAATGTGCAAGCCACAGCCGCGTCCCAGAACAGAACAAGAGTAGGTGTCGCTTTGTGAAAAGAAAGACCAGAGAGGACGGAGGATCACATGCGGCACGAGCAGGGAATGCGCACACTGCGCCCCTGTTGCGCGATCAAGAAACGCAGGCTCGGATTAGCATGACCCATCGTTGCATCGTCACGGTACGCTCGGACTCTTCTTCACCTGTGCGATACGTCTCTTCATTGCCTGCATGGGGTGCCAAGCCCCCATGTGTGGACGAACGATCACGCAAATGTGCCAGGGCGAGTTGCATCACCAGACAATGCGATGAAATCTCGACGATGCCATGCGAAATCGATGACGGCTCCCGCACGTCGAACAGCACCGGTCAGAAAAAGGAGCGGGCCGATGGTAGAACACGAACGCATATAGAGATCATCATCGAATGTATAAAATGTCATACCATTACTCCCCGACGTATGCGACCAACAATTTGGACGAACAGCAATTCGTTTAGAGTCCCACTTTCTTCTCTCATTCCTACCTCCTTTCCTGATTCTTCTCCTCCTCCTCCTCCTACCTCCGACCTCCGACCTCCTTTCCTTCCCATCCTCTTCCTCCTACCTTCTTTCCTCCTCCTACCTCCTTTCCTCCTCCTCCTCCAGCTCCTCTCCTCCTCCTGATCACTTTCCCTGCTGTGAGAGCGGCGGAGGCCCGCGACATCCTCTTGCCCTTGGTCTTCAGCGGCAGCGTCGAGTCGTCGTTCTTCAGCAGCACCGTGCTCTCGATGATCACCTATGCGGCCGAGGCTCGAGCGTCTGGGAGAGGGGCGCTTTTTGCTCACGTGCGCCCTGAACCCAAGATGCGACTCGGGCTGGGAAGAAGAAAGGCCAGCCTGGTTTACCCGCCCGATGCGGGTTGGTCTGGCCGCCCTCCTGCAGAGCACTCGTCCGGCGCAGGGTCGGGTCTTCGCCCCGGGGCGACCCGCGCACCCGAGCCAGCAGGTCTGGCTCGGCCAGAGCATCTGTACTTCATCTGCTCGCCTCCGCCGAGGGGTGGGGGGGGGGAAAGGCGGGAGGGGAGGGGAGGGGAACGGGAGGGAGGGCAGAGAGGGGAGGTAGGGGGAACAGCGTGGCGAACGCTGTGGGCGCCACGCTACTCGTCTGAGGGATGCTGTGTGGCGTTGCTCTGCGGCTTGCTGTGTGTATGTTCGTGTTTATGCTTGTTTGGAATCGGTGCTCTTCGCTTGATTTACCCTGCGCCGCGCCGCCACGCGCGTGGCCGCGCCACCGAAAGGTGTGTGTGCGTGTGTCTGTGTGTGTCTGTGAGTGAGTGAGTGAGTGAATGAGTGTGTGTGTGGTGTGTGTGTGTGTGTGTGAGTGTGTGTGTGTGTGTGTCGCTCCTCTTCCCCCCTCCTTCGGCCGTTTCTTCTGTCCTGTCCCCTTCTCCCTGCATTGTGGCACAATTCGCTACGACTGTGCCCCCGTTGAGTTAGCTCTCCGCCAGCGCAGTTACTCTGCCTAGCCGCCGACGCCAAAAGTGTGCGTGTGTATGTGTATGTGTATGTGTATGTGAATGTGTATGTGTATGTGGATGTGTATGTGTATGTGCGCGCGTGCGCGTGCGCGTGCGCGTGCGCGTGCGCGTGCGCGTGCGCGTGCGTGTGCGTGCGCGTGCGTGCGTGCGTGCGTGCGTGAATGTGTGTGTATGTATGTGTGTGTGTGTGTGTCTCTGTGTCTCTGTGTGTGTGTGTCTGTGTGCGTGCGTGCGTGCGTGCGTGCGTGCGTGCGTGCGTGCGTGCGTGCGTGTGTGTGTGTGTGTGTGTGTGTGTGTGTGTGTGTGTGCGTGTGTGTGCGTCGATGTCACCCCGCTCGGAGGGGGGGAGGAGGAGGAGGAGGAACAGCGGCGACCAGGCATGGACAGGGAGAGGGGGCAGCAGCAGGCGAGCAAGCAGGCCGCCAGGCAAGCGCACGTTGGAGGGGGCGGGGGCCGCCTTCGGCCGCGGCGGCGGCCTCGGGAGGCCCCAAGATGGTATCCCCCCCTGGTCGCTCCGACGGCGGTGACGGACCCACTGGAGCGTCCAACATGGCCCAAGGATGGCTCCAAGAGGGCCCACGATAGCCCAAGATGGCCGTTCAGATGGCCCAACATGCTTCAAGGTGGCTCCAAGAGGCCCACGATGACCCAAGATGGTTCCAAGAGGGCCCACGATAGCCCAAGATGGCCTCTCAGATGGCCCAAGATGCTTCAAGGTGGCTCTAGATGGCTTCCGCCATACCTCCAGCATGCTCCAAGGCAGCCCTGAAGCAGTTGCAAGTGCCCTCCCAACCTTTTTAACTTACGACTCGATTCCGCCGGGCCGCCGGTTCGCGTCCGGCCGATTTCTGAGGCCTCAATCGAGGTTTCCCCGGAGAGGCCGGGGAGAGCCCCAACAGGGGCCCAAGAGGCCCCCAAGACAGCCACGAGAGCGCTGTAATAGCGCCCTAAGAGGGTTTCAAGAGATCGTGGTTCGGTCTCAGAGAGGGGGGGGGGGGGGGGCAGAATCCCGCTCCAAGCGGCCCCAAGACCGCACCAAGACGGGACGGCTCGAGATGGCCACGGGGCCTCCCAAGCCTCCCTCGCTGTTCGACTAGGCGTGCCTCCTCCTCTATCCCCCCGTCAACTCTCACGGGCATCGTTTCTGGATGGGCTGGTGGGGCATGGTGGGGATACTTCTTTTTGGCACGAGGGCTCGCGAAGCAGGTCAAAAGCCGGGCAAAGCTAGGGCGGGCCGCGCCGAAGCAACAGGGAAAACAGAACAGAGCAACGCCCAGCTCAGACGCGGGCTCGCTGGTGGGGATGTTTTTTTGGTCGCGGCCGCGGGCGAGAGCGCACACGGCGAGTCGTAAGTCCGGGGCGCGGGCCTACTAATTGACAACAGGAGCAAACTAGAGCCGCACACCTACACTGCCTGCTGGTGGGGATGTTTTCTTTTTACAGCCGCAGGCGGAAGCGCCGGCGGCGAGCAGTCACGGTCGGGCTGCGGCCGTGACGAATTCCCGGGCGCGCGCGGGGGCCGCGGATCAGGCGGCGGGGCAAGCAGCAACCCAGGGCGTCTGAGAGGCCAGGCGGTCGTGCAAGCTGCAACCCGCTGGTGGGGATGCGCGAAGCGTCAAGAATTAGCCTCCCTCCCCTTTGAACCATGGGGCCCACGATCGCTCCGAGAGGGCGCCACGGCCCCTACAGAGCCCCAATGGGACCCCAAGAGGACCCGTAAGGCATCAATCGTGGCGCCACCGTTGCTCCAAGAGGCCTTCAACGAGGCCTCCAGGAGGCTTCCCAAAGGCTCGTCACAGATCGTGGTCTGCAGCCCCTGCGCTCAGCGCAACGGCGCTCTCACAAACATCGCGACGCACGTCGCGCGCGGAGGGAGGGGACTCCACCTCCTTCTCCACCTTCTCCTCCCCCTCGTTTTGAAGCTGTTGCTCCTTCGCCTCTTCCTCTTCCTCATCTGTCCTCTTCTCTGTCTTCCTCTGTCTTCCACATCATGGTTCTGCTATCCCTCCGTTTTCTTCTCTTCTTCCGCCCTCCATTGCCTCCATTTCCTCATGATCCTCCTCATCCTCCTGCCCCTTCTCCTGCTCCTCTCCCTGTTCCTCCTGCCCGTCCCCTCCTCCTCCCTATCCTCCTCTCCTCCCCTTCCTCCTCCTCCTCCTCCTCCTCCTCCTCCTCCTCCTCCTCCTCCTCCTCCTCCTCCTCCTCCTCCTCCTCCTCCTCGCTCCTCGAGAAAAGGAGGGGGGGCGGGGCGAGCGGCGAGGACCGGAGGGCGGGCGACGCCTGCTTGGCGACCTCTCGGTGCGCGTCGCTGGTGGCGTCCTGCCCGCGCCCGCGCCGCGGCGGCTGCGGCCCCAGGCGACCTCTTCCGTCCCCCTCTCCGCTCCGTCCTCCTCGTCGTCCTCTTCGTTCCCGTCCTCCTCCTCCTCCTCCTCGTCCTCCTCCTCCTGCTCCTCCTCCTCTCCTCTTCGGCCTCCTCGTCGTTCCCGTCCTCCTCCCTCCTCCTCCTCCTCCTCCTCTCCTCCTCCCCCTCCTCCTCTTCCTCCTCTTGCTCCTCCTCCTCCTCCCGCTCCTCATCCTCCTCCTCTTTGTGTTTTTGATGTTGTTTTCCCCTCTCTCTCTATTCCTCTCCCTCTCGCTCCCTCTCTCGCACGGCTGCGGCGGCCATCCGTTGCCTCAGCAACCCGAGAGCGCGGCCGATGGCCGCGCGCCGCCCGCGGTGCCACTCCACTGTCGGCCCTTCTGGCACACGGTGGTCCGCGCCTGCGGTTCGTGACGCATGGTGCCCAGCTTGTTGCCATTGCCGGCTCTTCTCCTCCTCCTCCTCCTCCTCCTCCTCCTCGTCCTCGTCCTCGTCCTCCTTCTCTTACTCCTCCTCGACCTCCTCCTCTTCCTCCTCTTCTCCTCCTCCTCCTCTTCCTCCTCCTCCTCCTCCTCCTGTTCCTCCTCCTCGTCCTCAACCTCCTCCTCCTCCTGCTCCTCCTCTTCCCCCTCCTCCTCCATTGTTGCGCATGCCAATGTTGGCCCACATGTGATGCATGCAACAGAACAAAGAATTTGTAGTCACTCGTGCCATCTGGATTCTGGGCCACCCATGAGCCTTGTCTCGGCGACAGCGGCGATGGCCTGCTGGACCTCAGCCTTGGCACGTATCCATGCCCCATCGACCTGCCGTTGACGGTGCCGTCCTCGGTGATCACTCTGCTGTATTCCACCGTGCCTGCCTGCTCCGTGCGGTCCCTGCAGGATGCGCCAGGCAACGTCGCAGGAAACGCTCCCGACGTAGGCCAGGTGCCCGCCGTGCACTCTGCGTCTCTTGCCGCGGCCACAGCTCTGGCCGCCTCCGTTCCTGCCCTCTGTACCAACTGGTCGCCCCGCAGCCTGGTCGCCCAAGGGGCCGCGCGCCGGAAAAGCATCCGGAGGCTGGCTGACGGAAACACATCCCGGAGGCCGCGCGCTGGAGAAACGTCCGGCCACATGTGTTTCCAACTCTCGCCCAGGCCGGCCCCGCCACGTGCATCCAGCTTCCCCAGAAGCTGGTGACGCTCTGCACCACTGGTCGCCCCGCAGCCCGCTGCTACTGCTGGTTCTTCTCCCACTTCCCATAGTTTCGCACATGTTCTCGGGGAATCGACGACGCATTGTGTTTGTGTTTTTTTTCCGCCCCCGATTTTGGGCCCACGAAGCAGCGGCAGCACCATCTCTTGGGCTGTAGCTGGTGACGTCTTTGAGCTCTCCTCCTCCTGCTCTGTGCCATCCGACGCCATCGTGGCGTCGTCCTCCGGCTCGTAGCTCTCTTCCTCGGGCTCCTCGTCGCTCTCCTCGGCATCGTCGTGGCCCTCGTGCGGCCGAATCCCTGCCGTCCTCTCTATCCCATAGCGCCACTAATGTTAGGTCGGGCGTGTCCTCCTACAGGCGGATTTTGGAAGACAAATGAACCATGATCAAAAAATAAAATGAGTCAGAAAAGCACGACAAATCATCTCCAGGCTATGTGTTTTTACTATGTTGGAATATTCCTCCTTTTCGAGGGACGTACCCGACTTAACACTAATGACAATGCCGTCCCTTCTCGCACAGCCGCGCTGCCACTGTCGCTCCTTTTCGTGCACTGCACAGGCTGCCACTGCCCCTGAACTGCCACTGCCGTCCCTCTTCGAGCTGCCGTTCCTGTCGCTGCCGTTCCCTGTCGTTGTCGCACATATCCTTCTCCGCCGCCGTTTCCTTCGGCGGCTGGGCATTTCTGATGTCGCCGATGAGCAGCGGCACGATATGCACTATATCTCGCTGGCCACTTTCGACAGCGAATGTGCAGACATTCGCCAAGCACTGGTGGAGGATATTTGGAGCAAGTACGTCACGCCAGACCAGCAGGTCCCGAAGCCTGTAAGCCACGCCCGAACCCTCACCGTTTACGACCGCCTCATGCAGGACGTCCACGTCCAGCTCGAAACGGGACGATCTATGCCGTCTCACGTCGTAGCTGATGGCATCGGTCTCATGCGTCGCCTCACCTCAGCCCTCGCAGCTGATGGCATAGGTCTCGATTTTCGCTGTGCCGCCCTCGTAGCTGATGGCATCGGGCTCCTGTGTCGCGTCGCCACCGTCGCGGGTGATGCCGTCGGGCTCGCGCTTCGTAGCAACACTCTCACAGCTGACGGCGTCAGGCTCGTGTTGGCCCCAGCTTGTAGTGAGTCATAGCCGATGGCATTGGGCCCATGCGTCGCGACACCGCTCTCGTAGCTGGTGGCATCGGGTTCGTGCTTCGCTGTGCCGCCGCCTTCGTAGCTGATGGCGTCAGGCTCGAGGCGCGCCCCGTCCGTCGTGAGTGATGACGTCGGGGCCGTACTCCGTGCTGCCATCTCCGACTGTTAACGCTGCTGCCACTGCCGTCCCTTCTCGCACAAAGCCTGCCTGCATTCCCTTCTCGCACCACTGCCGGTCCTTCACGCACCAGTGTGGGCCCTTCTCGGACCAAGGCCGGCCCGTCTCGCAGTGCTGCCGGCCCGTCTTGCTCCGCTGCCGCAGCGTGTGTGTACGTGTGTGTGTGTGTTGCCACTGTTCCCGCGCATTTCGCTGATGGCGTCTGGGGTTCTTCTTCCTCCTCCTCCTCCTGACCACCAATTGCTGCCACTGCCGGCTCTGCTGTTCTCTGCCAGCGTGCGATTCTTTGGCGCCTCGCCATGATGACCTCGCGCACACGTTTGGCCATCTCGAAGGCATCGGCGTTCGACACTGCCGGGTCTCTTTCGCAAATACGGGTTCACGCATGTAGCTGATGACGTCTGGTTTCCGCCACTCTCGCCACTGACCGCTGCCAGCTCTTCTCGCGCAAGCGGGCGCGCTGTAGCTTTCACATGGTTTTTGCGACTCTGGCCACCGACCGCTGCCGCTGCTGACCCTTCAGGCAGGCACGGACTCACGTATTTAGCTGACTGGCACCGCCGCTTCCTTTTCGCACGTGCGAGTCCACGCCTGTAGCCGAGGACGTTTGGTTGCTGTCTCTCACGCCTCCGTAAGCTGCCATGGCCGACTCTTCTCGCACAGACGGGTAACGACACACACGCGAAACTGATGACATTTGGTTTCTGTCTCTCTCGTCGCCGGCGCTTCCCGCACGCTCTGTTTCAGCCGTCGTTTCTCGCACGCTATGTATCTGGCATGTGGACTCTGGCATCCAGCGTTGCCCCCTGAACGGCTCTTTGCGCTACCAGTCGGGCCTGTCCTCCTACAGGGCGACTTTGGACTAAAAAAGTCCCCTTAAAATGTACCACGTTGGCAAAACAAAATCGTCCCCAGGCTACTATTCGACTATTATTGAACTTTCCTCCTGTAGAGGGACAGGCCCGACTTAATGCTGCCACTGCTGCCATTGTCGATGCGGCCACTGCTGCTGCCACTGCTGCCAATGCTGGCGCGGCCTCCCTGGATGAGTCCACCAGCTCTGCCATTCTCGACGCTGGGCCTGCCGCTTGTCGACGCAGTCTTTCTGCGAAAGAACAGAAAACGGCATGGCCATAAACTTCAGAAGGCCGCGCGGATGTCTCGGATCCGCGCTGGGCCCCCTCCCTGGCGCGCGGAGCGGGCCAGGGGCGGCGCCGGAGGCGCCGCCAGGGGGGCCCAGCGCGGATCCAAGAAATCCGCGTGGAGCTCCCGAAGTGTACGGTTATCGCGTTTTTTCACCTTCGAATCTGCTCATGCATCTGGGCTTCCGTGGCCTGCTGGGCCGCCTCCCGACTACCTACCAGACCACCCGAACCCACAACCCGAAGACCCGAATTTCGGGTTGAAGGGCCGGGGGGGGGGGGACGGGCTTCCCGCGTTGTTCCCACGTTCCCCGACCCCCCCCCCCCCGCACACTGGAAGTGGAAGGCACATCGGGGCCTTCGGTTTTTGAGCTCAACGCTCCACCTCTGTATCTAGACATGGGAGGTCGAACGAGCCGAGGACGACCAGCACGAGCACCCAGACGAAGTAGAGCAGCGGCACGAGAGGGACGTACAGCTGCGCCTCGATGAAGGCGAGGCCACCTCTGGGCTGGGTCGGGGTGGCTTGGCGGGCGGTGGCCTTCTGCTTGGTCTGGCGGGCGCGGCGGGCTCGCCCGGCCCAGGAGCTCGTCGTGCCCGCCGCGCCGAAGCCGCTCTGCTCCACCAGGGCGGCCTGCGCCCGCCGATCGCCGCGCGCGAGGCCGGCGGGCCGAGGCCGTCCCCCCCCCCCCCGGCACGCGCGGGGGAGTCCGAGGTTCCACGAGTTTCCCGCAGCGGGCCTTCCTCCTCCTCCTCCTCCTCCTCCTCCTCCTCCTCCTCCTCCTCCTCCTCCTCATTCCTCCTCCTTTTCCTCCTCCTCCCCTCTCCTCCTCCTCCTCCTCTCTCCTCCTGCTCCTG
Source organism: Prorocentrum cordatum (assembly GCA_963575745.1). Taxonomy (NCBI): domain Eukaryota; class Dinophyceae; order Prorocentrales; family Prorocentraceae; genus Prorocentrum; species Prorocentrum cordatum. The sequence goes on along the minus strand of CAUYUJ010016390.1, from coordinate 17,638 downwards.
CTCCTGCTGCTCCTCCTCCTCCTCCTCCTCCTCCTCCTCCTCCTCATTACCCCCTTGTTGTCGTCGTCGTCGTCCTCCTCCTCCTCCTCCTCCTCCTCCCACGCCTCCACCTCCGCCTCCGCCTCCTCCTTCTTATTATGTTCCTCCTCATCGTCATCGTCGTAGTAAATAATAATAATAATAATGATAAAAATAATAATATTAATAATACTCATAGTAATAATAATAATCATAATGCTTAAAAAAATAATATAATAATACTAATAATAAGAATAATAATAATACTAATCATCATCATCATAATCAGAATCATAATTCCAATCACAACCATAATCATAATCGTAATCATACTCATAATACCCATCATCATCAGCATCATCATCAATAATCGTCATCAATCATCATCATTATCATCATCATCATCAGCATCCTCATCAACATCATCATCATCATCATCATCATCATCATCACCATCACCATCACCATCAGCAGCAGCAGCAGCATCAGCATCATCAGCATCATCGTCATTGTCATCGTGATCGTCATCATCATCAGCATCAGCATCACCATCATCATCGTCGTCGTCATCGTCGTCGTCATCGTCATCGTCGTCATCATCATCAGCATCATAAGCAGCTTCACTATCATCATTATCAGCATCATCCTCATCATCAGCATCATCAGCAGCAGCATCATCATACGCAGCATCAGTATCATCATTATCATCATCATCATCATCATCATCATTATTATTATTATTATTATTATTATTAGTATCATCAGCGTCATCGTCATCATCAGCATCAGCATCATCGTCATCGTCATCATCATCATCAGCATCATCGTAATCAGCATCAGTATCATCATTATCAACATCATCATCATCATCATCATCATTATCATCATCCTCGTCGTCATTGTCTTCGTCATCGTCATCGTCAGCATCATCATCAGCATCGGCAGCAGCAGCATCGTCATCCTCATTATCATCCTCATCCTCGTCCTCAACCTCATCCTCATCGTCGTCCTCATCCTCATCCTTATCATCATGAGCATCATCATCGTCATCATCATCCTCATCATCCTCATCCTCATCCTCATCATCATCATCATCGTCATCGTCGTCGCTGTCATGGTCATCGTCTTCATAATCATCATCATCATCATCATCATCATCATCATCATCATCATCGTCATCATCATCATCATCATAAGTAGCATCAGTATCATCATTATCAACATCAGCATCAGCATCATCAGCATCATCATTATCATCGTCTTCATCATCAGCATCATCATCACCATTATCATCGTTATCATCGTCAGCATGATATGCATTGTCATCATCATGATCATCATCAGCATCGTCATCGTCATCATCATGATAAGCATCATCATGAGCATCATTAGCATCATTATCAACATCACCATCATCAGCATTATTTATTATTATTATCATCATCATCATCATCATCATCGTCGTCATTGTCATCGTCATCGTCAGCGTCATCGTCATCGTCAGCATCATCATCATCAGCAGCATCGTCATTCTTATCCTCATCCTCATGCTCGTCCTCACCCTCATCCTCATCCTCGTCCTCGTCCTCATCCTCATCCTTATAATCATCCTGATCCTCATCCTAATCCTCATCCTAATCCTCATCCTCATCCTCCTCATCCTCATCCTCATCCTCATCATTACCACCACCATCCCAAAAACTCCATTTCACACGCCGCAGTCGTCTCGCGCCCCCCTCCTCCTCCTCCTCCGCCTCCTCCTCCCTCCTCCGCGCACCGCCCCTCGGCGCACCGCGACTCCTCATTGATCTTGCCGAAGGCGCCAGCCTCCGGGAACACGCCGTCGATCTGGCCTACAATCGCGCACAACGCTTCCCCTCTTCCTCCTCGATCCTCCTCGCTCCTCGGTTCCCCTCCTAGGTTCGGTCCTCTTCTTCCTCCTCCTCCTCCTCCTCCTCCTCCTCCTCCTCCTCCTCCCTCTCCTCCTCCTTTCCTCCTTTCCTCTCCCTTTTCCCTCCCTTTCCTCCTCCCTGTCCTCCTCCCTTTCCTTCCTCCTCCTCCTCCTCCTCCTCCTCCTCCTCTCCTCCTCCTCCTCCTCCTCCTCCTCCTCCCTCCTCTTCTTCCTCCTCCTCCTCCCTCCTCCTCTTCCTCCTCCTCCTCCCTTTCCTCATCCTCCTCCTCCTTATCCTTCTCCTCCTCCTCCTCCTCCTCCTCCTCCTTCTCCTCCTCCTCCGCCTCCCCTATCATCGCCTTCCTCGAACCACGAGGCTCGAGAATCCGAGTCGTTTTTGTTCGGGGGCGTTTTCCGGAGGGGCGGCCCCGAAACCGCCCTTCCGCGCAGCGGCCCGGGGAGCCTGGGCCGGCGGAGCTCGAAGGCCTCAGCGGCGCACTGTTCGAGCGCGTATTTGTTTGGTTTGATTCGCGATGCAGTCACAAGTTGGGGCCGCGCAGGCATGGATTAGCGATCCATGCACTTGGCGCGCGATCGCAAAATCCATGGACTGGGGGAGGTGCCCTCTCCAAAATGCCGCCGGTGCCACCCCACACGGCGGCGGAAAGCCGCGATCCCCCATGGAAACGGGACCCATCGCTAACTAATCCACGCCCCAATTGATCCATTTTGCGATTGCTTGAAAAACATACACTGCGGACGGGTGGTAAGGACGCGAGACGTTTGGAAACCTAAGTTGGGATTTTTGTGGCGGCGGGCGACCAGCGAATACTGCAAAGCACGGGCCGCAGACGCAAGGACAAAAGGGCACCCTAGATGAATGCGCGCGTGCTTACTAGGCGCGTTGACTGCACAGCCAAAACTGATAGCAAGGATGCGCGACAAGGTCGCAACCCTTTGGGCGCCCACGTCGAAGCTTCTGGAGTTGGGCTGACCATCGAACGTAGCCAGGGATGGACCGAAAAGGCAAGGATGCAAGGGTACACTCAGGAGTTCGAGGACCTCTCGGGCTCTCGGGCGCGTTGTTTGAACGCGTGTTTTTTTCCGATTCGCGATAGCGGCCGCTACCGGGGATGTTCCCCCCGGCGAAGCGCGGATCTGTCCATGTTCACCGCCATGGGGCCCCTGGGGGTCCCGGATATATCCATATCATCGCTAGTGGATATCCGCGACAAACAATCCTCCAGGCTGCGGTTATGTACGAATCCCCGCCTCGGGCCCCCTCCGTTCTTTGCGACGCGCGCGCTGAGCGGTCGTGGCGCCGCGCGGCGGCGCCCAACGCCTCGAGAGGCGGTGCCCGGCTCAGGCGAGAGCACCTTATGCAGTTGGGGGGGGGGCCCGCCACACACGGCCCGCACGGGGGAGCGCGGGACTGCACGTGACGGGCAACCGCCTCCGCAAGCGTCACTGGCAACGCACCGCAGGACGGGGCGGTGCCGGCCGGGGCCCAGCTGGTGACGTCACGCTTCGCGCCAGCGCCGTGTGGGAACGGCCAGGGGCAGCTACTTCCCAGACGGCGCGGGCGCGAGGCGTGACGCTACCGGCCCCCTCGCCCCCTCTGGTACTGGCCGCTGCCGCGAGAGGGTTTAGTAAAAAAGGCCGACCTCGATCCTCTACCTCGCTTCGATCGCACCTCCACGTTCGAGGCAGCCCCCGTCCTCAGCTCGGGGAGGCCTCCCCAGACATGCAACGCCCTGAATTTTTCAGGACGGCGTCCCCGGAAGTCCAGACCCTTTCCCCGGGGCCGGTTCTTCATCCCGAGTCGTCTTTTGACGGTCCCGAGGCCCGGCGAGGGCCCCCCCGGGGCCGAAAATAGCCAAAAGCCTCCCGTCCTGACTTTTTTCACGACGCCATCCTGTCTGGGTCGTGGCAGGGCTCGAGTTGAACAGTGTTTTCCGTTTTCGTTTTGTTTTCGTCATCCCTAGTTCCGTCTTCGTTCCACATTTGCTGCAAGACGAAGCAAAAACGAAAACGGCCCACGAGATTGCCAAAACACCGTTTCGCTCGAGCCCTGGGTCGTGGACCTCCTCGCTGGCGGTGGCGCCCCCGGGTGGCGGCGGCGTCGCGCCAACTCTCTCCCTGCGCGCCCCGAGATGCCCCCGCCGCGCGGGCGCGGGGCACCCCGAGGCCCCCGCTCCCGTCGAGGGCGCTGGCGGCTGCGAAGCCTACGCCGAGCACGTCCCCCTACACAGGAGGGACGCTCAGAAACAGGAGAGGGCGCGATGCGCCGCCGCTCTGCTGTGGCAAACTCCCCCCCCTCGCCCCCCTGGTGCCGGCCGCTGCCGCGAGAAAGTTGAACAGAAAAGGCCGACCTCGATCCTCTGCCTCGCGACGACCGTGCCTCCACGCGCGAGGCAGCCCCCGCCCTCCGCTCGGGGAGAGAGGGCTAAACAAAAAAGGCCGACCTCGATCCTCTGCCTCGCTTCGACCGCACCTCCACGCGCGAGGCAGCCCCCGCCCTCCGCTCGGGGAGGCCTCCCCAGACATGCGACGCCCTGAATCCCACCAGCCCTCTGGGCGCAGGTGGTCTAGCGCGTTTCCTTTTCCAACCTCCTCCCTTTCCCTGTCTGTTCGGGAGGTTTACCTCCCCCCCCCTCCCTGCGTCTTGACGGGGGGGGGGGGGGGGCCGATGTGTCAGAGCGTCTCGTCTCTCTTGGCCCTCCGCTCGGGGAGGCCTCGCGGACCTCGCTGGAGGTGGCGCCCCCTCGTGGCGGCGGCGTCGCGCGAGACTCCCCGCGCGCTCCGGCGCAGCTCCGGCGTGCGCGCGCGCGGGGCGGCCCGAGAGGCCGCCGCCCCCGCCGAGGGCGGGCGGCTGCGGAGCTGAAGCCGAGCACGTCCCTCTACAGGAGGGAGGTTCGAAGATAGCCAAAACAATGCTCCGGGACCGTGCTGCTACTATCTTCGCCTGTTTTGGAATGTGCTTCGGCCCTGTTGCAACGCTCGCCCGCAATCCGCCTGCAGGAGGACATGCCCGGCCTGACGCTGAGCAGGGGTGCCCGACCCGACAGGCATCGAAAGGCCTACAGTCGGGCCGCTGAAAGAAGGAACGCCACGTAAGGAACGAAGCCTCTCCTTGGCCCGAAAAGGGTCTCCGTGCCCCAGGAGGGCAAAGGGAACAGCAATAGAGGAGCCCAAGGAACATCGAGCCCCCTCCGACACACACTTTGTTCCTTCTTCAGCGTGTCTGGTCATCTCATGGGGGGTGGGGGGGGGAGGCGGAGCGCACGTGCGGCAGAGGGCACCGAGCGCCACGCAGGCAGACTCGGGCAGCGGCCTGACCGAGGGAGGGGAAGGGGAGAGAAGGGGGGGGGGAGGGGGGGAGAGGGGAGGAGGGGAGGGGAGGATGGGGAGGGGGGAACGGGGGGAGAAGAGGGAGGCAAGGAGGGGGGGGCGGGTGCAAGGAGGGAGGAAAGCGGGTGGAAGGAGGCCCTGGCGGGGCTGTGGCATCGCAGTGCTTCCGCCCGCATGGCCCAAGGCCCCCCCCCCCCGTGAGGCGCCAAGGCCCGCGGCCACGCTGCGGCCGCCCGCGGACTGGAGCCTCCAGCCGACGGGAGGGCCTCCTCGCTCCTCGCTCCTCGATCCTCGCTCCTCGCGCCTCGCTCCTCGATCCTCCATCCTCGACCCTCGATCCTCGATCCCCGCTCCTCGATCCTCGATCCTCCTCCTCCTCGATCCTTGAAGCCTCCCGCTTTCTCGCCGATCGCCGCGCCCCCGCGAGAGACCGCCCCCGAGGCGAAGGAGCAGGATGAGGAGCAGGAGGAGGAGGAAGAGGAGGAGGAGGAGGAGGAGGAGGAGGAGGAGGAGGAGATGGAGGAGGAGGAGGAAGAGGAGGAGGAGGAGGAGCAAGGGCAGCCCCGCGAAGCCAGGGACTCCGCGGCGCGCGAGGCGCGCCGAGACGCCTCCGCGCCCCCCGCGTGGCGACCGCGGGGAGAGCGGGGAGCAGCGACGAGAGGGAGGAGGACGAGCAGGGCCCCCCCTTCGATCCGCCGTCTCTTCCCGGTCCTCCTCCTCCCACCTTTCGCCTTCCTCGTCCTCCCTTCTCCTCGTCCTCACGACGAGGATGAGGAGGAGGAGGAGGAGGAGGAGGAGGAGGACGAGGAGGAGGAGGAGGAGGAGGAGGAGGAGGAGGAGGAGGAGGAGGAGGAGGAGGAGGAGGGGGAGGGGGGAGGAGGAGGAGGAGGAGGGGGAGGAGGAGGAGGAGGGGAGGGGGAGGAGGAGGAGGAGGAGGGAGGAGGAGGGAGGAGGAGGAGGAGGAGGAGGGGGAGGACGACGACGTGGAAGAGTCGGTCGCCCTCCACGTCGTTGTCCTCGTCCTTCCCCCTCCTGCTACTTGTTCCGCTCGACCGGCTGGCGACGCTGCCTGAGGCGTACATCGAGGACAAAATGCGCGACGCCATCTGGTCGATCCTGGCATCGCTTGGGGGGTTTGGCAGGGCATATGTGGACCGTCGGAGAAGGAAGCGTTGGATAGATGGGCCACATACTGGCACACTTGCATCTCATGACCTCGTCTCCCTTCCCCTCAGCCCCCCCCCCCCTTCTGCAGCTCATTCACCTCCTCCTTCGCCTCCCCCCTCCCTCTCCCTCCTCCTCCTCCTCCTCCTCCTCCTCTCCTCCTCCTCCTCCTCCTCCTCCTCCTCCTCCTCGTGCTCCCTCGTTGCTGCTGCCACACGAGGTGCGCCTGAGCGTTCGCCAGCAGGCCGGCGGACGCTCTCCCAGGATATGTTAGATTCGGCTCCTCCCCCTCCTCCTCCCACTTCTCCTCCATCCTTCTGAAAACCTCCAGCTGTCCTTCCCCGCCCTTCTCCTCCTCCTCCTCCTCCTCCTCCTCCTCCTCCTCCCCTTCCTCCTCCAGTTATTTCTTTTCCTCTTCCTCCTCCTCCTCCTCCTCCTCTTCCTCCTCCTCCTCCCCCATTCCTTGCCCATATGAACAACTAACTCTTCCCTGTCGCCCCTCGAGGTGGGTCGAAAGGGCGGGCTGGGCGTTTCGCCTGAGACTTCCTCACCATTTGTGGCCCTGAAGCTTAAACATCGGCAACAGCTTCACGGTGGAGGGCGGGTCGCTTTCAAAATGTGGATCTCGCCGTAGCGCCGCGCACATTCGCTATAACAGTTTGCAAGAGCTTCATGGATTGAGGGCGGGTGGTTTTCAAATTGTGGCTCTCGCCTTCGCGCCGAAGTTCGCGGATTGAGGGCGGGTGATGTTCAAGATGTGGCTCTCGCCTTAACGCCGCGCAGATTCGTTTTAAAACCTGCAAAAGAGGTTCACGGATTGAGGGCGGTTCCCTGGCAAAATGCGGCTCTCGCCTCAGCGCCGCGCACATTCTTCGTAAAACTTTGCGCGAGTTTCACGGATTGGGGCAGTTCCTTTTCAAAATTTTGGAGGCCTAGAAATTGGCACCAACACGAACACAGGGGTTTGCCTCCACATGGGGAAGATGATCCTAGATTTCGGTGTCGGTGGCAATATTTCGGTCACTTTGAAAGCCTGAATATTACCACCATCGCCAAGATCGGGATCTTCTTCCCTCGGTGGAGGCACACCGCCGATATTGGTGTTGGTGTCAACCTCTAGACCCGGTTTAACGGATTCCCGTGGTGAGCCTACCAGAAACTGTGTTTTTGGAACGATTCAGGATTGCCAGGGCGCAGCACTTACGCTGATTCGCGGTATTGAAATCCCAAGAATTGCATCCTGACACGATTCAACATCGTCGAGGCGCAACAACCAAACTCATTCGTGGCAAGTCCCGTTAATGCTGTTTTGGCACGCTTCAGGATCTTCAAACGGTTGTCTCCCAAAGGGGCGCTTCCTTCAGTGGACATGAATACTTCTTTGCAGGGGCCTATACAGAGGAAGCTTGGGGGAGGGTCCATTTCTACATCGTTGATGAATCTTGGGTTTGCACTGGTCCTCCTCCTCCTCATCCTCCTTCTCCTCCTCCAGATCTTGCTCTTCCTCTTCCTCCTCTTCCTCCTCCTACTCCTCCATACTCCTCCTCCTCCTCCTCCTCCACCTCCTCGTCAAACTCCTCCTCCTCCTCCAACTCCAACTCCAACTCCTCCTCCTCCTCCTCCTCCTCCTCCTAGATTCCCCTTCACCTGGTCGACCATGGCAAGCGTCCATGCCATCCCGAGCGTAAGCGACATCCTGGAACCCACTCTACGGGTGGTCCAGCGATCCGAACGCGCTTTGGGGGACTAGGAGCGGGCAGGGAAGGGGGGCAGGAAGGGGGGAACGGATGGGATGTGGGAGGTGGGAGATGCAGGGGAAGAAAGAATCAATAGGCATGGGAAAAGGGGAGGGGGGGGAGAGGAAACAGGAAGAGAGAGAGAGAGAGAAAAATAACGAGAACAGCAACAACACCAACACCATGAACAATAATAATAATAACAACAACACCAACAACAACAACAACAGCAACAACAACAACAGCAGCAGCAACAACAACAACAACAACAACAACAAAACAACCACAACCACAACCACAACAACAACAACAACAATAATAATAATGTTAAGACTGTTCGCCCTTATATACTCGAGTGTCCAATAACGCGTATTTCCCAAACCCTCGATACCCGCCCTCTTCGTCTTCGATCGAACCCCTTTTGGGGGGTATACCTTTCTTCCCTGCAGGCCGGGCCCCGGCAAGCGGCGGGGCGGCCGCGGACCGTCGGCCTGGCCAGCGGCAGCGCTGATCGGCGGGGCGGCCGCGGACCGTCGACCCGACCCCAAGAGGGACGGACAGGGGACCGACCACGACGACGACGACGACGACGACGACGACGACGACGACGACGTCGAAGACGACGGCGACGACGAGCGAAAGCGAGAGCGAGAAAGAACGACAGCAGGCCCACGAAGGGCACGAAGTAGGCCACGAAGGGCGACAGCGGGGACACGAAGGGAATGCGTATGGGGCCACGAAGAGCGCGAACGAGCGGGGCCACGAAGTGCAGATAATGCGGGGCCACAGAATGCAACTCTGGGGCCACTGAGGGTAGCAATTGGGCCACGTAGGACAGTGAGGGGGACGCAAATGGCGACAGCGGGGCCACGAAGGGCATGCACATGGGGCCACAACGGGCGCGACTCCTGGGTGCCTGGGTGTCGGGAGCGCGGCGCTTGGGCAAATTGCAGGAAATTCCAACGCAAGGCCATTCTTCACTAAGTTGCAAGCAAGTCTCCAGCGAAAGGGCAACTCCAGAGCGCCGGGAGAGCGATTCCTGAATACATTGTAAGGAAGTCCCAAGCGAGAGCGCGATTCCTGAATGACATGCGAGGAAGTCTCGGGCGGGAGCGGGGTTCCTGGCTAAATCGCAAGGAGGTCTCAAGCGGGAGCCCTTGTTGTTGTAACCCGGGGGCCGGGGGCCCAGTTTGAGCAGGAAGAATTTCCCTGTCAAAAAACAGGGTGCGAGCATCGAGGGGCGCACTTTGATTGAGAAAAAACAGCATGCACCGGTGGGGGGATCAACAATAATTATTCTTCAGAAGTGAGAATGCAACAACAACAACAACAACAATTACTAGCACGCGGGGAAACTCCGTTCTCACCAGCGCCAGGGTTTTCATGCGACGCCCGCCAATACCCCCACTTTGTGGGGGGGCCGGTTCAAGCTCTACCACATTTCCAAACGACTCTTCGCCACCACCCACACCCAGCTTCCCGCCCTATGACGTTCGGACACTTCACTTCGTGGCCTGCGGACGACCGTGGCTACTACACTGGCGCATGGGTACAGTGACTTGTTGTGGTAATGCAGATGGCCAGCGTTCTGCACTTTGACAAGCGTCTCTTTGGAAGAATACTGCAGTAGCCACGCCGTTTCGACCGGATTTGACACATACAGTGGTGGATCCAACCGTCGGAGCGCCCCACATAATTTGAAAGCTGTATTATACTCGATGCCCAGATGGCGGATGGCAGAGCCGCGCTGCTCCTCCAGCTCCTTGGCGCTAGAAATACTGACCTTGCCAGGCACAACCCGATACTTGACCCACCAAACCTTGCACGCCTGGTGACTGACCTGGATACCCTTTGCAACGAGCGCCTGATGCAAATAATACGGGCTGCCGCAGTCGGCCAAGGGAGGCCGCGACAGCTCTGGGCCATACTGCTCGTCAAGGGCTTTCGCCGACAAAGCCATGACCCATCCAAGAACACAGGCGATACCTTGATCCGAGATGGCTACGGATGTGACAGTGATCAGTGATTTTGTTCGATGACGTGGTGACACACGGACTTGTTGTGGTAACATGCCGACGACGACGACGACGACGACGACGCGACACGCGCGCATGTGTCCCGCATGGTATGTTTTGCAAGGGATTGTGGCCCCTGGCAGGCGCGCGAACGCCGTTGAAAGAGCTTGCGAAAGTAGCTCGCGCGAGCTCATGTAACATAAATGTTGAAAAAAAACCCATTGGTTTTTTAGGATTCGGACAGCGCGCGCGGGTAGAAATTTTGAAAATTCGTACAGATGTTTTTCGAGGACCTACGGTGCGATTCGTATGATTTTATGTTGCGCGGTGCTAAAATTCCTAAGAAACCCAATGGTTTTTGAAGATTTCGGCGTGCGCGCGCGAAGAAAAAACGAATGTGTCCCGCATGGTATTATTTGACAGGGATGATGGCCCTGGCAGGTGCGCAACCGTTGTTGGAGAAGTTCGAAGCACGTGAAAAAGTTGCTCGCAAAAGCCCGTTTGACAGAAATGTTTAAAAAGTGTTGGGTTTCCTACAAATCCGCAAGAGCGCGCGGGATGAGATTTTGACATTTTTTTTGAAAAACCATTGGTTTTTTATGTTTTTATGTTAAAATCGCTGCGAACACTAAGGTTTTGGAAGGATTTCGTCTTGCGCGCGCGAATGTCCACTTTACCTTATTTTTTGCAAGGGATTCTTGAAGTTTGGTTATGTTAGAACAAGAAATGTCCACTTTGCTTATTTTTTGCAAGGGAAAACCGCCCGTAACAAAACAACCGGATCCGGACCAACCCGTTTTGCCGGAGACTTCCTCACGAAAATGATGAAAACATGGCTGCGGCCTAGGCGCGGCGAGGGGGCCGTGCACCAGGGGCCCCAACAATAATTATTCTTTAGAAGTAATAATGTTCAACAACAACAACAACAACAACAACAACAACAACAATCATTTTACCCGAACGCTCAGTGTTCTCCCCAGTGCCAGGGTTTTCATGCGACGCCAGCCAATACCCCCACTTCGTGGGGGGGCAATGCAAGCTCTACCAAACATCCACACGACTCTCGGGAACCACCCACACCCAGCTTCCCGCCCTATGACGTCAGGACACTTCACTTCGTGGCGCGCGGACGATCGTGGATACTACACTGGCGTGGAGTACACACCCGCAGAGGTTGATCACTTGTTTGGGCCCCGCATGTGCCCCGCATGGTGCATTTGTTGCGTATGACATACATAGTACAGAGAGACAGAGAGAGAGAGAGAAAGCAAGACAGAGAGCCAGTGGAGAGAGAGATAAAAAGAGATTCGTCACATGTGTGAGGCAACCTGAGAAGATGTGGTACACGGTACACGTGAGATGGTACGCAGTGCCAAGATAGTTGGTCACATTTTTGAGGCAAATTCCTGGGAAGGCGATTACACAAGTAGATGTGTTACGTATGATAGATATGAAGCAGAGAAAGAGCGAGAGACAGAGAGAAGGAGAGAGAGGAGTCGGTCACATCTTTAGGGCAACTTCCTGAGGGATGTGGGAGGACACAAGAGAGAAGGTATCGTTGTCCCGATGGTTGTCTCGATGGTTGCCCCGATGGTTGTCCTGATGGTTATGGTTGTCCCGATCGTTATCCCGATGCTTGTCCAAATGGTTGTCCCGATGGTTGTCCCGATGGTTGTCCCGATGGCTGTCCCGCTGCGATGCAATGTTGTCTGTTTCTGCTGTTATACAGTCCCAAGGATGACGCATGCATTGCTCATACACTGGTGGCGCTGTGATCCTAACTCTCACTGCCCAACGCGCGCGTGCACAGCCAGACGGAGGGAGAGAAAGTACACAAGGTTCGTGACATACGCACGGTCCACCATGTTCTAAACGATCACATGCACGTTTAGTTCTGAAATTATACATATGTACAAGCAGACATGCGAGGGAGACAGGGAGATGGCCATCGACAGTTCCAATACGGCTCCGAGGCGCAAGAGGGGGAGGAGGAGCAGGACAAGGAGGAAAGGAGAGAAGCGAGAAAGGAATAACGCAGACGGCGCGGCTCTGGACACAAAGGGGTGCCATACTTTCTCCTGCTTTCGCAAGCTGGGGGGCTTCTTGAAAGCATGTTGGGGCCTCTTGGGGGCTTATTGGATCCTCCCGGAGGACTCTTGGAGCCGCTTGGACGCCTCCTGGGGCCATCTTGGGGGCCTCTTGGAGCCAACTTGGAGCCTCTTTGGAACCTCTTGGGGGCCTCTTGGAGTCCTCTTGGGGCCTCTTGGGACCATCTTGGGCGCCTCTTGCGGCCTCATGGGCGCCTCTTGGGGCCATCTTGAGCGCCTCTTGGGGCCATCTTGGGTTTTAAAGATTCATGAAGAGCCCGCGGGTGGATTTTGATATTTTTCGGATGAGAAAGTCTTGCGTTTGCATATGTTTTCGGAACATCGCATCTTGAAATTATTGAAATCACATTATGTTTGGCAGGATTTCGGCACGCGCGCGCGGCGGCCGCGCGCATGTGCACTTCGTGTCATTTTTTGCAAAGGATGGTGGCCCTCGTAGGCTCGCAACCGTTGTTGCAGAAGGTCGAAGCACCTGAAAAAGGTTCCTCGCAAAGGCCCTTTTAACAGAAATGTTTAAAATCTGGTGGGTTTCCTAGGAATCCGCAAGAGCGCGCGGAAGGACATTTTGACAATTTTTTCTGAGAAAACCATTGGGTTTTTGATGTTTTTATGTTAAAATCGCTACGAAACCTAAGGTTTTGGAAGGATTTCGTCTTGCGCGCACGAATGTCCACTTTACCTTATTTTTTGCAAGGGATTCTTGCAATTTGATCAAGTAAAAACAAGAATTTTCATTTTCTATTGTTTTTTGCAAGGGAAAACGAGCGTCAACAAAAAACCGGATCCGGAGCTCATCCACTTTTCTGAAGCTTTCGCGAAAAAATGATGAAAATGTAGCTGCGGCCTAGGCGCGGCGCAGAGGTCGCGCACCAGGGGTCCCAACAATAATAATTCTTTAGAAGGAATAATGTTCAACAAGGATGGGGATCCTCCCTGTGTCCCTTTGCTGGGGCACAGCCGGACCCCTCCCCCTTTGGGGGGCAGGGACCCCCCCCAGGCCCCGGGGCGTCCGGGGACCCCCCCCCCCCCCCCCGGAACAACACAACACAACAACTGTTATTTAGTTATATTTTATCTTATATATATATTTATATATATATATATATATATATATATATATATGAACTCCACCTCTGTCAGAGGTGGATCCATCCCTCTTGCCATGTTGCAAGGTCTGCACCAGCGAAGCTCTGGAATCCGATGGGAATCCTATGGGAATCCGATGGGGATCCTACGATTCCTGTAGGAATCCTAAGAATCCTATAAGAATCCGAGGAATCCGATGGGAATCCTATGGGAATCCTATGGGAATCTTACGAATCCTATGGGAATCCTATGGGAGTCCCATGGGAGTCCCATGGGATTCCTATGGGAATCCTATGGGAATCATTTCGGAATCCTACGAACCCTATAAGAATCCTATCGGAATCCAATGGGAATCCGATGGAAATCTTACAACTCCTATGGGGATCCTATAGGAATCCGATGAATCGTAGACGAATCCTATAGGAATCCTCTCTAGGTCCGATATGGATCCTGTAGGAATCCTATGGGAATCCTAAGAATCATATGGGAATCCGACGGGAATCCGACGAATCCGATGGGAATCCTACTTACCCGTTACGAAAGTTACTCATATTGAGCGCTGACGACTAGGGCGTCTCCGAGTGGCCCCCCCTTCTCCCCGTAGACTCCTAGCACGGCAGTCTTCGGCCTGGATTGGCGGGGGAGATTTCCGGGGTTTTCCCTGGTAGCATTAATAATATATAACCAATTCAAGATAAAATCTCTCCCCCGTAAATTCACAAGGGAGAAGTCACTCCCGGTCACTTCCAGGCAACTCTGAATCTCTCCACGTATGAAACCACAAGGAAGAATCACTCCCGTACCACTTCTCACCACAGCGCCCACACATGTCAATTTTAGCCAAGATGAATTAACTTTCGCAGCGGGGATGTATGGGAATCTTATGGATCCTCTGGGATTCCGATGGGAATCCTACGCGTCCTCTGGGATTCCGATGGGAATCCTACGAGTCCTATGGGATCCCGATGGGAATCCCACGAATCCTATGGAGTTCCTATAAATCCTACGAGTCCGATGAATCCTATAGGAATCCTATAGGGATCCTCTAAGAATCCCATGAATCCTGTACGACTCCTATAGGAATCGAAAACGAATCTGATAGGATTCCTATCGGAATCCCATCAAGATCCTATAGCAACCATATGAATCCTATGCATCCAATGGGAATCCTATCGGAATCAAATGGGAACCCTATAGGCAACCTGTGAATCCTGCAGGAATCCTATAGAAATCATATAGGAATCCCATGAAGCCTATAGGAATCATATGGGAATCCTATGATTCCTAAGGGGACCCTATTGGAATCATACGATTCCTATACGAATCCTTGGGAATCCAATAGGAATCCTATAGGAACCCTGCGAATCCTATAAGAATCCAATAAGAATCCAACAGGATTCATATGAATCCTATAGGTCCTATGGAAACCCTTTTGGGATCCTATGATACTCACATGAATCCTATACGAACCCCATAGGAATCCTATAGGAATCCAATGACTCCTATAGGAATCTCACAAAAACCAATAATGAATCCTGTACGAGTCCTATTTAAAAAACCTATAGGAACCCCCAAACGAATCCTATAAGAATCATATTCCGATGGAAACCGTATGAATCCTATATGAATCCTGTAGGGACCTTATGGGAATCCTAAAGGAATCCTATTAATCCTGCACGAACCCCAGAAAGGAATCCTATAGGCATCCTAAGAATCCTAAAGGAATCCTATACGAATCCAATTCGTTCTGTCCGAAATCCATACGAATCCCAAAGGAGTCCTATATGAATCCTATAAGAACCCTGAAGGAATCCCACGAATCCTATATGAATCCTGTAGGAATCCCATAGGAAGCCTCAAGGAAATCTACGAACCCTGCACGAATCCCAAAGGAATCCTATAGGAACCGCAAGAGCCTTTACGGAATGCCATAGGAATCATCTGAATCCTGTACGAATCATTACGATTCCTATAATAATCCGATGAATCCTATATGGATCCGTGAGGAATCCTATAGGAACACTATTCGGACCCTGTGGCATCCTATACGAATCCGATAGGAATCCCATGGAAACTCTATGAATCCTAAATGAATCATGTAGAAATCCGATAGGAACCCTACAGGAATCCTGTGAACCCTGCACGAATCCCAAAAGGAATCCTATAGGAATCACAAAAATCTTTACGGAATCCAATAGGATTCATATTAATCCTATACGAATCCTTAGGATTCCTGTAGGAATCCGATGCATCCTATATGACTCCTGTAGGAATCCTACAGGAACCCTATAGGGATCCTCTGGATCCGATACGAATCCTATAAGAAGCTTATGGGAATTCGATGAATCAAGCCTGAAGGAATCCTATGGATCCTATACTAATCCCATAGGACCCCATAGGAATCCAATGAATCCTATAGGGATCCTACAAGAATCCAATGACTTCTGTACGAACTCCATGAGAATCCTATAGGCATCCTATACGAATCTTAAAAGAATCCTATGGGAATCCTGAGAATCCTACAGGAATCCCTTAGGCATCTGATGAATCCTATACGAATCCTTAGGCATCCCGTCGGAGTCCTTTGAATCCTATATGAATCCTGTAGAAATCCTACAAGAACCCTGTAAGGATCCGGTGAATCCTATACGAACCCTATGGGAATCTCACGGGAATTGTATAATCCTATGCGAATCCGATGCGGATCCAATGGGAATCCTATAGGAATCCTATGACCCCTATACGAATCCTATCGGAATCCTATAGGTCCTATATGAATCCTTTGGGAATCCTATAGGAACCCTGTAGGGATCCTATGGATCCTACACGAATCCCATCGGAATCCTATAAGAATTCTATGAATCTTATGGGAATCCGCCGACCCCTTGTGGGTCCCTAGGCGTGTGAGATAGTTCCCCCCCCTACAGTCCCCCCCCAGGGACCCCAAACTGGCGATTTGACCCCACCCCCATGGCCCCGCCCGAGCGACTCACGGAGCTTCTTTGGGCTCAAAAGTCTCTCAAGGCGGCCCAAGAAGGCCCCAAGACTCCTCCAAGACGGCCCACGAGGGCCCCGAGACGCCAAACGAACGCTCCAAGGCGCCCAAGATGGCCCCAAGACGGGCCAAGAGGCCTCCAAGACGGCCCATGAGGCCTCCAAGAGCAGTTCTCAGAAGGGCCGAAGAGCCGAAAATCTTCAAATTCCTATGGAAAACGTACATTTTGATCATATACGGCTTCTCGGCCTCCACGGCGTTGAACACGGTCCAAGAGCACCCCAAGACCGCCCCAAGACGGCCCAAGAGGCCCCCAACACGCGCCCAAGTCCGCCCAAGAGGGCGCCAAGACAGCCCAAGAGGCCCCCAGGACGGCCCAAGAGAGCCCCAAGACGGCCCCAAGAGGGGCCCAAGAGAGGGAGCCCGAACAGACATCCCGAGCCTTCCGCCCCGAGACGGCCCTAAAAGGCCCCGAGAGGCCCCAAGAGGCCCCCAAGACGCCCCCAAGAGGCCCCAAGAGGCCCCCCAAGAGGCCCCAGAACGGCCCCCAAACGGCCCCCAAGAGGCTTCGAAACTGCCTCCAAGAGTCCCGCGAGAAGCACCACCAGAGATCCCAGCGATCATCGCACACGCGGGATTCGCGCTCCCGAGGCGAAGAATTCCAAAACCATGACCCAGAACATTTCCTCCGCGTCCCCCTCCTCCTCCCCCTCACCCGCCTTGTCCACGTCGGCCCCCCAGTGGCGTCAAAACTGCTTTCCAGAGGCCCCCGAAAGGAGTGCCGCGAAATTCCGACACACATACAAGAACCTCTCACCCAAAGACCATAACCCAGAGCCTCCTCTCAGTGTCCCCCTCATCCTCCTCCTCAACCACCCTCTCCTCGTCCCCCTCCTCCTCGCCCCCTTCCTCTTGTTCATGGCCCGTCACCTCGACACGTTCGATGATTCTCCCCTGTGTCCTCCGCCTCACCCCCCATTCTCCTGTCCTCGTTCTCCTTTTTCCTCAGCGCGCGCGCCCGATTCGGCATCATTTGCAGGTCTTGCACTTCAGAGTGCCTTTTTTTGCGTCGCGCGGGACATTGTGAGGGTCGTGGAACGCCGACTTCGGTAGTCTTCTCTTGCACGCGCCGCTGCACTGATACGCCTGGCAACTGCGGGCTGTGAACCCGAGTGCCGCGCAGCTTCCGCACACCACCTTTTTTTGATTCGACCATCGATGATGTTCTTTTTGGCTCTGCCTCAAATGTTTCGTGTCTGAGAACGCTCCTCCGC
>CAUYUJ010016389.1:247978-280934 GCA_963575745.1 Prorocentrum cordatum | reverse complement strand
CGCCGCCCGCCGCCCGCCTCCCCCCTCTCCCCTCCCTTCTCGCCCATGCACTGCATGCGCGTCTCGGTGCCGCGGCGGTGCCGATTGCGCGCCTTCTGGAGTCCGCTGCCGGCTCAGCCAGCGCGGCCGCTGTTGTAGCACATGACGGCCTTGCAACCTTCGCTCACCGCGTGTTTCGAGAGCTCCCCCCCTTTCAGGACGAGCAGCACCGCGGACCGGACCTCTCGCGAAGTCATGGTCTCGCGCTTACCCATGTGGCAGAGGCGATTCGCTTCACTGGCGATGCGCTCGAAGGAGTCCACCACACACGACTCCATGACCTGCATCGCTTGCTTGGAGATGCGCAGCTTGGGGTGCACCTGTTTCAGGACCTTGAAGATGTAGCCGGCGAAGGAGGTGTGCGACTTCTTTTTGCGCTTCACTGGGCCCTCCTTCTCCGCACCTGGCGGCGGCATCTTGGTCTTCTTCCCCTTGAGCGCCATGCGGGGAGCGGTCCGACGCCTGACTTCTGCGCAAGCCGAGGGCCCTACTGGCTGGTTTGGGCTGCCTGAGCAAGATGACGACTGACAACTGCTGCTCACCTTTGCAACAGTGCCCCCACGCCCCGCCTCACACAAGGAAGGCTGCGGCCTGCCAGCGAGCTCGTGGGGAGAACTCTGGCTCACTGGCTCAGTTGGGACGCAGAAGGACATACTAGTAGTATTGGGCGCCCGAGTTATCCGGGGTAACTCGGGTCCAGGGTAACGCGGGCTTGGATTCCCGAATAACGAACCCGAGTTAGCCCTGACCCGAGTTACCCCTGATGATTTGGGGCTCTGGACGCCCGAATTTTCCAGGGTAGCTCGGGCCCGGGGTAACTCGGGTTCGGAATCCCGACAAGCGACCCCGAGTTAGCCCTGACCCGAATTACCCCTGATGATTCGGGGCTCTGTTAGTATGCGCCACCCCCCCCCCCTTGGAGGCGCATATCTGGACCGACTATGTAGCACTAAGATCTTATGGCAGATCGTTACCCAGGCGGTGTGACCACCACAAGGCGCCAGCGACCGAGCGCACACTACACTAAAGATCTCTGAGCACGCGCGTCGCGCCTGGTGGGCCGACGCGAACATGGCATCGGAGGTGAGGGGGTGAGATCGAAATGGGACGGAGAGCCCCCCTGCCGGGAAATCGGTTTCGGTCTCGTGTCCGTGCGTGCCGTGCGTGCGGGCGAGGCGAAGCTGCGCGGGCGGGCGAGAAGAAAGTCTCCTCCAGCTGAGGCGCGGCCGGACCAAATGATTCCTGTCCGGGGGCCGGTGGCCCGCGGTGTCCACCCGGTGTCCCGCCTCCGGCTGAGGCGCGGCTGGACCAAATGATTCCATTCCGGGGGCCGGTGGCCCGCGGTGTCCCGACGGTGCCCCGCCGGTGTCCCGTCGGTTTCCCGATGAGGATGATGATGATGATGATGATGTTGATGTTGATGTTGATGGTGATGATGATAATGATGATGATGCGGATGTCGAAAACGATGTTTGTTATATATTTGTTTCCCCCCCGCGCGGGCGAGCATCAATATTCCATCCAGGTCCGTAAACAGTGAGCAACAGCAGCGCGGCGGCGGGCAATGCCCGCCAACATCAATATCCGCGCCGCTACCGATCCTCCCGAACGAGAGTCCTCGGCAGCGGGGGGGCGCACTCGGTGACGGGGGAAGGCAGAGTCCATGCCCCACAAGCCTCGGGCGCTTGCAACCCAGGCCACCGTCACCACGACCCACAACCCAAGCACGAAACACGCCTAGACAAAATCGAAAGGCAGGCACCCTACCTCCCAGAGAGGCGCAACGGGCACAGTTGATCAGGCCGTCGCCGGGGCGGGCGGCGGGGGCGGCAGGGAGCGGCGGGGCGGTTGCACGCACGCCCCCGCGCGCGCCCCCCCAGCCAGGCGGGGGCCCAACCCCAGCAGCGCCAGCACACGCACGGAGGAGCAAGCAGCAGGAGGACCGAGGGGGCGGGCCGGGAGAAAGGCAGGGGAAAGAGGGGAAGGCAGGGGCGGGAAAAACCGAGGACCCAACAACGCCCACCCCGCAGGGGGGGGGCAGCGGCAGAGGCAGGGAGACGGAAGACAGCAAGCGACAGGAGAGGCAAGGGAACACAGAGACAAGCACTAGAGCACACGCGCGAGAGATGAGAGGGGGCGGTCACACTCAGACGACATCACTTCACGAGGCAGCCCACCCAATACACTGTGCCCAGAACTGCCGTGCCACAATCAACTCACGCATGGCGTCAAGGATCTGCTCGGTGCCCCTCTTACCCTCCGCGCATGCACTGGACTCCAGTGCACAACGGGAGGCCGATCTTCGTTCACCCGTGAGATACCGAGGTGCACTCCGACGACATCACTTCACGTGGCAGCCCGCACAATACGCCGTGCCCTGAACTGTCGTGCAACACCAGTATACCGACGAGCCAGAAGGCGCAATCGGGCCACGAAAACCTTGGACGAGGGGACCTGTGTCAAGCGCCGATGATGGGCGTGTGTCTTAAGAAATGCATCGATGAAGGCAGCACAGGCAACGTCGCGGTCGAGCCCCCAGGAAGGTCCCATCAGACATAGACAGGTAAGCCAGGTATCTCGGTGCTGCCACATCTCCCTCCATGGCGCGGGTAAATCTTCCAACCCAGGGAGACGGTGCAGTGCAAGGTCACGGAACCGATCGCAGATTGCGTAGTGGTGAAGGTCATCGGGGGCCACACCCCCAAAGCAGCACCCACGGTCATTCGCATGAAACCGTGCCGAAGTACAAACGCCCCTGGACAGTACACGGAGAACGTTGGTAGCCAGATGGGTGCACGTGGCACGCTCCACTGCGCGCAATCTTGTCCGCAGACGGAACATATCCTCGAGAGATGCAGCAACTAACCACCTCGATATCCGTACACTCAGACACAACAGGGGAGTGGCAGCCATACGAACCGACCGTAAGTGCCTATGGACCTTGGCCTGGATAAGACGGGCAGTTCGATCAACGGGAGAGTTCGCGAGGTCCGCAGCATCCTCATTCGTCGTGCGCATCATCGAATGGCACCACCACCCAGAGAACATACGGGCAGGAAAAAATCATCATCAGCCAAGCCACTAGATAAGCCATCTAACTCATAAGGCGCATCATCGAATGCCTTGCACCGCATTGTCACCCGAAATTTCGTAGCTTATCATACAGTCCCAGGTCCACGAATTCAAGTGAGATCCCAAGGTCACGTAACTGGGTGAGCATAGTGTAGTTCAATGCATGCCGAGGTCCCGCTGTTAGTATCTGCAATGCTTCCCTATACTGACGCCGAACCCCTGGGATGACCCTCACCAGCTGAATCCGATACTGCAAGACGGAGGGGCAATTAGAGTGGAACAGGCGGATGGTGGTCGCCAAGCCCAGCGAGAGAGAGCGAAGAAGACGAACTCGCTGCCAGAACTTATGCATCGTTTCCACCCAGGCCACCTCATGGGCCGATGGGCCTACCCAGAATCCGAGGTACAAAACTCTGGTGGCGAAACGAACTGAGGCGAAACGGCTGCCTTTCCGAGCCATGCGGGCAGCGAGGGCATCTCCACTCAACGTCCCGCAGATCCGGACGCAGCATTTCCCCACATTCAATGAGAGACCAATCGCGGAAGAGAACAAGACGAGAAGCAGCAAGGTGGGCACGAGATCGATGAGAATGTCACATAGACCAAAGCAGCAGTCACCAGCGCACGCCAATTCGACACCTACCCGTTCGACACGGCGGGCACGGATCCAGCGAAGTACGGGGCCCCGGGCCAGTGCAAAGAGGGTCATAGACGCAGGACCCCCCTGCCGCACACCTCGTTCCACAGGGAAAACAGTTTCGGATGCGCCCTCAAAGCATACCAGGGCCGCACTGTTGGCGCATAGGGCTTTGAAGAAACCCACGGTCTCACTGGGAACCCCCATGGCCACCAAAACGGCAAAAATCCACTCGGTCAGGATGGAAGGGAACGCCGCCTTGAAATCGGCGAACAAGACCCCCGCCATGTCTCTCCCACACATGTGTTGGATAAGGCCCCATTGTTCTACTTCCACGACATTGTCTAATATGTTACGCCCTCGAACCCCACCACGCTGGGAGACATCCTCCGTCTCAGGAGCGACGTCATTGAGTCCCAAACTTAAGGCATCGGAGAGCATCTTCGCACCCGTATTCGCCAGGGAGAGCGGGCGGGTGGAGGCAGGTGCACGAGAGACAAAGTCGCTGCGATCCCTGGGGTCGCTGCCCTTCGGGAGGAACACCACACGACTAACCCGACATTCAGGAGGGAGAGCCCCTCCTGCACTGTTGAAAACCTCATCGTAAACCTCGAATAAAGCATCGGTCGCCTCAAGGACCTTCCAGCACCCATACGGGATCCCGTCAGGGCCAGGAGCAGAATGAACCTTATGGCCGACACGGCCCCGAAATTCATCCGCGTCAAGTTTCCACCGTGGGGCAGTAGTACAGTCGCCAATATCCTGAACATGGGTCAGTATTTCTTCCCAATGAGTCGGGCCGTAATCAGCCCGTCCAAAAAAAAAAAAAAAAAAAAAAAAAAAAAAACCTCACTCCAATGGGCAACCAGTGCCGCAGAAGCCGCTTCTGGGGAGGTACACGGGGTCCCGCTCTCGCCCAGAACGCCTAGCAGTCCTGTCCTCCTCCTCATGAGATCCCACCCACGCCTAAGAGCAACCAGCCTCCGCCTCTTCTCGGCCCTGACCTCCTCCACTTGGCTACTATGGTCCAACTCCTCCAATGCCGCATCAAACCAGCGCCCCTTCACGGTTAGTACCAAATTGTGGAGGCCATCAGGATCAGCGCACACACCGCCGTCGACGTCGAAGAAAGGCAGGAGAGAAGCGAAGCAGCGGATGGCACGAAGACAGAGATACCACTGCCGACCCCTCCACCCACGGTATGCCATGAACGCAAAGTGGAGCCGCCCCGCATCGTTGCCCGCTGGTCGACACTTAAGGGCCTTCTTAAATTCCACAGCTGCCGTATCGAAGACTTCTTTCACCCTCGCGAGTTTCTGAGCGGGGTCCGATGGGAGCGTCAGCTCCCGAAGCTGTTCGGAAACCATTCTGTGGTAGTCGGCATGCTGGCTGATCCATTTCGGAACCGAGAAACGACCCTTCGGGGTCGGGAGGGAAACAGTGGCAGTCACGGGAATGTGATCGGAGGAGGCCCCTGGATGCATGAGGGTGCCGACAGCGTTGACAACAACGGTCATCTCATTGAGAATACCTGAAGGAAGGGTCGTGTAAATCCGTTCTAACCTGGCCAGCCCCCTCAGTTCCCGATTCACAATATCCATTATGGTCGGGTCGGGTTGGTACAATTCACACCAGTGGCTACAATGCTCCTGAAAGGCATCACATTGCAAGCGGTCCCCAGGCCCAACCTCCCCAGATACAAGACACCTACCATCCTCCATCGTACAGAAGTTCCAGTCTCCCAGAATGAAAACCATGGTATGCGCTGCCGCAGGAAGGGCGGCATTGATGAGGCGTAAGTACTGATGATAGATACGAACGTCATCGCACGCGTTAGGCATATGTACATTGACCACTACCAAGTCGCCTCGAGGTCCCCGACAATGGACAAGTAACACTCGCCCTGGAACGACCGTAATCGGGGCGATCGAACCGAAGCAGTCACAGAGTTCCGAAGACAAGGAGGTCACCACTCCCCCCGCGTTCCGATCCTCTAGAAAGCCCCAAAAAAATTGCCCGGTCCGCATTCCGTCCCGAAGGATAACCAAGTCTGCTTCAGATCCGTGCGTCTCCTGTAAACACATGACCTGATACTGTGAGAGCAGCTGCTTAGCCCGAAGGAAGCGCGAACGTGACCGAGATGAACGAGACGAGAGAGAGGCGAAGAGCGCGCGCGTGTTCCAACTGCAGAGAGACAGAGGACGGGCAGGACGGTAGACACCACCAGCTTCCCCAGCAGGCGGCGAGAAGGATAAAGCACTGTCACTTGCATGGAGTACGTCAAACTGGGCGGAGAGGGCGGACGAGCACTCAGTAGCAGAACCCACTGGACTTCCCCCCACCGCACACTCACCTGTCGAACTGTTCGGACACTCACCGAAAGGGGCGGATCTCTGCGAACCTGGCGCGCAGACACTGCGCATGCTGCTGCCCTCCCACTTCCGTCAACCCATCGACCTCGACGCCACACTGCACGGTACCCGCGGTTGGGTCATCATCAACAATAGAAATCTTAACCACTGGCACAGGGACTCCGTTGTCCTTCATCACATACACTGCACCTCCTAGCCCCGTGGACCCCACTTTGTCCGCCCCGAAGATTCTGGAGACAACCTGTCGCATATTCCCGAGATAGTAGAACAGCTTCCTGGAAGAGGGGGGAAGATCGCGTCGGACCCGTAGCTGTAAGTCGGGACCGCCCTCAGGGTTCGGGAAACGGAACGTGCCCACGGACGACGCCGTCCCATGGAACGTGGAGGCCTCTAGGTTGGAATCAAAGTCCAGGAATGATGATGGTGATGATGATGATGATAGTGATAGTGATGGTGGAGATGATGAATGTCCCGATGATGATGACGATGATGATGTTGACGATGTTGATGATGATGATGGCGATGGTGGTGAAGATGATGTCCCGATGATGGTGACGTTGATGATGATGATGCTGACGATGATGTACCCCGATGATGATGATAATCTTGTTGATGGTGATGATGTTGATGGTGATGAGACGATGGTGAGATGATGATGATGATAATAGAAAATGATGTTGATGATGATGATGAGGAAGATGATGATGATGGTGTCCCGAAGATGAGGATGATGGTGGTGATGCTGAGGTTGATGATAATGCTGCTGATGATGATGGTGGTGATCATGATGGTGCCCCGATGATGATGGTGATGTTGATGATGATGACGATGATTGTGTCCCGATGATGAGGATGATGATGATGATGAGGTGATGATGATGATTTTGATGATGGTGGCTCGATGATGGCGATGATGATGATGCTGATGCTGATGGTGAGGATGCCCCGATGATGATGATGGTGATGATGATGGTGACGATGATGATGGTGTCCCGATGATGGTGATGTTGCTGATGCTGTTCATGATGATAATGGTGAGATAATGATGGTGGTGTTCCGATGATGATGATGATGGTGTACCGATGATGATGATGTTGATGATGATGCTAATGACGACGATGGTGTCCCGATGATGATGATGATGGTGGTGCTGATGATGTTGATGAGGATGGTGATGAGGTGATGATGGTGACGGTGTCCCAATGATGATGATGATAACGACGTTGGTGATGTTGATGACGATGATGTTGTTGTTGTTGATGATTACGTTGACTGTGAGATCGATTGTGATATCGTAGTAAGGTCGATGGTGAGACCGAATGTGAGATCGGTGAGATCGATAATGAGATCGATAGTGAGATCGGTTGTGGGATCGATAGTCAGATCGATTGTGAGATCGATCGAATGAACTAGATCGAGTGATATCGATCGAGTGATATCGATCGAGCGAGACCGATAGTGAGATCGATAGTGCGATCGATAGCGAAACCGATCGAGTGAGACGTTGGTTCCTCCACCCCGAACCTCGTTATCACCCGGAGGGTGGTCGTATAGGATAAGTATGTTCGGGTGTCACCAGACCACTGGTAGAGGGGAAAAACAAGGGGGGCAGAAAAGATGTTTGAACCAAAAGCACAAAAAAAAAAAAAACAAACAACAATCAAACAAAACAAAACAAAACAAACCAAACCAAACCAAACCAAAACAAAACAACAGCAACAACAACAACAAGAACAACAACAACAACAACAACAATTACTAGCACGTGGGGACACTCCGTTCTCACCAGTGCCAGGGTTTTCATAGGAGGCGGGCAATACCCCCACTTTGTGGGGGGGCCGGTTCAAGCTCTACCAAATTTCCAAACGACTCTTCGCCACCACCCACACCCAGCTTCCCGCCCTATGACGTTCGGACACTTCACTTCGTGGCATGCGGACGACCGTGGCTACTATTCAGGGCCCCGCGGCCGACGACGACGGCGTGCGCGCGCGAAGAAAAAACGAATGTGTCCCGCATGGTATTATTTGACAGGGATGATGGCCCTGGCAGGTGCGCAACCGTTGTTGCAGAAGTTCGAAAAAGTTGCTCGCAAAAGCCCGTTTGACAGAAATGTTTAAAAAGTGTTGGGTTTCCTACGAATCCGCAAGAGCGCGCGGGATGAAATTTTGACATTTTTTTTTTTTGAAAAACCATTGGTTTTTTGATGTTTTTATGTTAAAATCGCTACGAAAACTAAGGTTTTGGAAGGATTTCGTCTTGCGCGCGCGAATGTCCACTTTACCTTATTTTTTGCAAGGGATTCTTGAAGTTTGGTTATGTTAGAACAAGAAATGTCCACTTTAGCTTATTTTTTGCAAGGGAAAACCGATCGTAACAACACAACCGGATCGGACTCCCCCGTTTTGCCTGAGACTTCCCCACGAAAATGATGAAAATGAGGCTGCGGCCTAGGCGCGGCGGGGGGGTCGCGCACCAGGGGCCCCAACAATAATTATTCTTTAGAAGTAATAATGTTCAACAACAACAACAACAACAATCATTTAAGACTGGGGACACTCCGTTCTCACCAGTGCCAGGGTTTTCATAGGAGGCGGGCAATACCCCCACTTTGTGGGGGGGCCGGTTCAAGCTCTACCAAGTTTCCAAACGACTCTTCGCCACCACCCACACCCAGCTTCCCGCCCTATGACGTTCGGACACTTCACTTCGTGGCCTGCGGACGACCTTGGCTACTACACTGGCGCATGGGTACAGTGACTTGTTGTGGTAACATTTTGTGGAAGCTAGCTTAGTATACGACTTTTCCCCCTGTTCCAACACTGGACACCTGTACCGTTTTCCGACGTTTTTCCGTTTCTGTACCACACAAGCGAAGACACTTATTTTGAGTGGTACCACGTGCGTGGCGCCAGCATACCACAGGACTTGTTTCCGTTGTTGTGAGACGATACATGCTCATTCTTGTTCTGTGGTTGTCGTTCCGGCCTCAATGTGCAATACTGGCTCATTCGTCTACGAAATACACGTGACTAGCTCTCTCTGGTTGGAGGTCCTGATGGTTGTGGTTGCCCCGATGGTTGTCGCGATGATTGTCCCGATGATTGTCCCGATTGTTGTTCCGACGGTTCTCCCGATGGTTGCCCCGATGGTTGTCCCGATCGTTGTCCCGATGGTTGTCCCGATGGTTGTCCCGATGGTTGTCCTGATGGTTGTGGTTGTCCCGATCGTTGTCCCGATGGTTGTCCCCATGGTTGTCCCGATGGTTGTTCCGATGGTGGTCCCGATGGTTGCCCCGATGGTTGTCAGCGATGCCGGATCCTCACGCCCCCCGCCGGAGGAGGAGGAGGAGGAGGAGGAGCAGGACAAGGCGCGGCGGCTCTGGACACATACGTGCTCTGGAGACATACTAAAGAGACGAGTCTTTGTGCTCATCATCTTCTGGCATACGCCTGTCTCTAATGGCGCGCATCGGGCGCAATACTGCAAGCTGCGCTCCTGGCAGCAATACATCAGGGGCCAAGTGTCCAAGCATTGTGCCGATACGCCTCCTCGCGGATACATCGCCCGTGCGTGCGTGGGGCGCCAATACCGCCAGGACGCCCTGGACATGCGCCGGCATACCCAGATCCACCTGGTAATCCATGACATTCCCATACTCGGACTGCCCGAAAGAACGCCATACTGGCATGTGCCACCAATGGTCCTGCTTCGGGAAATAGGTGATACCATCCTTGACGTCGTCGGAGGCATTCCACAGAGCCATAGATGGCGGCTCCATACCCATGGATCCCGTGTGTGTTGCCACAAATACATCCAGGCTCGCCATGCGCCTGTATGACAGACCTGATACCACCTCGGAATGCACGTGAATACGCAGGAGCTGCAACAGCCTGCGCAAGCCAGCATACACCCAGCCGCCGTGCCCGACGAAGACGTGCGATCTCCAGTTCGCTATACCGGCTTGGGTGCACAGCCGATGGAATACTTCCGAAAGTGCGCCCAGATATTTCGCGGCTGAATCTGCGAAACCAGAAAAGTTGCCGAATACCAAGCCAGGGTGGAAGTATACCGCGAACGCCATCCACTCTGGGGTCTGGATGCCTCCCATACGGCGCTGGTTCTCGACCATACCGTTCTCCTTGGACTGGCGCGTACTCTCCGGCGTCGAGAGGCAGAGGCATACACCCGTGAGTCCCTGCCACATACACGGAAAGCACACAGCAGTCGCGAACCACGTGGTCTCGCGCAGCACCTTTCAGGAGAGACAAAAGTACCACTACCACCAGCTAGGGGGGTGGCCGCGCCTTCCCCTCGAGCTGGTGGCACCTCGTTCCGGGCACTCTCTGGAGGCATACCCGGAAGGAGGTGCCACCAGCTCGAAGATGGAGCGGCCACCCCCCTAGCTGGTGGTAGTGGTACTTTTGTCTCTCCTGAACCTTGAGCCAGTGGAATACCAACCCGTCCCCGCCGGGTGGCATAGCCCAGCGCCTCATACCCTCGGCCACCTCCTCGTTGGATGGGGTATACTCCCCAGTCTGTTCGTCCCACTGCCCTGCCATTGCCAACAATACGGACGCGCGTGTGTATATGGAAAGAGATACGGAAAGCGAAATACGACTGGAGCACAAATGGCTAAGGCAAACGAATGATGCTGTGGGAAAGTGCCAAAGTCCATACGAACAGAAACGAAGCACATACATGTGTCACACTGATAAGACAACTCACACTCACAAGCAGGTTAATCAACACATTGGCACATGATACATTTGATACATATTGCACATGATACAAATGATAAACATGAGACAAGGACGCACAACAGTTGGTCACATTTTTGGGGCAAATTTCAGACACATGCATTTGTTATAAATGATACATATTGCACATGATACATATGATAGACATGAGTCAAAGATACACAACAGTTGGTCACATTGTTGGGGCAAATTTCAGACACATTCATGTGTTATATATGATACATATTGCACATGATACATATGATAGACATGAGACAAAGACACACAACAGTTGGTCACATTTTTGGGGCGCATTTCAGACTCATGCATTTGTTATAGATGATATTGCACATGATACATATGCTAGACATGAGACAAAGACACACAACAGTTGGTCACATGTTTGGGGCAAATTTCGGACACATGCCTTTGTTATATATGATACATATTGCACATGATACATATGATAGACCTGAGACAAAGACACACAACAGTTGGTCACATTTTTGGGGCAAATTTCGGACTCATGCATTTGTTATGTATGATACATATTGCACATGATACATATGATAGACACGAGACAAAGACACACAACAGTTGGTCACATTTTCGGGGCAAATTTCGGACACATGCACTTGTTATATATGATGCATATTGCACATGATACATATGATAGACATGAGAGGAAGACACACAACAGTTGGTCACATTTTTGGGGCAAATTTCAGACACATGCATTTGTTATGTATGAGTCATATTGCACGTGATACATATGATAGACATGAGACAAAGACACACAACAGTTGGTCACATTTTTGGCGCAAATTTCAGACACATGCATTTGGTATATATGATACATGTTGCACATGATACATATGATAGACATGAGACAAAGACACACAGACACATGCATTTGTCATATGTGATACATATTGCACATGATACATATGATAGACATGAGACAAAGACACACAACAGTTGGTCACATTTGTGGGGCAAATTTCAGACGCATGCATTTGTTATAGATGATACATATTGCACATGATACATATGCTAGACATGAGACAAAGACACACAACAGTTGGTGACATTTGTGGGGCAAATTTCGGACACATGCCTTTGTTATATATGATACATATTGCACATGATACATATGATAGACCTGAGACAAGGACACACAACAGTTGGTCACATTGTTGGGGCAAATTTCAGACACATGCATTTGTCATACATGATACATATTGCACATGATACATATGATAGACATGAGACAAAGACACACACCAGTTGGTCACATTGTTGGGGCAAATTTCGGACTCATGCATTTGTTATGTATGATACATATTGCACATGATACATATGATAGACATGAGACAAAGACACACAACAGTTGGTCACATTTTTGAGCAAATTTCGGACACATGCCCTTGTTATATATGATACATATTGCACATGATACATATGATAGACATGAGACAAAGACACACAACAGTTGGTCACATTGTTGGGGCAAATTTCGGACACGTGCACTTGTTATATATGATACATATTGCACATGATACATATGATAGACATGAGACAAAGACACACAACAATTGGTCACATTTGTGGGGCAAATTTCAGACACATGCATTTGTTATATATGATATTGCACATGATACATATGATAAACATGAGAGAAAAACATGATAGGACAACTGAAACTCACAAACAGGTTTGTGGGACACATTGGCAATCTGTTGGAACGTGGGAGCATACACCCACAGACCAGGTGGTCTCATTGTTTGGGACATGTTGTTTTGCCACTCCCGCGCACTTCATATATACACTCCGGAGAAAAGCAATACCCTGGTCTAAATGCATGCAGCCCCTGCCTCCCCAGTGCGCACGCACGACTCTGGAAAATTGCTCATATACCGCGCCATCAGGCAGCGCCGAAATCGTTGACGGCGGAGCCCTGTGCGCCCACCGCCTCCACGTCAATACCGTTGTGGCCCAACGCATGACGGACCTTCACAGCAGCCTGGAACTCTTGAAGTGATATCTCCTGCTGCGTTGGACCAGCTCCGTGAAAACTGTTCCCGTGATACCTGAAACAGGTGGCGGCCCTGTGGTGACACTGAGCCACAAATGCCAACCCCCCACAGCTTTGCCAATGGGCCATCATACGCACTCGAGAAAGTTTACCCTTGTCGAGCCACTCATAAACTTTCTTCGCATGCTGGTCCAATGCCGGCTCAGTCTTCGTGTCCGGCAGCACTGCTTCGCCCATACCGCTCGCACGCAGGGCGGCAGCACCCCTTTTCTCACACTGCTTCTTGGGTGCCAGGCAATACTGCAAGGACGGCAGGATCTCCTCAATCTCTTTGTAGAACTCCTCATACATCGTCGGATTCAATACCGCCTTGTTCGCCGCCTGTACCGAGGGATCCTTTTGATACTCGCAGAAGGTCTTCATCGCGTGAATGAAACGGTTAATACCGACACCCCTCCGCTCCGGCTCCTTGCTGCGCATCTCCGACATCCATACGGCCCCACTCTTCAGCGGCTCCTGCATCTCGTTCCATACCTGCTTGTCCGATAACTTCGCGAACTTCGAAGGCCCGTATACGTTGAGCAACTGCGACGGCAACGTCTCGAATACCTTCAGCCACTCCCGCTTCTTCTGGTCCTTCGCCTTCTCCGCAGAGGCCGGGGCGCCCGGCTGCGCCGCTGGCGCAGCCAACATCGCGAAGTCAGTGGCCATGCCACTGTCGAGGCTCATGGCGACCGATTGAGACGAAACCGCAGAGAATATACTTCCGAGTGGGAAGACTGGCACTGCCGTGCCAGCTGTGGGATTATATGGCTGCAGTATAGGAGACGCATGATACACATGAGACACAGTCGCAAAACAGTTGGTCACATTGTTGGGTCAAATGTGAGCAACATGCATTTGTTCCATATGATACATATGACACTTGATACGTATGATAGACATGAGACAGAGTCACTCAGATGCTCACATTTTTGGGCCAGTTTGGAGACGCAACATGTCGGCATATATGATACATACCAGCCTTGCTCTTTGTCGGAGATACACGCGTAGGGAGCCAACGTGTGCACAACAAAGGCGGTCCTATTTTATTTCTATGCACGCATGCATGTATGCATGTATGCATGCATGTAGGTCAGTGAAAATACTCTTTCTATGCATGCATGTATGTCTGTATGTATTTCTGTATGTGTGTATCTATGTAAAAATGTATCATGTCACACATACGACGGTATGTAACTCTCAGTGCATGTCTCGACGTACGCATGTGTATGTGTATGTGACTGTGTAGGTATACGTCTATGTGTAGAGACATGGCTATGCGCGTCGAACTAGTATGTTTACATGTGTGTATGTATGTATATGTGTATGTCATTGCTGCTGTATGCTCTTCTTTCATACGGTTCTGGTCGACCACTGTGTCAGACAACATGCAACTATACAAAAGAACACCGCCCTCAGGGTTCAGCCAGCAACGCTTCCAACTTGACTTTGGATACTCGTCTGGTGACCCACCGCCCCTGCTTTTTCATTCTTTCATACTCGGAGCCGCCGCGAGCGTGCACTGCGGATACCAGCTCCTCGTAACTCCCCTTCCGCGCCCCCGTGCCTGCAGGCTTCTGCATACCGCGCTTCACCAGCACCGCGAGCTTCTTCTTAGTATGCGACTTCGCGTACTTGATACCCAGACCCTTCGCGGCCTTGACCAAGCCGCGATACTGCTGTGTGTGCTGGACATTCTGAGTCACAACGCTCAGACAACTCGCCAGCACACGGAACTCTGGAATACCGTCCAATTCAACCTTGGGACACAAACGGCGGCGACCCATCTGAAACGCCACCTCGAAAGGTCCGCCAGCGCGTTTGGAGGGCAACTTCCGCAGCACAGCGAGTGATACACCCACACAGCTGCGGATCCCCTCCAAAACCTGAATTGTGTGAGAACGCGTGGATACACTGCATGCTAGCCGATTTCGGACACGCGAAACGTTTGCCCGCACAGACTTGCTCTTGTCATACAGCTCAATGAGGTACCAAAGACCATGCAGCGAATACCTGTTGATAGCCTGCCGCGTCTCGCAGAACAATACATACATGGTCGCGGCACTCACTTGAGACGCGGTGTTTAGAGCCTTCCTCATACGACCCATTGCTGTGGTCATACTGTCGCAGGACACCACGCCAAAATACGCGAGCTCCGCCGCAGCATCGCGCCCATACTTCCGACACTGCCGCTTCAGAAACCACTGATGCAGCTCCTCGGTATACTCCGTTGGCGCGCAGCCCATGCAAAACTCAAGCATGTGCATAAAACACCGCATACAGTCCATGCTGTTATACTTACCTGCCATCTTCACCTGGTTCTTCTGAACAGCCACGGCCACATAGTCCGGGACACTGTCCCCGATGGCCATGATGTCAGCGCTCGCGACCGAGACGCCATCCACACGGGGACGCTGAAGCCCCGATACTACGTGCGCCCACTTCTCCGCACATGCAACAAGGCGCCGTCGTATACGAGCCCTGCGAAGAGTGCGAATGAAGTTCAAACCAGAATACGCAATGTGCAAACCTTCCCGATGGGCCAAATACGAGCACCCCCTCTCTTTGCATACTGCCTCGCAGCGCCGCACGAGTCCACAACAAAATGAATCGAAGTTCTCGACGAATACACTCCACTGATCCAAAAGGTAGTCACATACGACAGTTACTCCTGCCTGACCTCTGGTGAAACGCAGTAATACAAAGGAGAGCAAGAAAAGATACCCTGCGGAGTCCATGCCAAGGCAATACGTGGCAAAGAATAACCCCCTCTTGAGCCTAAGTGCCTATGAACAACACACACAGACATCGTCGTCGTCGTTGTTGTTGTTTCCTGATGGTGATGGTGATGGTGGTGATGGTCATGATGGTGATGATGATGGTGATGGTGGTGTTGGTGATGGTGGATGTTTCCTGATGGTGGCGATGGTGATGGCGATGGCGATGGTGGCGTTGGTGATGGCGATGATGAGGGGGAGGAGGAGGAGGAGGAGGAGGAGGAGGCGGACGAGGAGAAGGCTGAGGAGGAGGAGGCGGAGGAGGAGGAGGATAAGGGCGATCAGAAGAGCCAAAGGCCTCTTGAATGCCTCTCGGAGTCTACTAGGATGTATCTTGGGAGCTTCTTAGAAGCCTCTTGGGGCGTCTTGGGGGCCTCCTCGCGTGACCCGGGGGCCTCTTGGAGCATCCTGGGTGCCTCGGGGAGCCCCTTGGGGCTTCTTGGGGGTCTCTTGGGCGCCCCTTGGGCGCCTCTTGGGCGCCTCTTGGGGCCTCCTGGGCGCCTCTTCAGGCCCTCTTGGGGGCGCTCTTGGGGCCATCTTGGAGGACATGCGATTTTTTCTATGAAGGCATACACTTGGACTCCAGCTCATAAGCGCGAGCGGACCGGGGACGCTGCGTTGATACCCCACTTAACCAATTCGGTGTAGAACTGACGCAGAATGGCAATGCTGCCCGAAGAAAAGTGGCCAATACGATCCGCAAGCTCCACTCCATTCAGCAGCTCTGCCCCAGTCCTGGCATCGAGCCCCGGATACGCGCTTCGCTGTGCCAGAATGCGTCCGCAGACTATACCGCATGGACGATCATACTCCCGACACGCCCCTGAGTCGAAGTGCCTGGCGCACCGCCACACCTCACTGGACCCCCCACACAGGAAGCAATGCCCAGGGCAATACGCGAAAGCCTGGGTGAGAAATGACCCCACGGCGCCGAGCAGCCCAGGCTCATACGCCCGCATGTCGGCCCGAGGTGGGTAGAGATCATTCCCCAGGGACATCCATACCACGAATCGCGGCGCCTCACAGCGCGCCGCGATGCATTGAAGTACGTACTGATACGTCCGGGATGGATCCCAATCATTGCAGAACGCGAGGCCGCCGCGAGCCACCAAAATACAGCGCTGGCCCGTCCGCTCATACACCGCTTGGAGCACATCCTGCATATACACCGACCAGTGCTCGGCACCGCGTACAAAAGCCCCCGAATCGACAACAATGATACCAGGGGGGCGCTGCTTCGCTCCAGGCGGTACCTCACCCAGGTCATTGCGCCATAGCAGAGCCCGAGCAGCGCCCCATGCATACAGAGCACAAGGAGAGGTAACCATCGCTCGTTACTGGGAGAAAACTGCAATACGAGGAGGTTCGGAATCAGGGAAATACGGAGGTCTCTGGCCGGAGGTTCGGACTCAGCGATATACGCCTCGGGCCCAAATGGCTACGGCATACACAAGAAGGATGCTGTGAGAAAGTGCCAAAGTCAATACAAACAGAACAATCGTGCTTGCGTTCTACACTGCCCTCTCCCAGAAACGCACCCAACGAGTGATCGCGCATGGCTACGGCATACACAAGAAGGATGCGGTGAGAAAGTGCCAACGACCATACAAACAGAACAATCATGCATGCGGTCTATACTGCCGTCTCCCAGAACCGCACCCAACGAGTGAGCACAACAGTTGGTCACATGTTTGAGCAAATTTCAGACGCATCAATTGTTATATCTGATACATATTGCACATGATACATATGATAGACATGAGACAAAGACACCAACAGTTGGTCACATTTTTGAACAAATTTCAGACACCTGCATTTGTTACATATGATACATTTTGCAATTGATACATATGATAGACATGAAACAAAGACACACAACAGTTGGTCACATTTTTGGGGCAAATTTCATACACATGCATTTGTTATATATGATACATATTGCACATGATAAATATGATAGACATGAGACAAAGACACACAACAGTTGGTCTCATTGTTGGGAGCAAATTTCAGACACATGCATTTGTTTTATACGATACATATTGTACATGATACATACGATAGACATGAGACAAAGACACACAACAGTTGGTCACATTTGTGGGGCAAATTTCAGACACATGCATTTGTTATATATGGTATATATTGCACATGAAATGATAGACATGAGACAAAGACACACAACAGTTGGTCACATTTTTGGGGCAAATTTCAGACACATGCATTTGTTGTATATGATACATATTGCACATGTTACATACGATAGACAGGAGACAGAGACAACAGTTGGTCACATTTCTGATGCAACTGTCAGACACATGCATTTGTTATATATGATACATATTGCACATGATACATATGATAGACATGAGACAAAGACACACAACAGTTGGTCACATTTGTGGTGCAAATTTCATACACATGCATGTGTTATATATGATACATATTGCACATGATACATATGATAGACATGAGACAAAGACACACAACAGTTGGTCACATTTTTGAGCAAATTTCAGACACATGCATTTGTTATATATGATACATATTGCACATGATACATATGATTGACATGAGACAAAGTCGCACAAAGATGCTACAGACAAACGCAACGCATGCACATAATGAATGACACGCATGCCCACCTGATACCTGTGATACACGCGGTACATATGGAGCACATGGTGTAGTTGTTGCCGAACACATGATACTCGATACACGTGATACATCCGGGCCATGATACGTACAATAGATATGGTACTAGGCCGGCATGATACACACATGCGCGTGTGCACGTTTTTTTTCAACGTCCGGCACCATACGTCATAGATCATTCCGGCGTTGCCGTGCCGCCGTATACGAGCAGCTCACCGTTCTCGCCCCACACTTCCTCCCTCACTGGAAGCTCTTCATACACTGGCGCATCGGCAGCCTCCGCACTGGCACCTGCAGCAAACTCTGCCAGGATACGTTGGCACTCGGCATTGGATACATCTGCCGCATCCTCTGTGCTCACGAGGAAGTCCAAGAGATTGTTGCCCATATCCATGGACAGAACAGGGCCCGCGTCATACTCCCCTTGATCTGCACAGGCATACTCCAGGCCTTTCCCCTCGTCGTCAGATGACGATACCGAGTCATAGCCACGCTCCAGAATCTCGCCGGCCTTCTCAGGCCCAGCCGGGAGGAAGTCACTGCGGCGGAGCTTGCCGAATACATAGCAGCCCTCGCGGGACTTAAAGCGACTGCAGGCAACGTAGCCATACCCTCTCGTAGCCACTCTCTTCTTCTGCTCGAAGTAAATACAGCCGTGAAAGAGATCCGCACCCTGCGCTCGACGCACCGTGGTCGCATACCCGTAGCAGCAGGGCAGGAAGATCTCCCCATTCTCCTCGATGGGGTGCACCAATACCATGTTGCCCGTGCCCACCAGCCTGGCTGTAAACACAGAGTTTCCACGAAGCGACTCGCATACCGTGGCCAACGCCCCATTGACACAGCCTCGCTGTTTGTCAAAGTTCCGACTGAGGCGAATCACGATACCAGGTCTGGCCAAAATGCGTAAGTTGGACTTCGTGGTCGGGTCGGAATACCCACCCTTTTGCAGATCGGCCTCACTAATGCCGAGTAATGCCAGAGCCGCTCTGCATACCTCTGCCGAGCCTGCGTTCGTACACGCCAGCCAAGAAAACGGATGCCCTTGCTCCGCCGCCAACGCCATACCGCGCTCAACACAAGCCTCCAAGGACTCATGCTTCCAGTGCCGGTCGCCAAAATACTCTGTCAAACACGCTCGATCTGGCTGAGCCTCGCGTATACGGTTCAGGAAAACCAGGTGCTGCTGGTCTGCGGTGCGATACACTGTCTTCAAGTCCACCTTGTCCATTTGGTTGCAGAAGTGCTCGCATTGCCCCCCGCTCAATACTGGCTGCAACTGCTTAAAATCGGCCACGATACCAGTGAAGGGTTTATGCGGCTGCTCCCGCACCGCGGCGAAAAAACGCATCCATTCCTGGTCTTCATACTGGCTGCCTTCATCGCAAAGAATCAAATCAATACCTCTCAAAGCAGAGGGTGGGGCCCAGCGGACCTTCCCGTCCTTCCCGGCCCTCTTATACTTCAGGACTCCTTGTGTGGTGTCCACTCGGATGTTCTCAATACCAGGTCTGTCTGGCAGCTTGGACTTGCACTGGTGCACGAGATACCCAGTGGGGCACACGATCAAGACCTGAACAGACTCACATGCCCAAATGGCCAGCTCCAGCAATACTGCCGTCTTCCCACTGCCTGGTGGTCCACTGATATACAAGAAACGCTTACTGTTCTGCTTCTCCTCCTCGTCCTCCAGCGATACACCCTTCTTGACCCGTTCGATGGCGTCAGCCTGCTCTGGACTCCACGTGCGCTGCTGATACTTCGGCCTGTTCAAGATATCCCACACCTGCCGGAGACACTCGTACTCTGGCTCGTTATCGCATTGCGCAACACGCATATACAGCAGAAAATTCGCGCGTTGCTTCTGCTCGAAGCAGCCGACACGCTCATCGCGCATACCGCGAAATTGCAGATCGCGTCGGGCCAGCGAGAGCAGGTACTCGAATGCTGCCCTATCATTGGCAAATACAGACCCTCCGGCAATATACTCCGAGCCGAATGCTAGTATCTGGCCGTCCTCACCCACTCGCATCGGCAGCGCATGATTATGGAATTTCAGATCACACGACGTCTCCACGATACCAGCAGTGTCGGACCACTTCCAAGACATGAGGTACTCGATCATGCCCACGAAGTTCTTCATACTGCCCAGGTGTTTGAACGTCCGAGGGAGTAATTGTGCAGCGTATACATGTGGCAGCACAGTCAGCGAATGCTGGCCCCAATAACCGTCCGTCAGCTCGTACCAGTACCTGCAGGCAACCACCTGCGTGGATGCATACCTTTGCTGATGTCTGCCGCCACGGAACTGTACGCAGTGGTTGGAGGTGTCATACTCCCTGCCACGGTGCCATACCAAGAAACTCTCCGATACGGGAGTCCCTGCGACCAGCTGCTCCCTCTTTTCCTGAAGATAAAAGCCATACATCTTCGAGGAAAAGTTGCCTTGCCGCCCGTCATAATTCACCATGGCTGCAGGCTGCGGTGGATACAGCAAAACATGGGAGTAGGACCGCTCAAATTCCGACAGTTGCGCCATACGGATCGCCACTTCCGGCAAGCACGGGCTGCTCTTGCTGAGCAAGCGATACGCGGTCAGCCAGGAGCTGTTTGCATTCTTCTGCACATACTCGCCGAGCCCCACGTCGACGGCATCATGATCCTTCGCCACATACCCGGAGATGTAGTTCAGACGGCCGTTGCCGATCTGAACATCTATCTCGGCGCAGAATACCAGCGAGAGGAACTTGACGAATGCCGAGACGACAGCCGTCCCAGTGCGCCCTTGGAGATACTGCAACAGCCCAAAGCATACAACCCACGCGCAGATGTGCCAGCGCGGGGTGCCACGGCCCTGGTACTCGGTCTTCATACACCACTCGTAAACGATGAAGTACCTGGACACTGTTCTTTATTTGGGCACACTGTGGTGACATGATACATATGGCACACGATGCGTCTGATACACATGAGACAAACTCGCAGAAGAGTTGGTCACATGTTTGGGGCAGTTTTTGGAACACATCCAGTTATTATATGTGATACATGGGGTACATGATACATATGACACACATGAGACAAACTCGCAAAAGAATTCCTGGAATGCTGCCATCTGGGCTCCCTGCAGGAATACAGCAGGAATCATGTGTCCAAGCAGGTGACCGATAATTTCAGACACATGCATTTGGTATGTATGAGTCATATTGCACATGATACATATGATAGACATGTGACAAAGACACACAACAGTTGGTCACATTTTGAGCAATTTTCATACACATGCGTTTGTTATATATGTTACATATTGCACATGATACATATGGTAGACACGAGACAAAGACACACAACAGTTGGTCACATTTTTGGGGCAAATTTCAGACACATGCATTTGTTATATGTGATACATATTGCACATGATACATATGATAGACTCGAGACAAAGACACACAACAGTTGGTCACATTTGTGGGGCAAATTTCAGACACATGCATTTGTTATGTATGAGTCATCTTGCACATGCTACATATGATAGACATGAGACAAAAACACACAACAGTCGGTCACATTGTTGGGGCAAATTTCAGACACATGCATTTGTTATATATGATACATATTGCAGAGGATACATATGATAGACATGAGACAAAAAAAAACACACACAACAGTTGGTCACATTGTTGGGGCAAATTTGGGACACATGCATTTGTTATATATGATATATGTTGCACATGAGATGATAAACACGAGACAAATACACACAACAGTTGGTCACATTTTTGGGGCAAATTTCATACCCATGCATTTGTTATATGTGATACACATTGCACATGATACACATGATAGACATGAGACAAAGACACACAACAGTTGTTCACATTTTCGGGAGATACTGCAACAGCCCAAAGCATACAACCCACGCGCAGATGTGCCAGTGCGGGGTGCCACGGCCCTGGTACTCGGTCTTCATACACCACTCGTAAACGATGAAATACCTGGACACTGTTCTTTATTTGGGCACACGGTGGTGACATGATACATATGATACATGATGCGTCTGATACACACGAGACAAACTCGCAGAAGAGTTGGTCACATGTTTGGGGCAGTTTTTGGAACACATCCACTTGTTATATGTGATACATGGGGTATCATGATACGTATGACACACATGAGACAAACTCGCAAAAGAATTCCTGGAATTCTGTTATAGAAGAAGACGAACCTGTGGCCCCAGCGGCTCGCCAAGAACAACCAGATACAGCGAACCAGGAAGTACATATGGAGTGACATCATATAGGCACCAGCAAAAATACAGCGAAGGGACGGCACCATGAAATACGGCCTCGGGAACTTCCACTTCGCGGGCGCGATGGTGATAAACAAATTCGGAAACGCGCACAGCAATACCTGTCCCCGGAGATTCCGGCAACGTTGATACAGGGCCTCATAATTCTTCTCGTCGCAGCAGCGCACGAGCATGATACGCACCAGATCAGCGAGGGAGTCTTGCACAATCTCCCAATACCCCGTAGAGGCCTGCGAATCTCGAGTCATAACGTCCCCCGTGACGCCGAGGCTCTTGGCACGGACTTGTGTATTGAAATACTTATTCGCCAAATGCTTCTCGTACAGGAAAAACGGCAGGTCCCGCTGCTCGCCATATACGCGGGCACTGGACAGCACCTTCCGAGTCCAAGACAGGCCGATGGATACCACACGATTCGTGCTATCCTGGGTCTGGGCATAGTAGTGCTCCATTATACCCGTATCAGTGAAGTCCGTAGTCGGATACAAGACGGGATACATGGCACACTCGATACCTTTCATGACAACACAGAGGTCGTAGGAGGACAGATTTAAGGAGCTGCGGTTCTCGATACGGATCCTGTGGGAGTCAAAAAGCTACTGTAATACCTGTTATGCGCCCCCAGAAAATGAATAGCTGTTGATTGTGTTGTTGTGTTTTTTTGTTGCTGGCTTGTTTTTTTTTGTTTTTGTATTTTTGCTTTCTTTGGGGAGGGGTGGGTTGGGGGCGACCGCGGCGCCCCTGTTCGCGCGGATCCTCTGTTCCGTCAGAAAGCTGCGGTAATACTTGCTGTGCTCCATCAAAAAATGAAATGCAGCCTTGCACCGATCGGTAGGCATACTCGCTTCGCAGACCAGGTCCTTCTTGAAGTACGCGCGCGAGAGGCCCACCTTCTTCCAGTTGAACTGGTGCGCAGCGCCATACCTCTCTTGCTGCACGGAGGTCATCAAGACGACGATGCTCAGAGCACGACATTCGTCGAGGGTCATCTCGTGCATACAGGGTCCAGTGCTGTGGCCCAGCGAAAACTGCCGAAACGAATATCGAGGCCAGGTGATACACTCCTTTGCCTCGTAGCCCGACTTCGTCGCCAAGGGGATCCTATACAGCTCCGACGTCTTTGCAACCTTGAGGGCCTGCCCATGGCTCTGCATACGGCGGTTGAACTTCTCGAGAGGACTCTCTTTACCAGAACAGCAAGGGCAGCTGGCAACCACAGGCGTGTACATGCCCGGCTTATACCACCATCTCGAAGATATACCAACTTGGCCACAGGCGTGCACCACCGGGTCCTGCGGTACTTGCCGACGATACGCCGCCAGCATGTCTGGTTGTTCCGACGTGCTACGATCCTGATATACACGGTTCGAGAAATACTCGCCATTGAAGAAGAACGAACCGCAGGCCTCGCAAGCGGACCAACTCCCGTAGCACACCCAAAACGCAAAATCTGTCAGATTATACTGCTTCTTGTAGGTGGCTTGGATACTGGTGAGTAATGACATGGACCAAGACTGTCGCTGAAATACCTCCTGGCACTTTAACATGGCATACGCAGCAATAAGACAAGCGTCCGCCGCCATTTTCGGGAATACTATGCAACCGTCAGCTGTCGCCACGCTGCAAGCTCTCGCATACCAGCCTTGCTCTTTGTCGGAGATACACGCGTGTGCAGTCCTCGGCAGCACCTGGCCCAGGAAGGTCCTCTCGTAGGCCTCCACCACAGGACCTGGCAGCGCATCCTTGTATACGAAGGCACCTGGATACTCGAGCGCCAACTTGGCATGCCGTTCGTGGTCACCAAAGAATACCGATAGATTCTGCAAAGGCACCAACTCTTCCGCCACGCCCAAGCGCTGACATAAAGATACACGCACAGCCTCCAAACCAGGTCTAGCCCGGGCGCGACAGCCAACCGCCCGGGTGTGGCCGAGCTTGCTATCCAGAGAAACCAAGGAATACAAGAACTCCCACTCCTGTTGCTCTAGGTGCTAGCTGGCCCAGTATTCGCCACGTTGCTCGCGATAGCGACGATACGCTACGAGCCGCTGCGTGGTCCTGCAATCCACGAGATACTGCGCCAGCAACTGTTTTTTTCATCTCCTCGGCCGAGACACCCTTCTGCAGCTGCTCCAGGACATACTCCCCGCGTACGTGGCTGTGTATCTCCTCAGCATTCTCCAGTATTGCCAGCTGCTGGGAGGGCGCCTTCAGCCACTTCTCCAGGGACAACAAATTGGCAAATACCCCGGTCTCCGCGCGATACTTGTCCACCAGCGCTCGCCCCCTCAAGCCTTCTACGTGATACCAGTACTGGAGGTCCCTGCGCGACAACGCGTAGACGGCGCCATTGCCATGTTTGGCACCGTCTCCGAGTCGATACTTGCCGAGCTACTCTCGCAAGGCATGCTGACCCGCCTCATACCCCCAGGCCTTCAGACGCACCTGCATATTCTGGTAAGTGAGGCCAAGGCCCAAGTCGGAGACCTGCTCTCGATACCGCTTGCCGCATGCCGCCTCTACAGCATCCCCCGTCAGCAGCTTTATACAAACCACATCTGTGGAAGAAGAAGCTGCCGTGGCCTGCTGCTTCGATACGGGCTCCTCCCAGTCGACCGCGGCAGGCCGTTTGCCCACGCGGACAGATCCGGCGGCGACTGGCCGTTTCAATACCCCGCCTGCGACCTGTGCCGCCGGGCGCTTCAATACACGCTTGGCGACGGCCTGGGCGGATGAAGCCGCCGCCTGCACGGAGGATCTCACCGACGCATACACATCGCACCACTGTCTCAACACTCCTTGGGACACCAAGACAGCTTTCCGTCGCATACGCAACACGGCATGCAAAGCGTGGTACTTCAGCCCTGGATATACCGCGCGCATGTGGTCACCAAGTGCCGCGTCGAGCTTTTCAGCCGTGTCATACTGCAAAGGTCCAGAGTCAGGGTGATACTTCACGTACCATTGCCTCAAAACCATACCGCTGACAGCGACGGGGGGATCGCTCTCCGAGAGAAGCTGCGAGAGGAACTCCGCGGCGGCCTCGTCGGCGAAGCTCTCCCGATACTGATTGAGTCGAAGACGCTGGCCTATACATTCCTCCACAGCTTGGGCAGTAT
This sequence comes from Prorocentrum cordatum, assembly GCA_963575745.1. Classification (NCBI taxonomy): domain Eukaryota; class Dinophyceae; order Prorocentrales; family Prorocentraceae; genus Prorocentrum; species Prorocentrum cordatum. The sequence continues at coordinate 255,142 of CAUYUJ010016389.1, read as the reverse complement.
TGAATGCTCCCTTGGCGCCCCACTCAGTGCTGAGCCACTTCTGGCATACCCTGGCGTCAGCAGATACAGATAAATGTCCCAGGAGCCACTGCTTCAAGACGGCCCCGTCAGTAGTCCCCTCGGGCATGTCTGTGCGAATACGTTCTCCATACCAGGTCTCCAAATGGCCAGCGTTCTGCACTATGACAAGCGTCTCTTTGGAAGAATACTGCAGTAGCCACGCCGTTGCGACCGGATTTGACACATACAGTGGTGGATCCAACCGTCGGAGCGCCCCACATAATTTGAACGCTGTATTATACTCGATGCCCAGATGGCGGATGGCAGAGCCGTGCTGCTCCTCCAGCTCCTTGGCGCTAGAAACACTGACCTTGCCAGGCACAACCCGATACTTGACCCACCAAACCTTGCACGCCTGGTGACTGACCTGGATACCCTTTGCAACGAGCGCCTGATGCAAATAAAACGGGCTGCCGCAGTCGGCCAAGGGAGGCCGCGACAGCTCTGGGCCATACTGCTCGTCAAGGGCTTTCGCCGACAAAGCCATGACCCATCCAAGAACACAGGCGATACCTTGATCCGAGATGGCTACGGATGTGACAGTGATCAGTGATTTTGTTCGATGACGTGGTGACACACTGACTTGTTGTGGTACCATGCCGACAACGACGACGCGACGACGCGCGCATGTGTCCCGCATGATATTTTTTGCAAGGGATTGTGGCCCCTGGCAGGCGCGCGAACGCCGTTGAAAGAGCTTGCGAAAACAGCTCGCGCGAGCTCTATAACATAAATGTTGAAAAACCATTGGTTTTTAAGGATTCGGACAGCGCGCGCGGGTAGAAATTTTGAAAATTCGTACAGATGTTTTTCGAGAACCTACGGTGCGATTCGTATGATTTTATGTTGCGCGGTGCTAAAATTCCTAAGAAACCCAATGATTTTTGAAGATTTCGGCGTGCGCGCGCGAAGAAAAAACGAATGTGTCCCACATGGTATTATTTGACAGGGATGATGGCCCTGGCAGGCGCGCAACCTTTGTTGCAGAAGTTCGAAGCACGTGAAAAAGTTGCTCGCAAGAGCCCGTTTGACAGAAATGTTGAAAAAGTATTGTGTTTCCCAAGAAATCCGCAAGAGCGCGCGGGGTGAATTTTTGAAACCCTTTTTTTGAGAAACCATTAGGTTTTCCATGTTTTTATGTGAAAATCGTCACGAAGACTAAGGTTTTGGAAGGATTTCGTCTTGCGCGCGCGCGAATGTGCACTTCGTGTCATTTTTTGCAAGGGATTCTTGAAGTTTGGTCATGTTAGAACAAGAAATGTCCACTTTGCCTTATTTTTTGCAAGGGAAAACCGATCGTAACAACACAACCGGATCTGGTATACCCCGTTTTGCCTGAGACTTCCTCACGAAAATGATGAAAATGTGGCTGCGGCCTAGGCGCGGCGGGGGGGGCGCGCACCAGGGGTCCCAACAATAATTATGCTTTAGAATTAAGAATGTTCAACAACAATAATCCTAAGACCGTTCGCCCTTATATGCTCGAGTGTCCAATAACGGGTATTTCCCAAACCCTCGATACCCGCCCTCTTCGTCTTCGATCGAACCCCTTTTGGGGGGTATACCTTTCTTCCCTGCAGGGACGGACAGGGGACCGACCACGACGACGACGACGACGACGACGACGACGATGACGACGACGACGTCGACGACGACGACGGCGACGACGAGCGAAAGCGAGAGCGAGAGAGAACGACAGCAGGGCCACGAAGGGCACGAAGTAGGCCAGGAAGGGCGACAGCGGGGACACGAAGGGAATGCGTATGGGGCCACGAAGAGCGCGAACGAGCGGGGGCCACGAAGTGCAGATAATGCGGGGCCACAGAAGGCAACTATGGGGCCACTGAGGGTAGCAACTGGGCCACGTAGGACAGTGAGGGGGACACAAATGGCGACAGCGGGGCCACGAAGGGCATGCACATGGGGCCACAACGGGCGCGACTCCTGGGTGCCTGGGTGTCGGGAGCGCAGCGCTTGGGCAAATTGCAAGAAATTCCAACGCAAGGCCATTCTTCAGTAAGTTGCAAGCACGTCTCCAGCGAGAGCGCGACTCCAGAGCGCCGGGAGGGCGATTCCCTAGCAAATTGTAAGGGAGTCCCAAGCGAGAGCGCGATTCCTGAATAAAATGCGAGCTCGGGCGGGAGCGGGGGTCCTGGCTAAATTGCAATAAAGTCTCAAGCGGGAGCCGTTGTTGTTGTAACACGGGGGCCAGGGGGCCAGTTTGAGCAGGAAGACTTTCCCTGTAAAAGAACAGGGTGCGAGCGTCGAGGGGCACACTTTGATTGAGAAGAAACAGTATGCACTGGCAAGTAGGGATCAAGAATAATTATTCTTCAGAAATGAGAGCTCAACAACAGCAACAACAAAAAATCATCGAAGGTCCGCGCGGACTTCCCGATCGGCGCTGGGCCATGCCTCGGGGCGCGCGCCAGGGGCAGCGCCGACGGCGCCGCCAGGGGGGGCCCTGCGCCGATCCAGGAAATCCACGCGGACCTCGGGAAGTCTGCGTTTACGCCTTGGCTTCTTCCCTGAGATCCAACGTCTCGAAAAAATGAAAATCAGATCTCACGACCAGGGCCACGGATCCCATGTTTCTGCGTCATGTTTCGAGCCGGCTCGATCTGCGAGGGTCCTGGGGGCCCGAGAGAAGGAGAAAAAAGGCGGGGCTCGAAACAATTGCGTCGCCAGGATCTCGGGCCAGGCAATCCACGCAGAGCTCCGAAAGTGTACGTCTATGCCTCTCTCTTATCTCATGTAATAGTTGTATGATTCTTCTTCATGCTTTGAACATTGTTCGGTTTTCCTCCGGGCGCCGAAACTCCGCGGCGCGCGCGCCATGGGAGCGACGACCAAAAACGGGGCTTACGCGAGGTGACGCAACGACCTCACGCGGTGGCTGACGCGAGCCGCCCGACCAGCACGCCGCAGTTGACGCGAGGGCGCGCACGCGCGACCTGACGCGGGCAGCTTACGCGCCAATGTCGGCGCAGTCGACTGCCCCGGGGCGCTGCCGCGGGCGCCCTGTGGCGCTCGGCCACGGCGCGTGCGCGAGCGGCGCCTGTCTCGGCGCCGGGCGCTGCGGATCTCCTCCTCCTCCTCCTCCTCCTCCTCCTCCTCCTCCTCCTCCTCCTCCGTTTCCTGAAAAGCTTTCGGGGAACCGCCGCCTTCTGACAAGGCCTGCCCCCATCGCACGTCCACCTCGGGCGCGCCGCCGAAGCTATAGGTGCAGGTGCGAGAACCCGAGCAGCTGGCGCCTCGATGGAAACGGGACGGCGGATGTCTGAATGTTCGACCACAGGTGGGTCCTTACTGCTGAGACCCAGAGCCTGGGCCTGTCAAAAAGTTGCTCGGGGCGAAAAACTGTTCTGGGGGGGGAGAACGATCGAGACCCTCGGGTGTCCACGGTGGGCGAAACCCACGACGTCGGGGGTCAGGGAACCTCTATTGGCGGGGGACTCAAGGGGGAGAGGACCGGGAAGAACCACCCTCCCCGCTCCTCTTCCCTCCCTCGACTCTTCATGGCCACCGTGTGGCCCGACGACAGCTAAATCGTTGCCCTATCAGGTCTCTGGACCATGTCCGCGTGGATGTGAGATTGAACACGACCACGCGTCAACAGCCTGAGTCAGACCGACATGCCTCTCATTAGCAAGCTTCCAGGAAGTTGTTGGTCGTCCCCGCAGTGTTGGTCGTCCCCGTAGTGTCCAACGGCGCGCCCAAGCAGAGCGGACAAAATTCATCTCCGTCACATGGCGCTATTGTGCGCTATTGCTCGCTGTGAGGAGCAACGTTGTTCGGCGCTACTGGGCGCTCTTGGGCTTATTTGGCGTTTTTGCGCGCTGCTCGACGCTGTTCGCCAACGTACATTGAACCAGGACGAACGAATCTTGGGGGCTGTACTATAGCTCCTCCTGTGGAACCAAAACATCCCCTGGAAGAACACGAATACGAGGAGCTCGGGCGCGAATTAACGTGGGGGCGATAAGGGGGGGGGGGAGGAGGAAAGGCCCTCTTTTTCGGACCCTCAAGGGCACCTCCTGGGCCCCAGGGGGGCCTTTTGGGGGGGCCTTCAACAGCCCCTCTTTTCCCCGGCCTGTTCTATCCCCCCACTTTGTCGCCCCCCCCCCAGCTACGCGTCCTCCGAGGACCCGGGGGGGGCGGGAAAGCGGGGGCGCCAGGCGCAGCGCGGGCGCGCGCTCGGCGGATCGGCAAAAGAGAAAGGGACGGCGGGCCCGGGGCGCGCAGCAGGAGCGCCCCGAAGAGGCGCGGCCCCGGGGGGGTCCGGAGGCGGCCGCGGGCGTAGGAGCGCCCGGACGCGGCGCGATCGCAATTTGTCCGTCGGCAGCGAAGCGGAACAGTCCAATCCAGCGCGGCAGCGATGCAGGGGCACTGCACAGCGAATGGGTCGGCATCCGGCGCGATCGCGCGCGTCTGGCGCCGTGATCGACGAGGGCGAGGGCGATATACTTGTTGCCCGCGAGAGGGCCGACTGCACCATCTGCCCCGGTGGAAGGCAGGCAGAGGAGGAAGGGCGCCAGCAGGCGCAGGGAAGCGCAGCTGGTGCCAAGCCGAGGGGGCAGGAAGCAGGGGGCGCGGGGGGCGGGACGGGGGGAGGGAGACGGCAGGCAGGAGGCGTAGCAAATGTCGACTTACAAAGATCGAACGAGCCAGCGGACCGATCGTGTGCATACTTAGCGTTATTAGCATTATCACTGTTAGTAGCAGTCGTAAGATGAGTATGGGTATTATGGTTCGTCGCATCATTATGCTTCTACGTCTTGGCAATAATAATACCATTCCGAATGTTTCGTTAAAGTGCTGTTGATTGTCAATCATACGATGACCGTTACTATTTTTACGGCTACGATTTATGCTATTAGTATGATTCACGTCATTGGTATCAATATCGTGTGTCGTAGTATTCCTCTTAGTGTTATTCATATTGCTAGTAGTGTTGCTTATGTTTCGTCATAGTATTACTATTCCTGTTACTCGTACCCGTTTTGCGACTATGATTAGCAGTCTGTTTCATGGTTGTAAGCCGCCCTAGTTTTTTTTGTATCATGGTTGTTCTGGCTACCCGCAGTGTTCGTCCTCTTCGTCTTCGTCGTATCATTTGCGTGTATCCATCATACTATTCATGATGATAAGCTTCTTCGAATGTTGGAAAATATCCTCATGAGTCGTCGTGTTCTTCTTTTTCGTCTTCTTATAACTATAAGTTGTCTCCGTCGTCCTCCTCCACCTCCTCTTCCTGTTCTACTTGTAATTATTGTGAATCCTCCTCCTCATCCTCATCCCACCGCCCGATCATCCTCCGCGTTTCCTGCCCCTCGTCCTCCCCCACCTCCGCATGCTGTTTGTCATCCTCCCCACCCCAGGGCGAGAAGGGGGGGGCGCGGCGCTCAAGCGCGGCCGGGGGCACAGGGGGCCGCCGGTGATGACCCGTCTGGCCTGGGCGTCGGGTCTCTGCTCTCTCGCGCTGTCAGTGCGTTTCTGCCCCCGTCCCTCTGGAGGGGGGAAGGGGAAGGTGGAAGGAGAGGGGGGAAGGAGGCGGAGGAGAAGGAGAAGCAGGAGGAGAAGGAGGAGGCCTGGCGGCAATGGTAACGCGGAAGATAGTAAACGAAAGGTCCTTTCCGTCATCTTGATACATACATTGTATGGCGCGTGCACGCTGTGAGCCAGAATGCAGCGGGCGCGCACGCATGCTCCTATTAGAGCTGGGGGTACTGGGCAATGGATATTGTCCTCCTGCAGCACTTAGGCCACAGAGGACCACCCGCAATGAGGTGCCAGAGTATTCACCGCGAGGCCTCAGCAGTGGACGCTCGGCTCAGCCCACCAATGGCCCAGGAGCTTCAACTCGAATAAGGACACATGGACCCTGAGCAATCATGTTGGTTCGGTGGTGGATGCCGCGTGCGTGTGATGCGCCGTTCCGTGCTAAGGGCCGTGGGTCGTGAATGTGCCCCACGGCAAGAAGAACTCAAAGACAAGGTCATTCCTCCAGCCTGGTGCTTCTGGCCTTGGTTGTTTGGTGACAAGGAACACACTGCTACGCGTGGCGCATGGCGCGCGCTCACGCCGAAGCACTGATTGGTGCAACGCCTTGCCAGCATCGCCGTCCGCCCCGGTACACTCTGGTGCCCTGGTACAGGCAAGCGGGCGTCGCTGGGGGTTTGTGGCGTCTGGTGGACACGGCGCCGCTGCGCTGGTGGAGGGCACTCGTGCGCATTGTTTCTTGAGTGCGCAGGCGCGCCTCATCGCGCTTTTGCTGCGGTAGGCCAGTGCAGGTGGGGGCACGTCAGTTGTGGCCGATGACTGGCGCTGCCCTGACGTGGCGGGTGTCGTATCTGCACGTGCACGTAGGCGGCCGAGTCCTTGGTTCATGAAAGTATCAGGCTCGGGTCTTCTCGTTGGCTTCGAACGTCCGTCTGAATCGATGACTGGCTCTGTGTGCGACTGGTGTTGACGCCGCGGTCGAGACAGAGCTTGGCCCGGCTGCTGGCACTTGTCGGTCATAGGTTGAAGCCGAATATAGCCCCCCAGCCCCTTAGATAATCAGTAGCACGCCTTTGCGCGAAGGGAATGGCCCCATCGACGCAGCGTCAATCCCTCGGTGCTTACCATCCAAGAGATGACATCAAACGCTGAAGTCTTGTGATGGGCCGACAGGTTGTAACCAGCCAAGTCCACTGCAGCTGCGCACGTCGGTTGCGTGTGCTGGGGTGCAGCATGTGCAGTTGCCTTTCACTTGTCTGCCACGGAGCGCACCATCGTCACTGCTTGCACTGGAGGCGGTGTCGTGGCGGTGCCGAAGTGAGACACTTCTTGCGCACATGGTTTGCGTCGGCGGCTAGGCAGAGGGTCACTGCGCTGGCGATGAAAGGCATGAACAGGGGTACCGTTGGGCCGCATTGTGCCACCATGCAGGAGGAGGAGGGAGGAGGGACGCGGCCGAAGGAAGATAAGGAAAGGAGGCCGGTTCAGAGAGCTTCCCGAGCGTGTGGCGTGGCCGGCCACGCCGACTGACGCGCGGCGGCTGCTGCGCCATCGAACCGGGGGCGGACACACACACACACACACACACACACACACTTCGTG
>CAUYUJ010016389.1:225478-242978 GCA_963575745.1 Prorocentrum cordatum | reverse complement strand
CCCTCGGATGAGCGCCCCGTGGGGCCACGCAACGTGCGAGGGGCGTGCCATGACAGGCCGGGCGGCGGCATGCGAACCCTGCCACTGGGGCCTGCGGTGGAGCTCCCTGCCGCGGGGTCACGCTACATGCGAGGGGTGTGCCGAAATGGTCGCGCGGAGGGCAGACGGCAGATAAGGAGGGAGGTGAGGTGTGACGCGGGGCGCTGCGGGTTCAAAACGAGGATCCAACACCACAGGGTGGTGGGGAAAAACTCAAAAGGTAGCAGCGGGGGCAGTGCCAGGGAGTCTGAAATGACTCTGGCAGGTCATATAGCATCCAATCCCATGTCGAAAGAATACAACATGGGGAGTGGATGGACAGGATGGGAAAAGATCGATGTAATGATCTTTCCAGCACATAGCGAACACTAAAGTAAGTGTCCGGGCAAATAGGGCGCGCGTGCCTTGAGCCAAAGGCAGCGGCGCGCAGGCTATACTCCCGATCCTCTATAACATCTCCCAAAGAGCTACCCTTAAAGTCGGGAGGGGAGGAGACGGAGAGCAAAGCCGCGCAGCCGCTAGGCTCTAGAAAGGCCGCGCGAACAACTGTTTGCAAGAAAAACAGTACGCACAGTCTGGCCTACCACCAGACTTAAGGGCGAGATTATTCGCCGGCGAGTTTCCTCGCAAAACTTTTCCACGCACACGCAAGATAGCCCCTTGGATATACATGGGCTATCGGCCCGGCTAGAGGTAAGCCAAACAGGCTATTCCCCTCCAGGCAAGAGGGTATTAAAGCAAAGAGCCTGAACCAATCTGAACAGGCTCGCTGCCAAGCGTGAAAAGTATGGCTCGTTTCCGAGCAGCTAGGAGGGCGCCTCTGTATTAAGCGCCCGTGCTGGCAAACTGGATCGCGGAGGCAACAAGGACAGACTAAAACTGATTCGACTTAGGCTTGTTTTTGTCCTCGGGGCCGCGAACGGGAACAAACTGCTTCACGTCATACTTACATGACTGAGTGCCTGACATCACTTCCAAAAGCAGCTCCCGATCGACACTCCCATTTGTATGCCCATCTGCGGTCATGTCTCTAGTGTCACACCACTGTACATTATGCACTATACCTGTATCCATGAGCTCACGTATCCAGCTGATATGTCCCAGCAAAGTCCGTTCCGTCGGCATCTTCAGATCTTTGCTGGATAGCAATTTGTATACAGACTCAGCGTCTATAGTAAAGGGATACCTTGATAGCTAGGCCTCCAACTTCACGCATATCTCGTAGTTGTCGTGGAGTACGTGCTCCGGCCTTGAGCTCGCGGAGAGTGATGGGCGTGGGATGACACTCATCAAGATTATGTGCAGCTGCAAGTGCCTCAGCGGCATAGCTGGACCTCACCTGCAGTCGGTGTGATTTGCATAGTCCGTCGCAAAAGTGAATGACGGATTTGCCTTGAGGCGAGTTTCCTCGCCGTAATACGTTAGCCCCACGAATGCCGTAGCCCATGGTTGCATCGCCCTCCTCCCCGGTGAGTTTCCGATACCCCGAATCACTGTGTATGTCAACTTCATTCGTGGGTCTCATCCGAGGGAAGGCGATGCGTTTCGGGCTGCTGATCAGCTTTCGCGTCACAGCATTCAGTCGCCTGAGTTGTAAGTTGGTGGGCTCTTGGATCTTCTGGAGAGAGACCGCATACACCATGAGCCAGACTTGAGTAAGAAGGGCATAGGCGAGAGCTCCTCGAAGGTTAACGAACATGTCGGTGATGAGTTTGGTAGCTTTGGCGTCTGCCGCCGCTCCCGTAAGTTCAGGGTGTGTGATGGGACGTAGTTGTTACATGTACTCGTCCTGGTCCATTATCACATCCCCTTGTGCATTCTTCGTGTAACGAACGGCACAAGTCGTGTAAGAATGTTTGTTGAGCTTGCACTTACCAAACACCTTTCGACACGTTGTACATAGTCATCTACGTTTTTCTCTAGGCCTGTCATTTTGATGTCGTCGGCATGTTTTGCCGTTAACAGATCCTGACTGAATTCAAACTCAGGATCGTAACTTGTCGGTGTAAGGCCTATAGCTCGTGTAGTCGTACGAAGCTTGAGGGAGAACGCTCTTGGGGCGTCCTTTGTACCCGTTCCTGGCTTGAGGCACCCGAGGCAGCGTCGGCTTTCATCGTAAGAAGAGAAACCTGGCAGTGTACGAAGCACCTGGGCACTTCCTGGTGGAACGGTGAAGCAAACCATGCGAGTTTCCTCGCCGGTGGCATGAGCAAGTTCCTCATAGGTCAGTCCTTTGAGGAACGCATTGTCGATGTCCATAGATGCTAACACCCACTCTGGATGACATGCCCCCTCACTTGCCAGGAGCCTCTGGGACTGTCTTCGAGCAATTCCTGAGAAGGTTTCTACATCGAAAGCCTCCGTGTCCATGGATCCGCGGAGGACAAGTCTAAGACGGATGGTTATAACATTCTCGGTGCCTACCTTCACAAACTTCCACTTGTGTACATATCTGGATGTCGTGATGTTGGAAGCTTTAGATAGGTCATACTTCTCAAAGCATCGGTTGTCAAGCCAGATCTTGAATTCGGTGCGCAAGGCTTCACTAACCTCTTTAGGAGGTGCTGCTATATAAGCTTTGGTGAGTAGGCCGTCTTCCTTGACTACCACAGCACGTTTAGCAGCCAGTGACACATATACTCTCATCGTTGCGACCATGTCTGTTTCAAGCTGTGCAAGTTGGGTCTGATCCAGCACTACCTTTGACATTTCTGGCGTGAATCATAGCTCAACATAAGGCCCATGTTCATCACTGTCAAGAGAATAGCCATCGTCAAGTGTAGTCGAGCATAGAGAGACAAGACAGAGCTCTTGTAGTTCAGGCTCGTCTCCGAACATCTCCGACACTACGGTAACTTCGTCGTCCACGGATGCTGAGACCAAGACACATTGGTCGGGCAGCATGGTTGCTGGGACGCAGTAGAGATAGTCGTCGATAACCGTTGTGGGATGAAGGTCCATACGTAGCTCATCGCACCACTCCTCCATCATCATAGCCTCGATGTCGTGTTCCTCGCTTTCTTCGTAGAGTGTAGACAGGCGACCTTCACTTGGTGATGGAACACCTGGGGTGTCTGGAGGAGGCCTGTCTCCAGGCTGGTCGTCTTCTCCAGACGTTGTGCCCAAGTGCTGATACTTGGCAAGGTCGTCATGAAATCCTAGGGAAGGAACTTGCGACGTCAGGCATTGGATGAGTCTGGAGTGAGTGCTACCAGTGATTTGAGAGATGTTCAGGCCGGTGCCCACACACTCATAGTAGTGGAAGGCTGGGTTAACATCGCTGTCGTAGTGGATCAGTGTAGACCCGGTGGCGTACTTTACTGCAGGTAGATTGGACACGCTCTTGGCCAATCTCGCGGCTAGTACACGTTCAACTCGGAAATAATTTCGCACGACAAACTACAGTGCAAGATGTACGCGCGGGTGAAACTTGCTGTCGTCGGAAAGATTGAGGTTCCCCTTATAGTCTGGAATATAGCCAAAGACTTTGGCAGGTTTCCCTGCACCAAGGTGTGCCGCATATGTAAGGACGGTTTGCATGGCCATGTTGTCCATGCCAAGTTCCCTGGTAAGAATGCATTCAATGTATAGCGTGTGACAAGCATCAGGGCACATTACAACTACCTCACGCGATCCTGCCTTGACGACGACGTGTCCTCGTTCAGGCACGTTACGGGTCAAACGGGCCATTCCAGCCTCCACGGTCGTCTTTAGTGGCTGTAGGTCGGTGGTAATCGACCAAGTCCCCTGCTGAGCACAGGCGAGCACCATCTGGGGCCGTCTTAGCCCTGAGAGCACGATATGTCTTAGCTACCGCCGTGGCTTGAGTTATTGCTTCCAGGCGAACTTCCCCCACACGGCGTTCGCGTTCGTGGCCTGACGTCTCGGGCCCCTTAGGGAAGTCAAGGGTGTCGAGGTCAAGGAGAAAAGAGGGCTGTCGCCCAGTTTGTGCTCGGTACGGCGATACTCCGTTGTAAAACGTGAAAGCGTTGGTGACGAAGACGCCTTCAGCCAACACTCTAGTACATACAATGGGGATGTTGTGTCTGTTCAACTCTTCCTCAATCATATGGAGAGTGCCCCTAAGAATGCCGTTGCGTGACTCGATCGAGGTCGCGTGTTGGCCAGGCGCTCGGATACGAAGTGTCGTACCTTTGTTCGCCATCATGGCCTTGGCAGCTTCATTATTGAGGGCACCTTCTCCATCTGAATACAAAACTTTGAAGGGTCCATGATAGGTGATCCAGCAGTAGTGGTAGGCGTCGAGTATAGTGCCACGTTCTCTATCAATAACTTCCTGGCCTGCTGCCAGGCGGATACATCGGTCCATAATATGAAATATGGTCCGTTTCTTGTAAAACATGAGATCTACTTCGCATTTGTGAAGCCACTTTCCAGGAAGGCTTACGGAAGGTAGCGTAGAATTACCTGGACGTTCCCATGCTCTACACCCCCGACATGTGTCACAGATTTCTTTGATCATATTTGATCGAGCGCTGTCCAGTCCCACTTTATCTAGGATCAGCCTCATCTTGGGTTCCTTCGCATGATACCACCGTAAGTGCAGTTTGCGGAGTTCCTTTTTGACTACGTGAGGTTCGTGACTACAGAGGTTTTGCAGACTGTGTTGGATGTCAAATCTCGTCCAGTGGGGCAGTCGTGGAGCCCCCGAGCCGGTTGAGGCAAGAGGATTCCTCGTAGCTCTCCGCAGTCGGTCTCCTTCATCAACTGCATATGGTGGTGGAGGTACGCATTGTCGGCGACCACGGCGGGCCGCTACTTGCGGCGGCTCGCCCGAAGACGCGGAGGGCGTTTTTCCACGCTCGGGCGCGTCTCGCAGTACGTCGTAACTGCTGGCGCCAGATGTAGGATCAGTGTTCCCGAAGGCTCGCGGTTGCGGTGGCCTGGCGCACGCGCCCTGACGGCCACCCGATGCCGAAGCTTGGCCCTCCCCAGGCTTGGGCAAGGGTTTCCACCAAGCTGGCACATTGCGGCCCTCGGGATCGTGATCATCTGGGAGTTTGAACGGCTCGGCAAAGCGGCATTTGCCGGGCTCAGTATCGAGGCGGTTCTTAACGCCCTTGCTTCTCGTAAGATCCCTTTGACATGCAGGGCATGGCCAGTATACAGAGATAGAGTCATGATACTTACACTGTGTAGGATCTCTGTTGTGGCTAAGACTGTCCTTTCGGACATTGTCGATGCATGCTGGGCATGTAGCCACTTTGGGGATGATACGATCACCGATGCGTCTCACACCCTCTCCAGGTTCAGCTTGATCAGGGAGGTCAGCCAGATAAGCATGTGCAATTCGTGTAGGCGCGTCTCCGCGCGTGTTGCCGATGGCTTTCGCCAGATAGACAGCTTCCACAAAGGCATACTGCAGTCGTCGAGTGTATTTTTGTGCCAGTGAAAGCTCCCTGTTGCACGGTTGTGCATGCACATGCTGACCGATGCACTTGAGTCGCTCAAAGGGTTTAAGAATTGCCTCGTCGTTGCTGGTGATATGTGTGGGCTTCTTGATATAGTCACCAACCGTATCTTTAAGTCCCGTCACACATTGGTCGATGCGTACGGTCGTGATATGCGATCGGTCGGCAAGTTCTTTCCATGGGGGAATATCATCCACCCATGTTTCTCTGGGTTGTTCGCGTATAAACCACCTCCGTGCATTATCCTGAGTAACAGCTATTTTACCACAATATGTTATGTGTGGCAAATCTTCTTTATGATGCTGTTCCCAAGTGTTAGAATTGGCTCTGTAGTTGTAGTAGGATGGTGGTCCTGTGGCGCGGCAGTTGGGCTGTAGCATGGCTACTCGTACATAGCACACTGCGAAGTAATGGTCTAAGTTGCCTCCTGAGGAGAGACCCCTTGAGAAGGCAAGCTCTGAAATGCCACCCTCACCTCCACAGAGCTCCAACATATCCACGCAATTGTTGTGACCATAACAAAGAGTAGCCACTATGCTGTATATGTCCGTGTGTGTCGGGCATTGATGTGGGGAGGGTAAGGAACAGGTCATCTTCTTCGTCTGAGCTAATCAGCTCGACAGGGACGTCAGTGCTCCAGGTCGCCATAAGATCCTGTCCGAGTCCTGACAAGTCGTCACCGCAATCATCGTTTCAATCTTCAACGTGCTTTTTGATGCGGCGAAGCGTGATGCCTGCCTCCCTTTCGGCTTTGAGTCTTTCCTTCAGTTTGATACGCGACTCCGTAGGCAAGACTTGCCCGTCCTGTTCACCGGTCTGCGTGCACATCGTCGTTGATGAGCGGGTACCTGCGTCAATCGCAGGAGTCGGGAGGGGAGAAGGACAGTCATCTATGACGACGCGTCTAGGTTTCTGTGGTGATTGGGTAGGCTCGCTTCCGAGCATGACCGCTTCCTCGGGCTGCCAATACATCCGTGTACAGATGTTGGCAACCCCTGCAGGTAATGGTGCATGCCAATCATATCCCGTTGGTTGATTGGCTACTGTGATATCCTGAATAATCGCGTTGGTATCCAGGTTAATCGTTACACGTCGGATGACATCAGACCATTTCGGTCCTCCTTTGTTGGTCGTCACATAGTGATGTATGTTGTGATCCGTACGTGTAGAGGTGTTCAAGTATATGGGCACGTTTCCGTGCGTAGTGCTGCTTCCCAAGATTCTGTCGTTGAGGTGACAGATAAGTGTAATGCTTGTCTGGGCTCGCCATTCAGCATGTCGTACCGTTTTGCCGTACCAATCCAAGACGTGTTGTGGCATCGCCAGTTTGCACGTACATGCCCACAACTTAGAGCTAATCGGTATCGATGTGACTACCTGCATATAGGTGCCACTCGGTGTATTGTCTTGCACATTAAACCTAATACCGAAATGACATAACCGCATCCGTACTACCGTCAACTTAAGATCGTCCAGAGTATCACGTAATGGAGATAACTTCCAAACGTATCCTGGGGGGCCAAACACTAGAATGTCCATGCGGACCTTCTTCGCTTTCGTCAAAAGGTTCTGAATGCGCGACCAGTGTGGGGCTGCTCTTTTACCTGGGGTTCGTACGTACGAGTCACCCGGGGCACTAACCCATATTAGAATATAATCCCCACTGATCACCGCACCCAGATAGTCTGTGCCCACAGCTGTTATAAGCTCATCGTGGGAGATGCGATCACAGGTGCATCCTCGGGTGCGGAGGTCAGCGCAAACCTCTCTCGTATCCTCGATAACAAAAGCTCTTCTACTATGGCAGGTTGCCCCGCTGTCCTTGTTACCCCCTGGCCCCCCGGCTATCAGGCAAGGCGACGAGGGGGCAGCGTCGCCCTGCGATCTTCAAGATAAAGAAGATGCGCCTGCAACATCTGCCAGCATCTGAGCCCCCCTCAAATGCTGGAGCTCTGCGCTGCAGCGCGCGGTAGCCTCAGAGGCGGATTGCTCCGCAAACGTGGCCAGCATGGGTGGATTATCCATCAGCTGCTTCAACAGGCCTTTCGACCTTGCGTCGTTGACCGTCTGCAGCTCATGGCTCGTGTATCCCATCACTATCTTCCGGCGTGACCGTACAGCGCCCATGGGTACAAGTCCGCCATGCTGGGCCAGTGTCCTGGCTACGAAGCAATCAAACGTCTCCAGATCATCGACGCTGTCGCCTCTCATCGTCGCCTTGGCGAGTATCGCGAGCAACCCTTGAGGCAGGTTTCCCTGTAGTTGTTGGCGCTCTTGCGCGGGGAATGGCTCGCCTGTCAGCACCGTCTGGAACGATGTTGTACTTGAACTCGAGGCGGGTTGCCCCGCGGCTCCAAATCGATCACACCTGATTGACAGGTGTCCTGATGGCAGCTTCGTTGTCGGCATGATCTAGGAGCCCTCGGGGAGTTCCATCTTGACCTGTCCCTTCCCAGGGAATACCAGCTTCTCCTGGCCTCGTTCGAGCACAATGATAGCGCGCTTGTCCTGCACACTGTCGAGGCCCAGGATAGCTGGCAGGTCCTTGCCGCAGCCTGACACAATATTAGTCTTGTACGAGTCGAGCTGGGTCGAGCCCTGGTACTCGCAGGCAATGCTGAAGGTGCCCACGGTATCAGCTTGGGCCGACCCCTCGCCTACCCCGTTGATGTTCAATCGAGAACGAGGTTCAAACGTACAAGGACGATTATGTGCCTCAGCAGCCTGGACGAACTTGCGGCTCGAATTTTCTCCCATTATGTTGATCTTCGAGCCCACGTCTATGAGGATTGAATTTCCACCATCCTCAAGAAACGTCTTACTCGGCTGCTTGATGTGCACTGTCTCTGACGTGCCGGCTGCGCTGTCTGGCGGGTTTCCCCGCATCTCGGTCGCACTGCTCGGCGGATCTCCCCGCATCGTGCTGGCACCTGGCCTTCCTGCGGCCATGCGTACCAGGTCGATATACTGGAAGTACGACAAATTTTGGGCTTGAGCGCCCTGTCCCTCCCGCCAGTTGGCATACTCATCACATATGCTCGTGCACTGTTCGCAGGTAGTGCGCCGCGTCAGCGTCAAGTACGAATGAAGGGCGATGTCCTGTAATCCCTCACTCGTAAGGTGATCCCTGTACTGCAACCACTCGTCGAACTCATTGTTCGTGGCCGAGAGTTCGACGGCCCTGACTGCTGTTGCCGCTGTCGCCACTGAAGAGTCTGAGAAGTCAAACGACTCGATCTCAGGATTATCCGCATCCAGCATGAACGTGGTGCGTGCATTGTCCATCTGGGTCTGGAAGTGGCGAACACGCAGTTCTCGCAGCTGTTCAGGGTCCAGTGACAGCTCGGTCCCACCCCCCCCTCGGGGTGACATCGGAGGAGCCACCTGCCCGACTCGGAAGGATCGGCACAGGTGGGGCATTGGGCAGGTTTCCCTGCTGAGGCGCCGTCATCGGGATAAGCTGGTCGAAGTAGCCCGTTTCCATCGGCGTCCTCACCTCCTCCGGCGGGTTTCCCCGCTGTTGGGACTGTGCTGTCTGCCTGTCCAGCATACTGGCTGTCATTTCCTCCACCATGCTCCTCAACTCTCGCAGCTCCCTCGCTGCCTGTTCGGGAGCCTGAGTGACGGAGCCGGCCCATGGGAACGATGACGCAACGATGCCCGGCGCTCGGCAGATAGCACATACTGGTTGCTGAGGATCTCCTTCTCGCTGATTCGCGACATGGCCCACCACATTCGTCCAGCACTCCTCGTGGAACAGATGGTTGCACCTCAAGCGGTAGATGTTCTCCCTCGGCAGAAACTCCTCGAGGCATACCGCGCAGGTGTCTTCCATCCCAGTATAGATTTCCACGTCTGCCGCCCTAGGGCACACCCGCCGCTGCCGCTCCAGGACTGTTTCGGAGCCCAGGAAAGCAGCTGGAGGATCTCCTGCGGGGGCCAGTACCTCCGGCGCTACGGCAACCACTGCTGGAGGAGCTGCCGCTGTGGAGGCTGCGGGCGACACGGCTGGCGAGTTTCCTCGCATGGGTGAGCCCCTGTTCCTCGCGACTTCAAGTGCGGCCGCGCGCGCTTGGTCACGTACACTCTGCACCGCCTGCCTGCGCCTAAAACATGCCTGTTGAGTGTGGTACGTCTGCCTGATGTAGTCTGGTACTCCCCTCCTGCCTGATGATATCGAATGGGCAGTAGACTGGACGGCCACCTCTGGCGTCGTCGGCGCAGGCATGAAAGCCATGTGCGGGTACATGGACTGATCACTGCAGCGCACATTCGCGAGGCTATGAAACTGATCCGCAGTCTCGCGGACAAATCTGCTCGGGACTCTAGACCCGTCTGGGTACAGTGGCGGATCCATTGGAGCTGGCGCTGGCCCCTGGCCCTGAGCCATGCTCGGATGAGCATTGAAGGCCGGGATAAAGGCTCGTTGCCGAGCAAGGTCCAGTGGATTCGGACCCTCTGGCTCCCAGGACCAAGCTGGCCTCCACCTCTGACCGCTCGGGTGGGGTAGGTTGTGACTCTGCACCTGTTGTACCGCAGCTGCCACCCTTGCGCGGTAATCATCCGGCACTCCAGCAACAGTGTTTTGGCCAGCTAAAGGTCGGTGGTTTACTGGAGTACAAGGCAGGTTTCCCTGCAGATTCGTTGGCGTGCCTGGTGGCAGCATGCTCAGAAGAGCTGTGCCATGCTCAGCTCTGGCCGCGGCAATCCGCTCCATGAGAGTGCCATTCGCGGCAGATCGACCAAGAGTCCCAAACGGAGACTGTGCTGGTGGTGTCGCCACTGGGGCCATGCCCCTCGGTGTGTGCATGCTATGCGAGGGGCTCCCTGGCATCTGCTCGAATCGAGCAGGCTCTCCGAAGATGCGGCCGAACGTTTGCGGGTCTCCCTGCGGTTCGGGCATGTCATTTCTGAGTCCATTAACGGGCAGGTTTCCCTGCACGGCCTGGCGGTTGCGCGTCACCATGGCGGACATAGCTCCCTGACCTGCGGCCCGGGGATCTTGCTGGCACAGTCTGTCCGCTAGCTGTTCCACCTGCTCAGGATTTAGTGCAGCCGCGATCTGATCCAAATCCGAGGTGCTGAGGACCTGCCAAGATATGGCACTAGGCCCTTGGCTTGGGGCACGGCTTGGAGCCGCGCTCCCCGCCTCACTCTCGTTGATCATGAGGATCTGGTGGATTTCAGGCTGGTTTCCCAGCATCGTTGGGCTGTAATGGTCCCCTACCTCTCTTTGACCATAAACCGTATGAGGCTCATTAGCATCTCGGTCAAGGGACCATCTGTGCATAATACTAGCACTGCCCACAGTTTTCCACCTATTCGGTGCCGTCATTATGGCAATGGAAACGCGTGCACGGCGACTACCCATGTATCCTGGGTTCCGCCATTGCTTTCCTGTGGAGAGTTCCTCCACGCATGTAATGTAATACGGCTCAATGATGCCGTTTCTCCTTCTGATAAGAGAACCCCATTGTCGGACCAGCAAAAGTCGATCCCGTCCTTCAGGGCTTGGCGCCAGTCCACAAAGATGACGATCTCGGAGTCGGGGCCCCACCCACTCTGCACGCCACGACGACGAAGCGTCGGAACAAAGTGGATGCGTGATCGGCCAGTCCCTCTCTTCTTGGTGTTGTGTTCTTTGCGACAGGAAAGGCCATACCACATGATGCCCTCCAAGGCTGCCCACCGTGCGCCGTGCATGGCAACCTCGGGGCATGGGGCCGGTCCCCCGGCAGGATTGTCGCGCAGTACAATGAATATGTACAACGAACAAGGAGCCTTTAGCGTCCACGAGTGCCCTTGCGAGGCACGGATGAATATATCGGACTTGCCAGAATCTCGCACCAGGACCTTGAACTGCAGACGCTGCTTCTCCTCACCGTCTGCCTCGCGGACGTGGACGATCGCCATCATGATGGCAGCCATCTGGTCAACCGTTCTTTTGTAGAAGGTCTCGGCGATGATCTTGGCCTCATCCACTCTCGGGTTGTATCCGCCCTGTCTCGTACGTCCGTTTTGCCACGGAAACTCGTGTACGAGCTCATAGAGATTGATCCATCCATCATGATCGTCGAACGTCTCAAGGCTCCACACTGGATTGTGCGGTCTGTCAGGCGCGTGTCTGCAGATCCTGCTGAGGCATTGACTAAGCTGCTTGAGTGTATGATTACTACTCGGAACAATATGTTTCTGCCTGCAGCTTTCCATGAACGCCTCATCAACCGAGCGTATCGGTGGAAGATTCCGCAGAGCACGTCGATAATTGATTAACGCCTGACTCCCGCTGGTAAAGGAAGTATCCGCTGGGTGGTGCAGCTGATCATCTGGCGGGCCCCCCCGCAAAGGAGCCTCTGTCGCCGACGAGGCTGCGGCTCCTGAGGATGAGGATGCTGCGGCTGCAGCGCCTGGCGGGCTTCCCCGCGGTGTCTCTCGGCTGGCGCTGCCCCTGATCTTACGCACCCAGGTACCCCTAGACAAAGCACCTTCCTCAGACTTCTTGGAGCGTGTCGCCACAGGCGAGGCCGGCGTAGGGGTAAACCCTGCACGCTCGAATGCCTTGGCCTTGCCGGCGATAGAGCCGCTACGGCCAGGCAGTCGCCTGCGGATCTCCGCGGGGTCCTGAGGTTGTTGCCTAGGGTCGGGTCTCTGCGCAGGAGCTGCACGAGTCGGTGACTTCGGCGCTTCAGAAAGGGGCCTCCCCATCTGCACATCGTACCCGAGCTCCTTTGAGCGGGTCGACACTTTCTGTTTTTCCCCCGAAGGCGTCCTAGGTGGACGTGTTTCGCTGTTGGCCTTCGGTTGGAGTGGGGGCTCCCTTGCTTCCCCCTGTGACTCCAGCAGCATTCGGCGAGTTGCCTCGCGGGCGCGTTCTTCTGCCACTCGCTTGCGCTCCGTTTCTGCTGCGGCTCGCTGAACCTCATGTTCATCGGCATCCATCATCTCACGCTGTTGGGCCTGACTGGAAACGACAGGCGGGTTTCCCCGCAATCCAGGAAGGCGATTGAGCGCCTCTTTCTCTTCCTGGGTCATAGGCACAAGTCCCCGCGGAGGTTGGACCTCCCCGGCCGTAGAGCTCCTGTGAGCTGTGGTTCCGAGACGACTATTGACCTCGTCGATCCCTGCTTGGGTCATAGGAACCAATGGTGGATGACCCTCTTTTGCAGGATTGCGGCCTCTGTTCGGGCTTAGAGCGTAATTGAGACCTACAGGACACAAAGGTCTGTGTTCCTGGAATGGCTGCGAGCACGGACCGCAGACCGCGTCTGGCCTGTAGCGGCGGCGCTCCTCAATGATGGTCCGCAGCTGTTTCCGCACTGCCTCTATCTCAGGACGTCGAATGTTCGTCGCGAGCTGGTAGCCACCCCGTATGGACCTGCCTTGGGCGCCCCTGTAGGCTGGGTTGCCCTGTCCGAAGGCAGAGTGCTCACCCGTTTGACGCCTAGGGTCGTTGTAGGCGAGCAGCTGACCCCCTCGTCGAGAGGCGTGCTCTGATGAAGCTGCTTGCCTCCATTCACGTGGGAGCCGTGCTTGAGGGTGAGGGTCGCCCCTAAGGCGTGGGTGCGAACGAGACCTCCTGGCATGTTCGTCAGATGATGCCGCCGACGTAGCCTGAGCAGGAGCCGTCGGGGTTTCCTGCGGGGCCGCAGGCAGCTCATCTTGGGCAGGCAGGTCCCCCTGCTGACTGGAGTCTGGCACAAGTTGCTCTTGTGCGGGTGGTGGTGCGTCAGGACTGTCTGGGTCATAATCCACCTCCTCGTCTCTGCCATTGACTTCCATCATGAGGATGGTGGTCTCGTCCTCGCACATTCCACATCCATCATCTTCTTCAACTTCTGACGTAGGGCTGCCAATGACAATGGCCATTGGCCCAGCCGGGACGGGCAGGTTTCCCTGCTGTACAAGCGTCTGGGCATCGCATGGCTGTCCCGGAGTCGGCGGTGCGGTTGTCGGCTCAGGCTCGCGACCGAACATAGCATGCGCCTCGAATTGATCATAGTCGCATGAGGGCTGCCCGATAACATTTCGCATGGCCGTGCGGTTGGGCTGTAGTCCCGCCGCCTGGAGACCCCATCCCGGCGAAGGGAGCGCCTGTCCACGCATGGAGATAGCCCTTTGTAAGGGCTTGGCGCCATCGCCCTCTAGAATACCATACACGTCGCTGCACGTCCTCAGGGTGCACGTTGTCAATGAGAGTAAGGGCCGCCAGCAATAACTCCGAGTCGTCACAGGCATCGGTGTCTTGTAGCATCATGTGGCCACTCTCGACACTCTCTTGACCCTCGGGGTATGCTACGACCAGTACAGCGTGCATCTGCATGAGAGTCTGCAGTATCGCGTGCGGTCCGTACTCGCCCGGTGCGAGCATGCCAGGTGGTACGCGAGGGTTCCCTGGCACGCCCACGGTGAATGCTTGAGCCTCTAATTCCATCAGATCACCATAATTTGGAGGATATACTGGAGTGGGCCTGTTTCCAGGCACGAGGTCGGGTGGACGTCGAAGGTTGTGGCAAGCCTCCGAAGGCGAGGCCTAAACAGCGACGTCCTCGTCGCTGCTCTCGTAGGCCATGATATTGCCTGGGTTACCGAACATCCAGTCGAAGAAAGAAAGAGGCTGGCTTCCCAGCGCCCCGTTCTCCACAGGCATAAGTTCGATATTTCCGAAGACGAACCTGCGGAGGTACTCGAGGTAGTACGCGTAGAGCCCATGGCCGCACGCCTCGATCTCACCCAAACTGTCCACGTTGCTGACCCAAGTGAAAAATATATGTTCCACAGCCTCGAAGTCTTGGAGGCTCAGATATTCAATGGAAGGTTCATTTGGGCCTAAATGGACTTCGGTCGATCTACCCTTTCCATTTCCCTTCGCTGGACAGTCCTTTACAAGATGATCGGCACTATCACATTCATGGCACTTCAAGACCTGGCCGTCTCTACCTCGCGGGTTTCCCCGCCTGCCCTCACCTTTGCCCGAGGTTCCCCCACGGCCTTTTCCACGGCCTTTCCACCAAAAAAATCTCATCACACTGATCATCTGAAAGCCTCTGGAGGAAAGCCGCGATGCCTCGTCCGCGCAACCTTCGGCGACCCCGTTTGCCTTTACCTTTTCCTTTGAAGCTCCTCCGTATCCTCCTCCTAACACGACGCACTGGTTTTCGTGTGAACCTCCTCCACCTTCGCTTTGCCTGTTGTAATAACCAGAACAAATTCTCGGCACGCTGATTATCACCTTCCATTTGCATGATATCTGACCAGTGCAGCGGTTCGACTTGGACACCCAGAATCGGCACCGAATGGATGGGTACAACGCCCAACAACAAATGTTGTCCCAAACCAACAGCGGCCGCTGTTGGGCAGGCGGCCTTCTGTCCTCGATTGGACACAGGCCGCGGCGGCGTGGACAGCGAATCCTGTTCAGAATGAACAGGAGCTGCTCTTGGACATCGTACCCATTCTTTCGGTGCCCATCTCGGGCGTCCAGATTCGATGCCGTCTGATGATATCGTGTCAGTGTCGGTGTCGGAGTCGAAATCGTCGTTACCTAAGTAGGTGGATACACCGTTGTTTAGGGGATTCGCTTCACCCCATAAGGAGCGGTGAGGTTGAGGTTCTCTAGGAGGAGGGCTGGTTGCCCAGCTTGGTTGTGATCGATCCCCTGCTAGTAGGGCAGTAGATTATCCAGGATCGTCGGCCCATATGTTTGGGGGGCCGTTGCCAGGCTGAGCTTCAGTGGTAAAGGTAGTATAGAAATTTCCACGACCAGTTCCCCTTCCCCTTCCTATGTTACCAGGAGACCGTTCTGACAAATGGCCTATAGAGCGCACCCTCTCACACAGCTCATGATACTGCTGTTGTGTTCGGGGCATTTGGTGGTTGAGTGGCTGCAAGAGTTGCATGGCTCGCTGGTTGCCAACGCCTAGGGCGCGGAACAGGATAGTCGTGAGCAGTTGGAAGTTGGAAGGACCAAACCCACCGACTGTGCCTCAAGACGGGCCATCTCGAACCGAGTAAGGGTTACGTCGATTCGTTCTCCGTGAGGCACATGAAAGTCGATGAGCTGAGTGCCTGAAGTAAGCTGGCGCTCATCTTCCAAGCGCTCGAACTTCATGCTTAGGAGTAACATACTACAGGTTACTGGGTCGGTGTGGACACCATCGATGTCCGCACCATAGTTTATGATGTCAGGTGGTACCCTCATGGCGAATGTCCTCGCTAGGCCGCCCAGGCCGCGTTGTATGGCGGCTGATTGGGCTTGTGGCGTCATGCGTCCGCTTGTGACGTTGAGCCACGCGTTGACCTCATAAACGTAATTCGCGGAAGGGTACGTTGCCTTGAGGGTCCCAGTGTGGGCCATGTGTTTGCCCATATGTGCTATTGTCTTCTCGGCGCATGTGTCCGATTGCCGCCCCCAGCGCAAACCATATGATGGCGAGGATAACCAGCCCTAGGCTGTGAAGATATGGGTGGTTATCAGGCGCGTTGCCGCGCTGGGGTAGGGCTTGCAACGCCTTGTCAAGTCTACGAGGCGCTTTATCTTGCGGGTCTCCCCGCCTACGCTTCAAGTACTGCACTTTTGGTTCGTTGCCGAGCGGTTGGTAGTAGCGTAGTGATGAAGCGTATATGGTACCAATGTTGTTGTCTAGACGTCGTACCTAAGTGGAGTGGTGGCGCAGGGTAGAGGTTGGTCACGAAGACCGTGCCGGGTAGCGTGAGGATAAGAAGAGCAAGAGCTGACCACACGAGAGTGCGGCCAGCTCCGCTACCAAGTCTGAAATGACTCTGGCAGGTCATATAGCATCAAATTACATGTCGAAGGTATACGATATGGGAAGTGGATGGATAGGATAGGATAAGATCGAAGTAATGATCTTTCCAGCACATAGCGAACACTAAGGTAAGTGTCCGGGCAAATAAGGCGCGCGTGCCTTGAGCCAAAGGCAGCGGCGCGCAGACTCTACCCCCCAATCCTCTATAACATATCCCGAAGAGCTACCCTTAAAGTCAGGGAGGCGAGAAGAGCAAAATGCACGAAAGTAAAATACCGGAGAACAGCGCGAAACCCTCGGGCCGGCGCTGGGCCCACGTCCCAACGCCCCCCCCCCCCCCACGGCGCGCGGCGCGCGCCAGGGAGGGGAGCGGTGGGAGACGGGCAGCGCTCGGGGGCGACGACGGGGTAAATCGTCCAGGGGCGGGCATTACACGTATTCACCAGGGAGCGTCACCGAAGGCATGGACCCTGAGCGCCAATGGATACATGTGCTTGGCCCTCCGCCTGGCTATTCGCCCCCATCCTTCGAGCGCTGCTGGAAGTGCCCCTGGCCCAAGGCGCCCACAGGATTCCAAGGATGCCCCTTCGGCCTCGAGAGCAACCCTCACTGCACGGTTTCCCCCGGGGCCGTAGGCGACCCGAGGAGGAGGAGGAGGAGGAAAAGGAGGAGGAGAAGGGGGTAGGGAGGGGGAGATGGAGATGGAGGAGAAGGAGGAGCAGGAGGAGGACGGGTCGCCTAAGCCTTTCGGAGAAACCCTCCACTCCACCCCTCACGAGGCCCAGAGGGCCCCCAAGGGCTGAAAAACTGAGCCAGCCGTTGAGGGCACCAACGGCCGGGCCAGGGGTACCTTTAGCCAACCCCGAATCTCAGCATGGGGGAGCGGGTCCCGAGGGAAACGGGTCTTGGACTTAGGTCGGGCATGTCCCCCTACAGGCGGCTTTTGGCCGAAAAAACAATACTCAAAACATTGTCCGACGACAATTTCTTTATTATTGAAGGACAAGCCCGACTTAATATTAGCATGGGGGAACGGGTCCTGAAGGAAACGGGTCCTGGACCCTGGGGTTTGCCCCCCAGGACCAGCTCAGCATCCCGAATCGACTTCTGACACTCCCAGGGCCCGCGGGAAACCCGGGAGCCCGACGACGGCGAAAAACCTCGGGACCCGTTTCCCTCAGGCCACGCTTATCAGCCACGCTTATCTGGAGGGGGGGAGGTGAGAAGGAGAAGGCCTTCTCAGAAGGCGACTTCTCAAAAGGC
>CAUYUJ010016389.1:215478-220478 GCA_963575745.1 Prorocentrum cordatum | reverse complement strand
CTACTACTACTACTACTACTACTACTACTACTACTACTACTACTACTACTACTACTACTACTACTTACTACTACTACTAACTACTTACTACACTAACTACTACTACTACTACTACTATACTACTACTACTACTACTACTACCTACTACACTACTACTACTACTACTACTACTACTACTACTTACTACTACTACTACTACTACTACTACTACTACTACTACTACTACTACTACTACTACTACGACTATACTACTACTATTACTACTACTACTACTACTACTACTACTACTACTACTACTACGACTACTACTATACCTACTACTACGACTACTACTACTACTACTACGACTACTACTACTACTACTACTACTACTACTACTACTACTACTACTACTACTACTACTACTACTACTACTACTACTACTACTACTACTACTACTACTACTACTACTACTACTACTACTACTACTACTACTACTACTACTACTACTACTACTACTACTACTACTACTACTACTACTACTACTACTACTACTACTACTACTACCGCTACTGCTACAACTGCCACGATGAGGAGAAGGAGGAGGACGGCGTTTACCGTTACTACTAATATTGCTCTCCTCGGGGCTCCAACTCCTAGGTAGGGTCGCTCTGGGATAAGTATTAGTATGATTATTCACAATAAAAACTTGCTTCTAATTTCATGTTGCCTCTTCTTCTTCGAGAGGCCGCTCCCCTCCCTGATGGGCCGATTTTCCACCACCACTACCATAGGTGGGAGAGAGAGGAGGAGGAGAAACAGGAGGAAGAGGAGGAGGAGAGGAGGAGGACCTCCCCATCCTCCCTTCTCCGACGTCCCCCACATGGTAGCGGCGGTGGAACATCGGCCGCACCCCTCCCCCGCCCCCGTGTGCGCGCAGCCGAGCCCGAGCCGTCACGACCAGGGCCTGGGCCCCTCGCACCGCGCGGCTTTGCTCCGCCTGCGGCGGCCGCCGCCCTCCGCCGGCGCAGGCCGCCCCACACGCCGGCCGGGCTCCGGCCGCTTTGGCGGCGGCCCACACGCAGGCACGCGGCGGCGCCGGCGGCTCTGGCGGCGGCCCACACGCAGGCACGCGGCACGCAGGCTGGGGCCTCCAGTGCCCGCCGCCCGCCGCCGAGGAGGGGACCGGCTACAGAGCGGGCTGGCCCCAGAAGTGACGACCGGCCAGACCGCCCCGAGCTCGAGCCCGAGAACCCAGGCTTCGGGTTGGGGGGAGGGGGGCGCGCGGGTTCCGCACGTGTTTCTTGATCGTGTTCCCCGACCCCCGCCCCCACTGGTCATCGAGGGTCAACCTGGGCCTTCGGGTTGGGCTGGGGTGGCTTGGTGGGTGGTGAAGAATGAACTTTCTCATCGAATCCATGGAAAGTGCGCCGAAGATCCGTAGACCTACGGACCTCCTGCGCAGCTGCTGTAGCTTCGGCGAGGGCATCAATTCAGGGGCAGGCTAGTTCTGTGGCCGCTCCCTGTTCGAAGCTAGGCGGCGCGCCCGGGGGGGAAGTGAGAGGGGCAGGCCTTCTCAGAAGGCTCGGAAGTCCCCCGGACTTCTGAGAAATTCTTTTGTTAGCCCCCCCCCCGAAGGCACAAAAGGCCTCTCCGGAGGCGCGAGGGCTCCTGAAAAGCCCCGCCGCCTTCCGAGAAGGCCTTCTCCTCCTCGCCTTCCCCCCCCGATCGCTCCCCGCCGAGAAGCAGCCGCCGCCCGAGCGCGCGCGCCCGAGCCCGAGCCCGAGCGCGCGCGCGAGCGAGCGCCGACGCCCCGCGCGCCCGCCGCGCCCTGGGCCTCGCTCTCCTCGCTGGGGTGGCGGCGGCGGGCCCCGCGCCGCGCCGCCTCGCGCCCGGGCCGCCGCCCTCGCCTCGCGCGCCGGCCGCGCGCGCCCACGGCGGCGGTCGGCGGCCGCGCCCGGGCGCGGGGCGGCGCGGGGCGGCGCGCGGAGAAGACGACGGCGTCGGCGGCGGCGGCGGCGGCCGCCCGCGGAGGTCACAGGCCCTTGTTGACGACGACGGTGGTCACGGGCCGGCCGTCCGCGCCAAGGAGGCCCTGGTCGGGTGGTGCTAGAGGTGCCCCTGGCCCAAGGTACCCCCAGGATTCTCGGGGTGGCCCAGGCGGCCTCCAGGGCACCCCTCACGAGGCCCAGAGGACCCCAGGGACTCCAAACTGGAGCGAAAAGCTGGGGGCACCTTGGGCCAGGAGCGCTTCTAGCAACACCCGACCTGGAACTCGGGCTCCAGGCTCGACACGGGCAGCGACAGTTCCTGCGGGAGGATGGCCAGGGTGCACGGCAGCGCCAGCGAGATGCAGCCGACGATCGGGGCGCAGAGGCGGGCACTGCACGGGAGCGTCCTGGAGGCCCGCGCGGAGTCCCTGGCTCGGCGCGGGCGGACCTCCGAAGGTCCGTGCCTGTGCCGGCATCTGCTCCCCGAGGATGATCACCAGCAGCTCCGCCGCGGTCGCTGCGCCCCCGGCGAGGGGCAGCAGCCGCATCACCACCGGCGGCACGAGCAGCACCGAGATGGGCAGGACGCACGAGCGCGTGGCGACCGTGCTGAGCACGGCTTGGCGGCCCGCGCTGAGGGACATGCCCAGCGCCTGGCCGTCGGGGGAGAAGATGCAGACGCCTCGCCCGCGCCACTCGTCCATGCGTGGTGGCGTGATCATCGCCCCCTGACCAAGAAAAAAGCAAAACGAGACTGCCCATGCTTAGAAAAGCGCGTCCCACGACTTGCACAGTGCATGTTTGCAGAGGGCCTGGATCCGCCGCGGGGGACCTGCGACCCAGTATATTGAAGTCAGCCCGTGTTTTCTAGACGTTTGCGAGTAGGCACCTTGCGTGTAGTGGAACGCACTGGGTACATGTTGGACATGCACTGACTGAACAACGTTCTGTCGCTGGATTGATTATGACGACCCACGTCTGCATCGCAGAGCGGCGAGGTGGCTGGGAAGAGGCACGGCATTCCGTGGCGAGAAACTTGTCCCGACGTGTGGACGCTGAGATCGCCGCGGCGACCTCCGAAACCGACCTGGAGGTTTGGTTCGGGGTCGGATATCACGCAACGAATGCGGGTGAACGCCACGTTGCACGCGCCCGCGGAGATGACCGCAAAGTAGGGCACGAAGAGCCCCAGCTTGGCGAGGCCTGGGAAGGCCACCATGGCCCTCTTCAACCCGAGCGCGATGCCGCAGGACACGGTCACGGCGACACCGTACGGCTTGAGGAGGCCAGCCCAGTCTACCTCCAGGGAAGACCTGTTCACGTAGTTGTTCACCACGTTGTAGCTCTGGTTCACCCAGTGGCTAAAAAGCACCATCGGGTAGCTGTGGGCGTTCAGCATGAGAAAGCAGATGGGCACGTTCATGGGCACGAAGGCCGCCATCCGGCCAGGCGCGAACATCACCTCCTTGCTGACGGGATGGATGCAGGCATCAACTGTCGCACGAGCGCGCCACAGCTCCTCGTCGCTGGTGCCTGGCGGGGCGGCGCCAGTGGCAGCGAAGGCGTCCAGCAGCGCCTGGCAGCGCCTCACCTCAGCCTCAGACACGAAGAGCGAGCTGGGCTCGATCTTCTCGAGGATGGTCCGCAGTCTCCCGAGGTAGGTGGACTGGTCGTACCTCGGCGCGCCGAGGGTGAACGGCGGCGGAGTCTCCTTCGCACTCGCCGAGGGCAGCAGGCTGAGAGCGGAGATGGCGGCAGCGCCGCCAGCGGCGGCCATCCTTGCCGCCCCCGCGCCACCAGGGCGCGGCACCAGCCGCCGCGCCATCGCCCCGGCGGCCGCAGCCGCCATCGCGCTCATGGCCGCCCGCGCGCGCAGCCCCTGTGGAGGCTGGCGACCCGGTGCAGAGGTGCTGGATGGGAAGGAGCGAGCGAGGAGGAGGAGGAGGAGGAGGAGGAGGAGGAGGAGGGGAAGGAGGAGGAGGAGGAGGTGGAGGATTGGTGGAGGCGGCGGAGCGGAGAGGGGAGCGGAGGGGGTGGAGGTGGCGGAGGAGGCGGAGTAGGGGGCGGAGGAGGCGGAAGGAGGCGGATGAGGGGGCAGAGTTAAGGCGGAGGGGCGAGGGGGGAGGAGGAGGGAGGAGGAGGGAGGAGGAGGAGGAGGAGGAGGAGGAGGAGGAGGAGGAGGAGGAGGAGGAGGAGGGGAGGAGGAGGAGGAGGAGGAGGGAGGGGGGAAGGAGGAGGAGGAGGAGGGGAAGAAGGAGGAGGAGGAGGAGGAGGGGAAGGAGGAGGAGGAGGAGGAGGAGGGGGAGGCGGGAGGGAGCGGAGGAGGCGGAGGGGGCGAAGGGAGCGGAGGAGGCGGAGGAAGCGGAGGAGGCGGAGGAGGCGGAGGGGGCGGAGGAGGCGGAGGGGGAGGAGGGATCTGTGATCGATGACCCTGAGGCGGGTTGGGCGTGCCCGGGCCTTCGTGGTGCCTCTCTCTCTCTGGGCAGCCCTCGTCGCCCACGGCGGGGCTCGCCTCGCCGAAGGTCTGCACAGAGCGCACCCCTGGGCGGTCGGTGTCCGAGCAGCGGCGGCGAGGCGGGCCACGACAGCCGCGGGCAGGCTTGGGAAGGGCAACGCCCCCAGACATGATCACGTCGTAAAAAACAGGACGGGAAGTCCCACCAGCCCTTTGGGCGTGAGTGGTTTAGAGAGCTCTCTCTGTCCTCAACCCCCTACTCAACCCCCCTTCTTCCCCTTCGGGGAGGGGTTTACCCCTCCCCCTACCCCCTCCCCCTGGGCCTGGACAGGGAGCCCCGAGTGTTCTCAGGGAGGTCTTTTTCGACTCCTGGGAGGGCCAAAAAACGACGACCCTCACGAGGATTCTGGCCCCGACGGGGGGGGCAGAGTTTGGCCCCTCTGCTCTTCTTTGAAGCCAAAATCATTGATTTTACTACGGTTTTGGCCCCATTTTGGACTTCTGAGGGGGCCGCGCTTCTCTTCCTCCATAGCAAAATCGTTGATTGTACGAAGGTTTTGGCATCATTTTGTCCT
>CAUYUJ010016389.1:200000-215378 GCA_963575745.1 Prorocentrum cordatum | reverse complement strand
GCTGAGTGAGTGCGAGGCGCTGACTGGGTGCGGCGACCTGCACGCGACGCAGTGCGCCAACGTGTCCGCCGCGGTCTCCCGAACGTACACCATCGACTACAGCCAGTCTGGCACCAAGTGGGCCGCGGCCCCAGCGTCGTCCTGCAGCGCGGACGCCTTGCCGAAGGCCTGTTGCATCCCGCTCGGCGACCTCTGCACGGACGTCGGCGGCCTCACGGCCGCGGGCGGCCTGAGCGTGGCCGGGATCGTCTTCTCCATTTTGGGGATGGCGGCGATGCTCGCCTACCTCGCCAGGGGGGACAAGCGGGACATGCGCAAGGTACTCTGGGGCACCGCCGCCGCCTTCGGCGTGGCTTGGGTCCTCTTGCTCGGTGCGTGGACCATCGGCCTGAGCGCGCTGGGGCAGGAGACGACGTGCTGGGTCCAGGACGACCAGAACGACGGCATCGTGGCGGCCAAGGGCAAGCTCGGGGACATCGGGAACGGCGTCGGCTACGGGCTCGGCTACATCATCGGGGGCTGGGTCCTGCTCAACCCGATCCTCGCGATCACGGCGCTCCGCATCGTGGCCGACGTGAAGGCCGGCCCCCCGCAGAAGGAAGAGGCGAGCGAGGACGATGCGGCCAAGGTCTCGACCATCTGAGCACGTCACGGCGCGGATGATCCGTCGTGCGATCCCGCCTCCACCAGCCCGCGCCTCTCTCTCTCTCTCTCTCTCTCTCTCTGGAGGAGTTGCCCTACTTCCAGCCCCCCATGTTCACGCCCTGCCTGCTGTGCCAGGGATTTTTGCACCCAGGATGTCCGCAGGATGTCTCAATAGATGCTGTCTTCTCAAGTCTCGAAATTTGTCGTAACACTCAGCGCCCTCGCGCTGCCCCCCCGGACACCGCGGGGGGGCGCTCGCGTGCCATTTTTGCACCCGCAGCGCGACAGCGTCGCTCGCAGCCGCCCAGGCTAGGGATGGAGGGGCTCCCCCGCATCTGCAGGCCACGAGCCCGGATCCTGGGGCGGAGCGGCGCTTGCACAATACGGCAATCGCTCGCCATTCGAGACAATGCAGTGACAATACGACAATACAATGTACAATACGACGGTCGCTTGTACAATACGACGATACAGTGGCGCTGTCGTAATGATGCGGGAGGCTTGGCCTGGTGCCGCACCCTCACACCGTGGCCGCCAAGCCATGTCTCTCCAGCGCAAGTGCTTCAGTTTCGTGTTCGCGTTCGCCGTGCGCCCAAGGCGGCTGCGATTCGCAATGATCGAGCAAGTTAGGTATCACGGCCCCTGGAGTGCGCTTGTACAGTGATCTGCCAGGTCGCTGGCCTGCAGGAGGAGGACCAGCAGCTGCGCCCCCCCCCGGCGTTTCCGCCTCCGTCGTCATGGTGCTGCCGCTTCGTCGCCGCCGTCTCGTCGCGTCGTCGCAGTTGCGGCCGCGGCCGCCGGCGTTGCCGCCGTCGGGTCGCGCGCCACCGCCATGAAGTGCCGCCGTGCTTGTCGCCACCGTAGTCCGCCGGCGCCCCATTCGTCGTCGTCGTCGTGCCCAGCCGGCAAGAGCCGCCCAGAACCAGACCCCATGCCCATCCCGGGGTGTTCTCCTGCCAGCGGCTCGAGCTGGGTTTTTGGTCCACTGGAACGCGTATGTGTAATCCCCTGGCGATAACAGGCGTGACCAGGGGGGGGGCGAGGGAGGGGGGAGGAGCGTGTCACGTCGCGATTCGCGCAGGGGCCGTGTGAGAATGCTGCAGAATGGCGAAGTCTCAGACGGCGCACGAATCGTAATGTGACCAGGAAGGGGGGAGGGGTGCAGGCGGGGCTGTTCAAGGGCGTTATCACAAACTGCTGCCAACAATCCTGTGGTGTTGGATCCTCGTCTTGAAATGACAGCGCACCGCGTCCTTCAACCCTCCGCCTCTCCTCCCCCGGCTCCTACCATCCCTGCCTGTGCCCCCTCCGCGTGCCCATTCCAGCACACCCCTCACATTCTTCGTGAACCCATGAGGGAGCCCCAACTAAGGCCCAAATGCCAGCGCTCGCATGGCGTACCCGCACCCGATTCGGCATACCCTTCACACGCTTCGTGGCCTCATAGGGAGCTCCAACAAAGGCGTTCGCATGGAGCACCCGCACCCGAATCGGCACATCACTCACACGCTTCGCGGCCGCATAGGGAGCTTCCTCGGAGGCCCTTGTGGCTGCGTTCGCATGGCGTACCCACATCTAATTCAGCACACCCTTCACACGTTTTGCGGCCCCAGAGGGAGCTCCACCGAAGGCCTCACTAGCTGCGTTCGCATGGCGTGCCCGCCCCCGAATCAGCACACCTCTCGCACGCTTCTTCGTGGCCCCATAGGGAGCTCCGCCGAAGGCCGCATTGGCTGCGTTCGCATGGCGGCACACCCCTCACACGTTTCGTGGCTCCATGGAGAGTTGCCCCTCTTTCGGCCCACCTGCCTTGCGGCACGCGCCATCGTCATCGTCATCGTCATCATCGTCATTCATCGTCATCGTCATCATCGTCATCGCCTCCGTAGCCATTTTGGCTCAAGCCGTTTGTATCGAGCTCCCACAGCTCGGGCAGGCAGGCTTTCGGGGAGGCAGATCGCCTGGTGACTCCCGGACGAAGACAGCCAGCAGAGCCGTACGAAGATGGCGGCCGTGGAAGCCAAGTGGGATGTGAAGCAGATGGAGTCAGGAGACAAGGCGTGGTCGCAGCGGACCGGCCCAGAGAAGGTCCTTTTCGTGATCATCCAGGTGTTGAAGGTGGTGATGGCGGTGGGGCTTCTCTACATCTTCCTCATCTCCCTGAGCATGATGGGCAACGCGTTCAAGGTCATCGGAGGCCCCACCGCTGGGAAAGTCTTCCGGAACAACGCCATCTTCGACAACCCGTTCGCGGGCTGCTCCCTCGGGATCCTGGCGACGGTGCTAGTGCAGTCCTCGTCGACCAGTACCTCCATCATCATCACGATGACTGCGGCAGGCCTGATCGATCCCAAGAACGCCATTTACATGATCATGGGGGCGAACATCGGCACATCTGTCACCAATACAATAGTCAGCATGTCCCACATGGGCGACGTGGACCAGTACCGCCGGGCGTTCGCGGGCGCAACGGTGCACGACTGCTTCAATCTGTTGACAGTGACCATCCTGCTCCCGCTCGAGTACTTCACTCACATGCTCTACCACATTGGCAGCGCCCTCGTCGAGTCCGCTGGCATCGAGGAGGACCAGGAAAAGCAGGAGAAGGTCGACTTCATCAAGAAGCTCACGAAGCCGGTCACCTCTCGCCTGATCTCTGTGGACAAGAAGCTGGTGACCAAGGTCGCGCAGGCGGACGACCAGGAGACGCTGGACGGCCTGCTGGCACAGTCGATCATCCAGAACAAGCGCACCCTTGACAACCATATGTTCCTGGACACCCCCCTGAGCGACGAGGGGGCTGGGTGGCTGCTGCTGGTCATCTCCCTGGTGATGCTGTCCACCACGCTTATCCTCCTGGTCAAGCTGCTGCAGACGATCTTCCGGGGCCGCGCCGCGATTTGGATGCAGGGGTTGCTGAACCTGGAGTTCAAGACGGTGCCCTTTGTGGCCGACTACATCCTCATCCTCTTCGGTGTGGGCATCACCATCCTCATGCAGAGCAGCAGCATAACAACCTCGACGCTGACGCCGCTCGTCGGAATCGGGCTCATCAAGCTCGACAAGATGTTCCCGTTCACCGTCGGCGCGAACGTGGGCACCACCGTCACGGGCATGCTGTCTGCGCTGGCGGGCTCGAACGTCGCGACCGGCATGACGGTGGCGTTTGCGCACCTGTTCTTCAACCTCATCGGAGCGCTCATCTGGTTCCCGATCCCTGCCATGCGCGCCGTGCCGCTCACCATGGCCAGGGCACTGGGTAGCGTGGCCGCCGACCTGCGCTGGTTCCCTGTCGCCTACATCTTCGTCGTCTTCGGGATCATTCCGGGCCTGCTGCTGGGGCTGTCCCTGATGCATTGGGCGGCGCTCGTGTTCGTGGGCCTTCCGATCCTGCTCCTGCTGATCGCTGGCTCTTGCGTCTTCGGCATGCGCGCCTACCACCCGGAGCGGCTGCCTGCGGTGCTCAAGAAGGACTTCTCGTTCATGCCGCCCAGCATGAAGATGGCCACCGCGGACGGCGAGGGTCAGTCCGCCGCGGTGGAGGAGTCGAACATCGGCAGTACCGACATCGGTGGCGCGAGGCAGTGGTGGCTGGCGCCCTGTGCCTACGGGCTCGGCTGGTACTCGATCCTGGTAATGCTGATGGCGGTGCCGAACGCCAAGTGGTCCGACATGAAGTACGCGTCCTTCGACGCCCGGGACCACGTCGGCATCGGCGCCTGGAGCGCGTGCTCCGCCATGTTCGCGGAGGAGGTGGGCTGGGCTCCGAGCCCTCTCACGGGCGCGGACCTCGATGCGCACCTCGCGACGTGCATGGCTGACCTCAGCTCCGCCTGCGCCGACCAGAGCGACTTCTCCACCGTCCTGGGCGCCAACACCGTCTACGAGGAGTCGTGGCAGGGGTGCACGGACGCCACGACGGGGGACTGGCTGAGTGAGTGCGAGGCGCTGACTGGGTGCGGCGACCTGCACGCGACGCAGTGCGCCAACGTGTCCGCCGCGGTCTCCCGAACGTACACCATCGACTACAGCCAGTCTGGCACCAAGTGGGCCGCGGCCCCAGCGTCGTCCTGCAGCGCGGACGCCTTGCCGAAGGCCTGTTGCATCCCGCTCGGCGACCTCTGCACGGACGTCGGCGGCCTCACGGCCGCGGGCGGCCTGAGCGTGGCCGGGATCGTCTTCTCCATTTTGGGGATGGCGGCGATGCTCGCCTACCTCGCCAGGGGGGACAAGCGGGACATGCGCAAGGTACTCTGGGGCACCGCCGCCGCCTTCGGCGTGGCTTGGGTCCTCTTGCTCGCTGCGTGGACCATCGGCCTGAGCGCGCTGGGGCAGGAGACGACGTGCTGGGTCCAGGACGACCAGAACGACGGCATCGTGGCGGCCAAGGGCAAGCTCGGGGACATCGGGAACGGCGTCGGCTACGGGCTCGGCTACATCATCGGGGGCTGGGTCCTGCTCAACCCGATCCTCGCGATCACGGCGCTCCGCATCGTGGCCGACGTGAAGGCCGGCCCCCCGCAGAAGGAAGAGGCGAGCGAGGACGATGCGGCCAAGGTCTCGACCATCTGAGCACGTGACGGCGCGGATGATCCGTCGTGCGATCCCGCCTCCACCAGCCCGCGCCTCTCTCTCTCTCTCTCTCTCTCTCTCTTCTCTCTGGAGGAGTTGCCCTACTTCCAGCCCCCATGTTCACGCCCTGCCTGCTGTGCCAGGGATTTTTGCACCCAGGATGTCCGCAGGATGTCTCAATAGATGCTGTCTTCTCAAGTCTCGAAATTTGTCGTAACACTCAGCGCCCTCGCGCTGCCCCCCCGGACACCGCGGGGGGGCGCTCGCGTGCCATTTTTGCACCCGCAGCGCGACAGCGTCGCTCGCAGCCGCCCAGGCTAGGGATGGAGGGGCTCCCCCGCATCTGCAGGCCACGAGCCCGGATCCTGGGGCGGAGCGGCGCTTGCACAA
The DNA here is from genome assembly GCA_963575745.1 of Prorocentrum cordatum. Taxonomy (NCBI): domain Eukaryota; class Dinophyceae; order Prorocentrales; family Prorocentraceae; genus Prorocentrum; species Prorocentrum cordatum. The sequence continues at coordinate 209,771 of CAUYUJ010016389.1, read as the reverse complement.
TACGGCAATCGCTCGCCATTCGAGACAATGCAGTGACAATACGACAATACAATGCACAATACGACGGTCGCTTGTACAATACGACGATACAGTGGCGCTGTCGTAATGATGCGGGAGGCTTGGCCTGGTGCCGCACCCTCACACCGTGGCCGCCAAGCCATGTCTCTCCAGCGCAAGTGCTTCAGTTTCGTGCTCGCGTTCGCCGTGCGCCCAAGGCGGCTGCGATTCGCAATGATCGAGCAAGTTAGGAGGTATCACGGCCCCTGGAGTGCGCTTGTACAGTGATCTGCCAGGTCGCTGGCCTGCAGGAGGAGGACCAGCAGCTGCGCCCCACCCCCCCTGGCGTTTCCGCCGCCGTCGTCGCGGTGCCGCCGCTTCGTCGCCGCCATCTCGTCATGTCGTCGCAGTTGCGGCCGCGGCCGCCGGCGTTGCCGCCGTCGGGTCGCGCGCCGCCGGCATGCCGTGCCGCCGTGCTTGTCGCCACCATTGTCCGCCGGCGCCCCATTCGTCGTCGTCGTCGTGCCCAGCCGGCAAGAGCCGCCCAGAACCGGACCCCATGCCCATCCCGGGTTGTTCTCTTACCAGCGCCTCGAGCTGGGTTTCTGGTCCACTGGAACGCGTATCTGTAATCCCCTGGCGATAACGGGCGTGACCAGGGGGGGAGCGAGGGAGCGGGGAGGGACGTGTCACGTCGCGATTCGCGCAGGGGCCGTGTGAGAATGCTGCAGAATGGCGAAGTCTCAGACGGCGCGCGAATCGTAATGTGACCAGGAGGGGGGAGGGGTGCGGACGGGGCTGGACAGGGGCGTTGTCACAAACTGCTGCCAACAATCCTGTGGTGTTGGGTCCTCGTCTTGAAATGGCAGCGCATCGCGTCCTTCAACCCTCCGCCTCTCCTCCCCCGGATCCTACCATCCCTGCCTCTGCCCCCTCCGCGTGCCCATTCCAGCACACCCCTCACATTCTTCGTGGCCCCATGAGGGAGCCCCAACTAAGGCCCAAATGCCAGCCTTCGAGTGGTGCACCGGCACTCGATTCGGCAGATCACTTACACGTTTCGCGGCCCCAGGGAGCCCCTCTTAAGGGCCAAATGCCAGCGCTCGCATGGCGTACCCGCACCCGATTCGGCACACCCTTCACACGCTTCGTGGCTTCATAGGGAGCTCCAACGAAGGCGTTCGCATGGCGCACCCGCACCCGAATCGGCACTTCACTCACACGCTTCGCGGCCGCATAGGGAGCTCCACCGGAGGCCCTTGTGGCTGCGTTCGCATGGCACGCCCTTCACACGTTTTGCGGCCCCCGTCAGCGGCTGCGATTCGCAATGATCGAGCAAGTCAGGTATCCGCCTCGCGCCTGGCCTCGCGCGCCCCTCAAGTTCCCGGGAGGCTGGAGAGGCCGGAGGCGGCGGTCGCGCCAGCGCCGGGCCGAGCCATGGCATTTGCGGGTGGGCGCGCGCCCGGATGGACGCCGCCAACTCCTCTTGGGAGGTGCGTGGGAGGTGTTCCTCCTCCTCCTCCTCCTCCTCCTCCTCCTCCTCCTACTCCTCCTACTCCTCCTTCTCCTGGGAGGTACGTGGGAGGAGGAGAATGGAGGAGGAGGAGGAGGAGGAGGAGGAGGAGGAGCAGGGGCGCGCTCTAGGCGTGGCCTTTTTGCTCGGGGAGGGGGAGGAGGGCGAGAAGGGGCAGAATGTCGGAGAGGAGGGGGGGGGGGAAAGGAGGGGCAGATGGAGGAGGGCGGAGGGCAGGGAGGATAGGGAGAATGGAACGGAGGAGAGGAAAGGGAAGAAGGTGGGGGAAAGATGGCAAGCAGGACAAGGACATCAGGAGGAGGAGGAGAAGAAGAAGATGGAGGAGGAAAGGGAGGGAGGTGGCTGTGGGAGGTCCTGGGCGGGGTGTCTGAGGGAGCTGGGCGGGTGGGCTCTTGCGACGTCTTCCTTTGTTTCTGCTTGAACGCTCGTTCTGCGACGGTGGATTTTGTCACTCTGTATCGCCCGAGCGTTGTCAGGTGTCGCCGTCCGGTGTGGGCAAGTCCAAGAGCGTGTTGATGTATGGGCTGATTGATAATCGGAATGCCAACGGGTAGCTGAAGGCACGCCTGGAGGGAACGCATTGAGGCCGATGCAGGGGCTATTTATGTTGTTTTGGATTCTCCACCAGGTCGTAGTAATGAAAATCTGCAAGTTCGTATGCGGTATGGATTGCGCAAGGCAGCAGTCCGCTTGAATAAATAAACATCTATATATAAATACATACATATTACAGGGTCTCGACCCCCCCTCATGCTGATGCCATCGGGCCCCCCCGCCCGCGCGATGGTCCCTCTCCCCCCCTGTGGGTGTGGTATGGTGCTGTGGGTGTGGCGTGTGTGGCGTGGTACTGTGGTGATCCTGGAGAGCTCCGGGGGTCGTCGTCGTCGCCGCCGCCGTCGTCGCCGTCGGAGGGCTCCAGAGATCGGCGCTGCCGCCGTCGTCGTCGTCGCCGCCGTCGTCGCCGTCGGAGGGCTCCGGAGATCGGCGCCGCCGCCGTCGTCGTCGTCGTCGCCGCCATCGTCGATGTCGTCGTCGTCGTCGCCGTCGTCGCTGTCGCCGTCTTCGTCGTCGTCGTCGTCAACGCCGTCGTCGTCGTGATCGTCGCCGCCGTCGTCGTCGTCGTCGTCGCCGCTGTCGTCGTCGTCGTCGTTGTGTCGTCGTCGTCGCCGTCGTCGTCGTCGTCGTCGCCGTCGTCGTCGTCGTCGCCGTCGTCTTCGTCGTCGTGGTCGGTTGCCGTCGTCGTTGTGTCGTCGTCGTCCCCTCCCCCCATCATCCAATCGGGGGGGGGGCCGTGGAGCCCTGGGACCCATCCCATCTGGGGGGGGGGCCCGTGGGCCCAGACCCCAGGATCATGTATATCCGTGTGTGCGTTGATTTTATATTCAGCCAGCGTGTGCCACGGCCAGCAAATCACGTTGGTCAAATTTTGGGCGCCAAGGATCTCTGAAGGATACGAGCATAGCTGCAGCCTGCTTGGGCACCATTCTGCTCTGATCCAGGTTTTGAAATACGCATATTCGTTTACTATACACATACTTCGGCTAGAACGTCACATGTCGGCGATTGTGACAGGGACGAGCTACTACAGGAAATGATAATCCTTGCGCTCTCCGACCCGACAGCAGGTGCATTGTGGGCTTATCTGTCTCAATGCCGAGAATATTGGTTGAGTGTTGGGGCCATCGCCCGCATGTGTTGTGCCGACCGAACGTTGAAAACGAAAGAATCGAGCGGGCTGGTTGACGTTCATTCATGACAATGCGGATTTGTCGCGAAATTCGCTGACTTCATGAAGCTTGCTTCTTTTACGTATGATAAGGTTCCGAGCAGAACAGGCAATTTCTCCTGTCGAGCGTGGGTTCACACATTCATTTGTTCAGCTGACGCGCGAAGTTTCTATCATCCAGAATGTCCAAGCTACTGTTCTCGATCACTACGAAGATACACGGTAAACGCACGAACATTGCAAATCTATATGTGCACATCTATATATATATATATATATATTCATTTTGTATTTTTTAAATGTACATATATATATATATATATATTCAAGATTGCAGTGGCGCTTCGCGCCATGCACTTTGGTCCTTGAAGTTTGGTATGCAGGCGGAATAGCAGGAAGGTCGAGCCGACAAATTTGCTGCCTTTTCCGGCATCGCCGCTATGATAATGTTATTCGTTAGTTTTCCTCCATGCTTATTTTTCTTCATTTTCGCCGTACCCTTCGCATTCTGCACATCCTCCTCAGCTCTTTTGTTGCGGAGGCTCCTCCTTGGAGGGCCTCTGTCCTCACAAAAGTTGTTTCAGGTTTTCTTAAGGCCTTCTGGAGGCCTCCTGGGCGTATTCTTGGGGCCTCTGGGGGCTTCCTCGGGCCACCCTGCCTCCAACCGCGGTCTCCCGGAACGACCGGGTCACGATTTGGAATGCTTCGGATATCTTGGGGCCATCTTGGGCCGCCATGGGGCTCTCTGAGGGCCATCTTTGGGGCTCTCTTGGACTGCCTGGAAGCCCTTTCGGATGGTTGTGGGGCGATTGGGGAGCCTTCCAGGCGGCTTCGGACGCCCAGAAGACCGCCGTCTTGGAGCGTCGGGAAGCCGAAAAGAGGAGAACCCCAAAATTCACCAAAGAACAACAGAAAATCAATGATTTTTGCCTCTTGGGGCTTTCTTGGGAGTGCTCTCGGAGGCCTCTTTGGGGCCGTCCTGGAGGACTCTTGGACCATCTTGAGGTCACGTCGGTCACTCTTGGAGCGCTCTTGTGCTGTCTTGGGGGCCTCTGGGACGTATCCGATGACCCCCCTAATCGCCCTAGGTGTGCTGCTTGCGAGGCCTGGGAGGTCGCTTCGAGGCCCGTCCGGAGGGTCCCAAAGCCCCAAATCCCAGGAATCCGGCGTTTTTTTTGGGGGGGGTCCCCTCGCCCCGGCTTGCAAAAATATAGGAAGAGGAGTAGGTATTTCTATGCATATACATATACCTATATATATATATGTGTATATATATGTGTATATATACATATGTGATACCGGAGAAAACCCCAATCAAAATGTGTTCAGGGCTGTAGGGCTATAGGGCTACAGGGCTATAGGATTATACGGCTATGGAGCTATAAAGCTACAGGGCTATGAGGCTATAAGGCTGTAGTGCTACAAGGCTATAGGGCTGTAGGGCTATAGCGCAACAGGGCTATAGGGCTATAAGGCTATAGGGCTACAGGGCACCCAAGCACCCGGGCGTGCCGCCGAAATCGGCGCCACAGCTAGCTTAACCATATGATACCAGAGAAAAACCCAATCATAATCTTTTCAGGGCTATGGGCTATAAGGCTCTGGGGCTATAGGCCTATAGGGTTATAGGGCTGTCAGGCTATAGGGCTGAAGGGCTATAGGGTTATAGGGCTCTAGGGTTGTAGGGCTATACGGCTATAACGCTATAGGGCTATGGGGCTATAGGGCTACAGGGCTGTAGGGCTATTATTGTTTTAGGGCTATTAGGGCTATCGGGCTATAGGGCTACCGGTCACCAAGGCACTCGGGCGCGCCGCCGAAATCGACGCCACAGGTAGCGTAACATTATGAATCCGCTAGGACCCCTACAGAGGCAAGCTCTGATCGGGGAATGAATCCACTAGGACCCCTACAGAGGCAACCTGTGATTAGGGAATATATGTGCGTGTACATGTATAACCACATGTGTTGTGCAGGCTGGTGCATAGTCGACAGAAGCATCACTAGCGCCAGGAGTTTCACGACCAATGGACAAGGCCGGTTTCGTGGTATATGTTCCAGTTCCGCAGACATTGTTTGAATGTGTATAAATATAAGTATATTTATATATATATATATATATATATATATATAATATATATATATATATACATATATAATATATATATAATATATATATATATATATATATATATATATATAATATATATATATATATCCAGTAAACCACCCAGCAGCACATTGTAAAGACGGGGACAGCGCATGTGCAAAATGACCCTTCATGTTCACCACTCCTCCCTTTCTCATTTGATGTCTTTCCTTCCGTCACCTCCCTTGTCTTTCTTCACATCTTAACCAACTTTAAATCTCAACGAAAACCACGAAGCCTCGATTGTAATGTTTAATTCATGCTCGTCGCCTGAACTCGACGTCAAAATCCTGATCCGATCGCCACTCCGAGCATATAACCGCACCCTTGGACCCGTGCCGCTCTGCACTTTGCCAAAACACTACGTCAACTGGCCTATATTTTGATGGCCGAGCTGCTACGAATGCTTTCCGATTTGTTTTGGCCCCAGGATGTATCCCCCGCGGTATGCATTCTATACATAAAGAATTTGGAGCTCAGCGCACGCGATGCCTGTGCTGGTGCTATCGAAGACGCCTACAGCGAATCACCGCCGCCCCCTGTTGTTTTGGAAGCGCCTATGTGGCCGAACGTTGTGGCCAAAGTTCGGCCAAGTTATCGGACCATGTGTTCCGCCAGCCGTTGTGAAACCCTTCGGGGAACTCGGGGGGGAAGAAGAAGGGGGACGAGCGACAGAAAAGAAGAGGATGAGGTTGTTTGGAAATTGGGGGGGCATTTTTGGGATTTCCCGGGAGTTTCCCGAGGAACTGTCGGAGTTTTTTGGTGACCTTTGCGGATTTCTTTTCGGTTTTTCTTGCCGTCCTGGGGAGGACTTAGCCCATCTGGCCCCGTCAAAAGCCGTCTTGGTGCCGCCTTGGGGCGAAACCGGGCCATTTGGGAGGCCATTGTGGGCGTCTTGAAGGCCTCTTGTATCGTCTTTTGCCCTCTTCGGGCCATGTTGGGGGCGTCTTGGGCCGTCTTGGGACATTTTGCGCGCTCTGGGGGCGAGCTGGGGGGTCGAGAATTGGCCAAGTCCAAATCGATCCAAAACGGATTGAAAAGAGTTCGGCGCGGAGATCTTCATATGTGCATCCCATATTATTGTCACGTTTCGTTGAGGAGCTCTGTCTATGAGTATTTGGGTGTGAGAGCGAGTCCGCCTAGACGACAAGCACGGCAACGACGACGACGCTGACGACGACAGCGACGGTTTCAGTGGCGTCTTCCTGCTTTGGACGTTTTTCTCAGGAGAAACGAGGGAAACACAAGCGGAAGACCGAGGGGAATTTCCTATTTCTTTCTTCCCCGCGGCAATGCAGGCAAACCCGCATGGCGATGTTACGCCCGTTCTCTAGCGTGCTACTCGCAACGTTTGCTGGCTCTTGTGGCGCCCAAGTGCCATGCCGGCTATATCTCGGCATCCTCTTTCTGCGTGAACATTTAGTACGAGTAAATCTGCGCGTGGGTGATTTGAGTGTGAGTGAGTCGGAATGCAAGTGGGCCCAGCTATGATTGAACCTATGTGTGAGTGAGTCTGGATTACGTCAGTTTGAATACGAATGGCTTTGGGTACCAGCGAGGCTGAGTGCGAGCGAGTCTAAGTGCGAGTCGGTTTGACTGCGAATAATTTTGAGCGTGGGTGCATCTAATTTTTAGTGTTATCATTACACATATGAAGATAGGTGAGCTTGGGTGCTAGATGATTTGAGTGCGAGTAAGTTTGAAGGTGGGTGAGATCTGTCGAGTCTGAGCGCAAGTGGGCATGAGTGTGCGTTGGTACGGGTGCGAGTGAGTATGATTTTGGGCTAGTCTGAATATGAGCGACTAAGTATGAGCGGGTTTGCATACGGTTTAAGATGAGTGTCCAATGGCTTTCGGCCGCCCCCGCCACCGTGGTCGGGCCCCCCGGGCCCCCGGTCAGGTGCTCCCGCAACAATTCATTTAATGTTCTAGTTTGTCCCGAGAAGGGTTTTCCTATTATTCCCCAGTACGCGCGCAGGAAGAAATGCCGCAGTTCCTCCGAAGTTCTTTGGGAGCTCCTGCGAAGCTTTTTTTTTGCAGAGCTTGCAAGCTCCCCTGGCATTATTTCCAGCGCCCCTGCAACGTCCCCCACAGGCGTTTCACGCGCTGTGGACTGCACCGCCGCCTAGGTTTGGATTCCACAAGTTCTTCCCAAGTGGAGCTGGAAGTTCGCATTTCGCCAGTGCCTTCTCGTGCCAGTTTCATTGTTTGGTACGAAGATAGAGGCGATCGATGTTCAACTGCCAGTTTTCACGGGCACATTCGCGTTTGCATGAAAGATGAAAACAGCAGCGACGGAGCGCAGCAGTTTTGAGCAGCGAACTTGACAGCAGCAGAGCGTCGTTGACTAGTGGTGAATTTCGAATACGGCCCTTTTATATTTGTTCATTTGCATTACCGAATTCTCTGTTATGCAGAGATCGCGCCACTGCAATGTTCTCCCCGACAATCCGAAAACCACGCTGTCAGTTCAATTGTCGCAGTTGGTTGGCAATCAATGTTCACAGTTCGATTCGACCTCGACGCTCTATCCAGAGCGCGCCTACGCCTGCGAATGCATTCGTTGCACGGTGTCAAACAAGTCTCGCTGGATCCGACTTGGGGGCATAATTTGTTGGGTTGCATTTCTCGGATTTGCAGGCATGTGCAGATATCGCGATCTTACCGCGCATTGCAGATCATTGCGCCTTGAATTTCCCTTCTAGATTTTTCTGCGTCGTTCACCTCGGCGCGCGAATGCGCCGAATTTGAAGGCAATGTCTCGCGAGCTTGACTTTTTGGATCGGGGTCCGGTTCGCGGCGATCCGGGCTCTTGAGCGGCATTCTTGGCCCTGATTTTGCAAGTTGCAGGGAGGCGCGCGTCTCGCGTCGGAATTCCTGTTCAATCCAGCCATCTGTGGCTGACGGAGGCGCATTTCAACGCATTGTTTCTGGAACTTCGGGCCGCCGAGACTTCGGGCTACCCCTGTTGCGCGGCGCCCCAGTTGCATTCCACTGAATTCACTCAATGCGCGCTGCAGCAGGTTTCGTTCGAGATTGCGACCGCTCCATCGCGGCACAGAATTTCGGCCGAGATTATCAAGCGAGTTGCTCGGCAAGACTGTCGAGCCCACATCCCCCGCCGCCGCGCGCCGGGCCAACGGCGCCTGGATCGCCCAGGGAAACAAGAAGAATACGTTTCGCCTGTTAATTTTCGGATCGACGGAGAACGCCGCGGTTGGAGGCGAACGGCTTCTTTCTGATTCACCAGCCCCAGATTATCGGGGGCGCCGATCGCCCCCCGGCCTGCGCACGCAGCCGAGATCCACTTACAGCGCCCGACGACGCGCCGGCGCGAATACCCGTTTCTTGCGTCGTTCTTTTGGCTTTTTCAAGTGTTCTTGTGACTCGCTCTATTCGTCGCGACGGGAAGCTAGATCGTCGGCGGTTGCGACGCATTTGCCCTTTCCACAAATACAGGTCGCGGCACGACCCCTCGAATCACCGCGGAGCGCACCCCGCCCCAGATTTCGCGGCGCGCGGAACGTACGCGGGCATTTGTTCAGCGCCACGCGCGCGACACGAAATGCACCACGGCGACTTGCATGTCGCCTTGAATCCAGAACGCGGTGCCCGCGACGCAATTTGGCATTTCTCGCTGACGTTTGGTTTTTTCTCTTCTGCATTTTTCGTTGAAGTCGCGTCTGCTGCTCGCCGAAGGCCACCGCATCTGATTTTTTATTGCTCGGACGTTTCTGGGGTCTCTGAGAGATTGTTTTCGGACCGATTGCGCGCGAAGTTCCGTTTTTGGGGTCTTCCGCCTTCTTCGCGCGCCGTTTTTTCCATTTGGACGCAAGTCCAGCGAACGCGCGCGCGATTGCGGGCGGGGCAGTTTCCCGCCCAGCACGCATGAGGGACGATGCGCGACGGCACTGCGACTGGGCCGCCTTTCTTGGCACGCGTTTCGCAGCGATGCAAAAGGAGCATCTGCACGCTTATATACCTATACGACCACCCTTTGGGCGACGAGGAGGTTCGGGGGGGTTCGGGGGGGGGCAACGTCTCGATCGATCGGTCCCATTATCGATCTTACTATCGATATCACTATCGGTCTCGCTCGATCGATCTCACTCGATCGATCTCACAATCGATATCACTCGATATATTTCATTCGATCGATCTCACAATCGAAATGACTATCGATCTCACAATCGATCTCACGGTCGATCTCACAATATATCTCACATTCGGTCTCACAATCGATATCACTATCGGTATCACAATTGGTCTCACAATCAGCGTCATCAGCATAACTACCGACAGCATCGCCATCAACGTCATCAACATCATTATAATCGGGACACCGTCATAATCACCTCCTCATCA
>CAUYUJ010016389.1:60000-195000 GCA_963575745.1 Prorocentrum cordatum | reverse complement strand
GGCGTCGGAAAAAGGTCCCTGGCTGCCACTTTCGGCGTCAGTCTTCAAGCAGTTGACAAGGTCTTGGCGGGTTCGGGGCAACTCGGCGCCACCTACGACCTCAGCAACGTAGGTGCGGACGAGCCCACGGCAGACAAGTACCAGACCGTGTGGTTCCCCGAGGACCAGCCCATCACGATGGCAGAGGCGTTTCAGAAGTCGGTGGACTTCAAAGCCCTAGGAGTCGTCAGGCACGGCAAGTCAGGCTTATTGGGGATCCGTGTTGCACGTGGGTCAGACGCCGCCAAGGCCGCTGCCGTCAGCATCCGTGGCTGTGAAGCCACCCTCGCCAAGACGCGATACCGTATCACGGGCATTGCGGCACGCCATGCCACGCTGACCCAGCTTGCTAAGACTCTCACGGGCCCGTCCGTCAAATGGGACTGTGAGGTCTACCACACCGCCTGGGACCCAGCCACTTCGGCGCAGTTTGCCTTAGTGCGCGCTCATCGTCCCCCACCCACATATACGGTACAGGTCGCAGGGTGCCCCATCCCGTGGAGCATCACCGAGGCCCCGTTGGCTGAGGTCGTGCCGAAGAGGGACAACGTTACCATTGTCACCCCTACCACTATCACAGAGCCTGTGACGCCGCCCGCCCGTGGTGGCGGCTTCAGCCCCGCCACGGGCACACTCCTAACCAAAGCGGCCCAGAGCCCCTACCTCCACGACCTCATGACTGCCACGCCCAAAGGCAAGGGCGTCGCACCGCTCCCGATCCCCAAGGAGGAGCCTTTAGCCAAGCGCCACCGATCCTCCAGCGGGAAACGCGACGCCACGCCGCACGCAAGATCACACGGCGCTCCAGGCCGCAGCTCCTCTGCACCCCCGCACGGCACGGATGGAGCTGCCGAGCAGACGGCCGTCCAAGGACCAGGTGGGGACGGGCATGACCCGCAACCTGGCACGGTGGCGGCCGAAGGTGGGGGCCACACGGAAGGGCACGCTGACGCAGCCGCCGAGGTACCAGGCGACGTCGAGATCCTCTCATCAGAGGATGAATTCAGCGTGGCATCGCGCGAACCGAACACCCTCGGCGAACGCTTCGCTACGGCCCCTAAACTGTCAGATGCCGCCACGACCCGCATCCAACACATGGAACAACAGCACGAGCTGCTTGCCAACACGGTGGACAACATGCAGGTCCAGCTTGCGGGCGTTCTCTCATCCCAGGCCACACTCACGGAGCACGTTTCAGGCTTGGAACGAGGGCTTGCCACCGTCGTCACTCAGCAACAGACGGCAACTACCGAAGCTGCTGCACTGCGCGGCGACATCCAGGCCCTCCTCGGGCACCTCACGGGGGGTACCATCCACCTGCCCCAGGTGGCCACCCTCGAAACCAAAAAGGAGGAAGCTGCACCAGTTGCCGATCCCGTGGCTGTCTGCGGGTGGATCGACCAGCCAGGCCAGGTCACCCCAGGGACGGGGCCCCCAGGGGCTGACAAAGGCAAAGACAAAGGGCGGGTCACACAGGAACCCTATTGAAGGTGCCTCAGAGAGCCCGCCTCAGCCCTCCGAGGAAGCGCCTTCAGAGGCATCCCTTCTCACTTCTTGTCGTACCTCCTCCTTGCTATATCATGTCATTTTTGGCAGCAGCACGAGCAAGCTACCTGGTGTAGGGACACCTGTCATCTTGCTGTGGGTGTGTTTGTTGCAATGTACATGAGCATGCAGGGGTACCTAAAGATGCGTGCTGACATGCAGCTTTTGGCTCATCGCTCGCGCCGCCTGCCAGGCCTCGCCATCATGTGGCGCTTTGCTTGCAGCCTGGCCCTCCCCTCGCTCGCTGGAGCACACCCGTCTTCAGGCGGTGCGCCCCAGCATGGAGGTGGGTTTCTCCTGCAGCACGTCGAACGTGCGTCCCTTTTCTACCTCTACGATGACAGCATCTACAAGTACGATCACTGCACCATCTTGGACCCGATCGTCAACGGCACCGCTGCCGCGAGTCCGTGCAGTATTGGCCAGGCACACAGTGGCGGCTTCAGCCCCGCTGCTGTGCCCCGCTATTGCCCTACGGGTCCCACCACTCCCATGCGAGATAGGGGCGAACCCGAGGAAGACCCTGCTTTCTGGCACCTGATGATGATCCGCGCCCGGCTCATACCGTGTGCTGCGGCGTGGGCACCAGGTGAGGATAACCAGGACATGTTCTGGGCATGGCTCGAGGACTGCGTCCCGTACATCCTGGCGACGCTCCATCTGCCACAGTACGATCACCTCTTCCTTGAGGCGTCCGAGGACACCACCGACGCCCTGCGCCATCGCACCGCGGTCGACATGTGCGAGGACATCTGGCACAGAGCGGGCCCCGACAGGCAGCGCATCAACCGCAACCTCACTCGGATCCAGAGCAGCCGCGAGTACGCCACCCGCTATTTCGGCCTCCTTCTGGAGTACCAGGGCGCTCGTGCCACGCTCGTTGGCCCTGAGGCTTTCATGGCACCTTTGCCGCCATACCTCTCACGGGCCCATGCTCTGCTGCCAAGAGGTCTCCCTCCACCCGACCATGACGCCATGGCGTACCTCGCTGATGTTATCCTGCACCAACCGCCAGACATGCTGCCGCTCGTCGAGGCGGAGCTCGCTGCGGCGCCGACGGACGGCACCGATCAGGCCGCAGAAGATCCCGTATCATGGCTGCTCCAGCACATCGCGGCCAGCGATATCGGCAATACATCCATGGACTCGTTCCACGCGTCGGAGGATAGCCAGGACGACATCGATATCCAGGATCGAGACGGCACGATACCATCAGGCGACTCGGCTCAGCGTGACCGCGACAGTGCGCCCCACACCTCAGATCAGGCCGACCCTTGTGCGCGGCTCAACGACGCTGAAGGCGTCACTGCCGCTGATGTGACTAGCCATTCCACTGCTTCGCCAGCTCATGCCAGTCCGTGCAGTGGCGGCTTCAGCCCCGCTGCACCACTGGCTAGACCTGGACATCCCCAGACCGCAGGAGGTGACAACGTGACTGACTCCAACCCCAGTGCCATCGACCACTGGCAGGCCGACATCGACAACGACCCCATCGATGATGAACACCCAGATGCCAGCGGTCCCCACGAGCCCCAGCACAGCTCAGCGGCATCACGACATTGTGGCTGCCTCATCTGCCTCCTGGTGGCCACGTACGCCATCGCGATAGCAATGCCGTACAAGGACCAGATCGATGGATACTTGCCGACCCCGAGCCGAGACCCCAGCTACCGACAACGACGACGACGCCAAGCGACCGCACCAGGCCCATCGGTGTCCACTATATTCCGACGCAAAACGACATACTATGTCACGTCCACATTGAGGGCCACTCTCAAATGGACCAGCGACAAACTCAGAGATGGTGTCTCGGGCGGAGCCACTGCAGTCGGGAGCGGCTTCGGGGGCGTCCTTAAATGGGCCAGCGGCAAGCTAGGGGCCATAGCCACGGGTGGAGTTGTGTGTGGTCTTCTACTCGTCGGTGCCAAACTTCTTGCCCAGGGAGCTGTCGGACACGTAGGCGCCCGCATATGCGCGCGGGCCCTGGACTCATCCACTGCCCAGTGGTGCCTCCGCTGTTGCCAACCGAGCAGGAAGCCGAAGGACGAGGCCACACACAAAATGCCGTGCACGCTCGCCGACGAACACGACGACCAGCAGGTGCACGCACTCCGACATCCGCTGCTACAGGAACACTACGCCGCAGCTGTTGCCGCCGCAGTCGCCGACGTCACCACCGCCACCACCGCCGCCATCGTTGAAGTCACAGCCGCCGTATCGCGAGCCTCGTCTGTCACACCAAGATCGATCAGCCCGACGCCACGAGACGGCTCCAAGAACGGCGCGACATTCGGTAACCTACTGACCAACGAGGATGCCACAGCACACGGTAGCGACACCGAGCCAAGGGAAACGAGTGAACGCACCCATGGCAGCCCGTGGTCCATCTTCCGACACGCTGACGCTCGTGGTTCTTCCCCCGACGCGGACACCCAACCACCACGACGGCGAGCACGCTATGCATCACCTGACAGGCCCCAGGCGCCTTCAGGCCCTGGTACGCCTTACACTGCCCTCAAGCCACCGACACGCAACTTACGCAACACCATCCAGCGTGACCCAGCGGTCCCCGAGCCGCCGAAGAGCATACTTAACGCCCTGTACCAAAACGGCTTCGCGCTAGGGAACAGTGGCGTGTCCACTGAGGACATCAAAGACGCTCTACGACTCCACGACCACCCTCGATTCACTCACGACCCAACACTCCAAGTGCTGGGGCCGTGGACGGACATCATGCAGAGGCCACCGAACCGCCTCACTTGGGTGCTGGAAGACTCGGGCGGCAACTCGGGCGAGACAATTTTCCCATACCTCACGTGGGACCTCCGTCAACCCACCACCGACGCGCCCACTGTTTTCTGGCATGGGACCCGCGGCGACCTTGCGGCCCGTCTTGCTGCCTGTGGAGGGCACCTCTTGCCAGGCCCCCGCCGTGAAGCGAAGGGCCGAACTGGCCCAAACGTTGGCCGCACTTACACGAGTGTGCACCCTTCGCTGGCCGCGTGGTACGCGATACCGCCCCACCCGCCCTACAGTCTCGAAGATGACACCCTCGCGTGGGGACCCATCGCACTCTGGATGTGCGAAGCCACCCAACCACCGCGCGGGGAAAACAGGCACAACTACGTGAAAGGGGAGGCTCACGGAGCGCGCCTCATTTACCCTCGGGTCCTGAGCCTCCTCATCCGCATGGACTGGTGTGCCCCCACAGAAGCTGCTTCCAGGTGCCGTGCCCTTCCACACGCCTATGGCATGGGTGACTGCGCGCACGCCCTCCACATTGCTGGCTACGATCATCCAGATCTCCGTGAGGCGGCTGAAGCTCACGACCAGGAAGCTAGCACCAGGCGCAGATCAACCATCGCGGCAGCATGGCCACCACCGCAGGCGCTATACTCGCCAGAAGCGGCGCGAGCATGGGCCAAACAGCACTACGACACGGAAGCAGCCACCAGGGACGACCCTAATCAGCCTCGACCACGCGTCTCGCTCCACATACTCCAGCTGGACCCGAAACCACTCATCGACCTGGTGTACACGGGCTTGCAAGCTGTCCCCGTGCGGGGGCACCCTGACGCACACGGGTCGCGCCCCAGCGGCTCCAGCCCTGGGGCCGCGTCGGACCCACCACGCACGCACAAGTCAGGCACAGCCTTAGCCCACAGTCCAGACCCCTCATCGACGTCATCTGGAGTCGACGAACGCCGTACGCCTTCCCTCATCAGCGCGGCCGCCGCCCTCGCCCGAGGCCGCGCCCGTGCGCGACGATCTGCCTCTCGCTCGTCACGACAGAGCGACGGGAACTCCACCTCCGACAACAGCGGCATCGAGACGTGGGAGCACATTGTGACGGAGGAGGAGCCGACTGCCTACCACGTCCTCGCCTACCACGTGCGTGATGTGCGGTCCCGTGTCAACGCCCCTGGCATCGAGGTCTGGCTCGACCCTGGTGATCACCACGATGGCGCCTACTTACCGTGGGGGACGACAGTCATGGGCTACCGCGTCATTGACCCTACGGTGGATGGGCGTGACGGCTGGGTCATCCTCCACCATGATCACGGCGACACCACTACTAAGCTCTGGGCACCGACCCAAGTCCACGTTAAGGCGGACGACTCCTGGCGCACCGTCATGGTACCAGCGGATATGGGGCCCCAGTGGATCAGGTGCCATGCCGAGGACGCACGCCTCCCCGCCGAGGTTGTCCGCACTACAGGCCAATCCTGGTTTGCTGACGTCTGGCCCTTGTGGGATCGCCCGAGACCCCACCCAGACGACCCAGGCACAAACGAGCATGCGCTACCGCCTTTACCAGGACGCTGGTCTTGCCTACAGTGTCGATTCCAATGCTGCCAATATTGCGCGGCTCGCCGCAACACACAGCTTGGCACCTCGGGCCAACCAACGTGCCCAGACTGCGGCCGCAGCGGACTGCGTACACTTATGGACTGGTCCACGGACTACTCGTGCAACAGTTGGACGTGTGCATACAGCACCAATAAGAGGGACTCCGACACATGCTGCCTGTCCAGCAGGTGTCCCCACCCCCCCAGGCCACACAACCAGCTCGACGTCCGTGCCACAGGGATGCCGCCGCACATCCTTGCCCGCCAATTCGGCAACGCGCCAGCCCTCCACGACCTCAAGGAACCCCCCCGAGCGCCTTCAGGCCCCGGGGGAGAACCTCCACAACCAGGGCAAGCAGGCTACCAGGGCCAATGGTACCTCCCACCACAGCCGCGGCGCGTCCCCAGGCAGGGATTGCCTGACGGCACAACGCGGCCACCTGGATTCACAGGAACGGGGATGCCCGAAGAACCTTCCCCCGACCAACCGCTTTGGAGGGAAGGCTACGTGCTCTTCAGCCCCCATCAGGCCCTCAAGGAGGAACTCACCTTCAACAAGACGGTCCGCCGACCCTTCTCCCTAGCCATTACCAACATGTACAGGGATCGTGTCACGGTCAGGACCGTTTGCGAGTTGATCGCCGAGCGCACCCACATGACCCGCACCCGCTGGCGAGATGTGGTACTGTACTGGGACGCCGAGGGTGGTCCTGGGCCTCAAGCTCTCGACTACGATATGCGACTCTGTGACGCCATGGTGAGCCGTGCCACGACCGAAGCTGAGCTAAACCACGACCGCAGCAACCGTGGTAGTTTCTGCCTCTATGGGCCAGCGCACCAGCGGGCCATCAACATTACGGCGATCTCAGAGCCGCAGAACATCGACTACACGGAGCATGTGCGACGATACTCACCCGTAGGGGGGACCTACCCTGACCACGCCTTCGAGCACGTCTATCGGGGCTGGCAGCGGCCCGACGTGCCCACCATCCTCCCCGACACCCGTCCCCTCTCGAGAGCCGACTGGCAGCGTCACCAACAGCACCAGCAGCGCATCCAGCAGCGGGACCAACGTGACGCAGGACAGCAGGGCACACCACGCTACCGCTCCCCTGCGCGAGTCCCGACAGGCGGTAACACGGCCTACGACGGGGTTGCCGCCTACCACCGTGGTCCCATAGGTGCCAGGCCTGCGGCTGCTGGAGCAGCCGCCTCCAGCTACGGCCAAGCCCCCAACGCCAGGGTTCACCCAGCGGTCATCGGCTACTCGCGTGCACCTGTACACGCCCTAAGGGCCACCTCGCCAGTGCCAGGGTCCACGCGCGCCTGGGGCCTCTACTCAGGCCGACATGAGGGCTCCTCCAGCAACCAGCCTGCAGTGTTAACCCCTGCGGCTTCAGCCCAGGGGGCTGCAACAAACCGTGGCAGGGCTGGGCGCCCCGAAGGATGGCGTGATGCGAACGTGCGCGCTTGGCAACCGCGCCAGCACACGCCCCCGCCAAACGTAGCTGCAGCACTGCGCCCTGCCCAGGCCAAACCTGCCCCACCTGTGCGGGAGAGGCAGCCGCTCACCCCGCTCGTCCTCACGCGCATCCAGGCGCATCGCAGCGCCTCCCCGAGGCACAGCGAGGGAAGCGCCCACCACGTCAGCCCCCGCCCAGACGCGGCCGACCCCGACCAGGCCACAGCCACGGCGGAAGGCGGCACAAGCGCCTCTCGCCAGCCCAGCCCATCACCCTGCGCGGCGCCGATCCGATCCCCGAGCAGGGCGGATTCTGAGCGCGCTAATGCCCAGGCGACTTCGCCACGCGACCGTCACACGGGCGGGCGCGTCCCGCGCAGCAGGACCTGCAGCCGCCACAGTTCACGCAAGGCCCCAGGGAGCTCCACGAGCTCGCCGCCTCGCGAGACTCAGGCCGATGGCCGACCCCCCGAAGTGGTGCCACGCTTCGGAGCCAGCGTCATCGACCCTAGCCAGGTCGACCTCGAGCCGACGCCGTCCACGGACCACGAGCCGCAGCTGCCCACCCGCGTGATCGTCCCCATCGACGAGGCGCCAACCTTCGACCCGTTCAAGAACAAGTACCGTGTCAAGAACCTTGTGGCGGGTTTTGGCGGGGGCTCACCGCTCTCACCTCAGAGTCGGGGCGGTGCCCCCGCCACCTCGGCTGCTGCCGCGGCAGCTGCGGCCCCGCGGGGAATCAGCCCTGTCCGCAACGTGGGCCTCACGGCAGCGGGCATGGACGAGGCCCAGCGTCAGGCCTCCGATCGTGCTGCTGGAGCCGTTCCACCAGATGCTGCTCATCAAGACACTGACGGGGCGGGCGTGTCACCGCAGGAGGGACCAGCGGTGGCGCGTGCGCAGTACATGCGCGTGCGTTGTGCCGCCGCCGCGCCTGGCCGCCGCCGCTGTCTCGTTTTTGTCTTTGTGTTCGGCAGGATGGATCGAGGAGTCGCCTCCCTCTCCCACTGCTGCCGTCTCACTTCTCCTCCCCTCGTCCCCTACAGTACAGGAGTGAGGAGGAATTTTCGTGACATTTTTACTAATATTTATGAACCCCCCCTGGCGCAGTGCCGACCGTGTCCCGCCTATATGTTTGGCCTGACGGCGGCTTCAGCCCCGTTCAAGCTAACCCATAGTAACGCCATGAGCTCCTACTGTGGCCAAGCCTCCTACTGGGGCGAGGGCCAAGCTGACCTTCACCGTGCGGGGCGCGCAAACCCCAGTTCCACCGACGGAGACGGGCCAGGTCGCTCCATACACCTCGTCAGCCTTAACATCACCAGTCTCTCAGCGAACTGGCCAACCATCACCGCCCTTGGTGTCGACCACAACGCCGCTGTCATAGCACTGCAGGAGACCCGACATGCCAAGCCGACTAGGCAAGCCATCGCTACCAGCGCCGCCAATCCTCTCCACGGTGGATACCACGCCAGTCTTGGGCCTGACCTTGATCTGGCGCGAGCCCAGCGCAGAGCTGCCCACGGCGGCACTGATCACACCGTTGTGGGCAACACTGGCGCCTCGGGAGGGGTCGCCATTCTCTCTAAGGATGCCATCGTCGACTCCACTGTCGACGACAATGCGCCCTGTATCGCCGCCCTCAAGGCCAAGAAAAGATGGCATGAGGTCTTTCTCCCACTCTGCACTCAACACCGCCGTAGGCGGCGACGAAATAACCATGGGCCCGCGGGGATCTACATAGCGAGCCTTTACGGGATTGCTGGAGGAGACAGCACAGCTCTCTTTCGGCTCGCTGACTGTGCCGCCGCTAGGGTCGGCTCAGCCCCCTACTTCATCTGCATGGACGCCAACACGAACATTGACGACAATCCACACCTTCTGCACATGTTGCAGCACGGATGGTCCAACGTTGCTGAGGGCACACCAGACCACACCATGCACACCTATGGCAATATCCCTGATTGGGACCGCGTCACCAAGTGCCCCCGCACTTCGCGCATCGATTATATCATTGCCAACCAGGCGGCGCGATCCCTTGTCACCGACTTCTGCTACCTTCGCGACTTGCCTGCGAAGTCTCACGTTGGCCTGCAGGTCACGCTTGACCTCAGTCGCCTCGACCATACGGCCCGACGTCTTCTTGCCCCTACGCCCTACCCGCCCGACGATGGAGTTCATGAGGGGCACGAGCTGCAAGCACTTGGGACCCTCATCGCTGGGCGGTACCAGGACCGCATGGAGCAGGCCGACGCACGAGACGACGTGGAGCGCATGTTCACCCTGGCTAACGAGGCCAGTCATGAGTACCATCTCACCCGTCTACGCGATCTGCCACCTCCACCGCCCCACCACCCAAAAAAGAAGCCCCCCACCATGCACGGGCTCACGCCTACGTTCGAGGATCGACCGGTTGTCCCCCGCGCGTTCCCCACCTACGGAGCTTCCACGATTCACATGAACCGACTGCGCAAGCTCCATCGGCAACTCTGCGATCTCCGTTTCATCGGACAGCACCACCATCTAGATTGCCGTGCTATCCCGCCGTACCTCGCGCAGCGCATCGACTGCACGTGGGCCGCGGCCCGCCTCTTATGCCACAAGCTGCGCCCCACGGTTCTCCTGGAATTCCCCGAGGCCTGGGCCCCAGACGAGCCAGTGCCGCACGGGGAGCACCTTGACGTTTTGATCCAACATCTCGACTTAGAGCTGGCGCGACGCGCGAACCGTGCCAAGGCGGAACGCATCAGGATATGGGCCGAGGGCGTCCGTGAGCCAAGCGGGCGAAAGGCGGCCATATACGCACGAGCTGCTGATAGCTCGCCCACGGCGTATCTCCGCACGCCTACCACTCCTGACGATACGCAACTCCACTGCGACACCAACGCCTTCAAACCTGACGAAGCTTGCACGGACGACAGCGACGCTGACACCGAAGCTGGCGGCTTCAGCCCCGGCGACGGTAGTTCGCCCGACACGGACAGCGACGAAGACCACACCCGTGAACCACCACCTGCGCAAGTCCCCGACATCCTCCCTGCCAACGCCATTGTTGCTAACATCAAGGACATGCTGAAGCTCATGGTCGACACCTGGGAGCCCATCTTGGGCAGGTACCGCGCACGTGCGGGACATGATGCCGAAGCCATGCCGACGTGGGCCGACTTCTACGACGAGTACCGACAGGAGCTGCCTACGCCATCACCAGCTACCCCTTTCCACCTCACCGACGACCAACTCATCCACTTCATTCGCACCCGTTCACCGAGACGCGCGGGGGGTCTGGACGGTTGGACTACTAAGGAGGCAAAGGAGCTTCCCGACGACATTCTTCGCCTCTTCGCCAGCGTCCTACGAGCTATGCAACGCACTGGCACCATCCCAGAACCCCTCCTCCACGTCCCAAACCCGTGCCTCCGAAAAGGCCGAGGCGAACTCCCAACGGACCAACGACTTCTCTCGGTGCTTTCCGTTTGGATGTATGCGTGGGAAGCACCAGCTTACCGCAGCCTCACGGACTGGCGGAAAGGATGGACCCACGCCACGAGTTTTGGCGCTGTTCCCCAAAGCTACCATTGGGGACGTCAGCACTTCTCTCGCCCTTCGCATCGAACACGCCAGAGCCCTTCTCCTTCCCTTGGCTGGAGCTGCCCTGGACCGTCAGAAGTGTTTCGACTATCTCATCACGGACATATGCCTTAACCTCGCGCTTCACGCGGGGTGTCCCCAAGACATCGTTACTGTCCGCAGAAACTTCTACAGGCGCCACAAACGTTACATCCGCATGAACGGTGCGTACTCTAAGGAACTGGCCAGGACAAACGGTCACCTCCAGGGAAGCTCTTGGTCCCTGGACGACATTAAGCTGCTCATGTGCGTCTGGACCAAGAGACAGCATCGTTACGTGCCGCGGTCACTCAGCACTACTTTTGTTGACGACAGCAACTCCACTACCCACACCGCGCCCGAGTTGCAGAAATCTCTTGATGAAACCGCCAAGTTTGATCGATTTTCTGGTCAACGCATTCATCCTGGAAAAGTGGCGGGGTGGGCGCTTACTGACGAGCTTCACACCGCCGTTACCCAGCTCACCTTGGCGGAACGGCCCTTACGCGTGGTCGACTCCTTCAAGCTCGTCGGAAGTTACATCAACGCCGAGGCAGCGCCGGCTCCAGCCGCGCTCAACCTCACGGCCACCGCTGACGCCCGTGTTCGCAGGGCGACTAGTCGCCTGCCGCGTATTGGCAAGCTCCCATCTCCGATGCGTATTAAGGCGCGGCACGCCCGCTCCCTTGCTGCCAGCGTCTGTACCACGGGCACTGACATCCAAGCCCCATCAGGCCCCGTCAAAACTGCCTACAACCATGCCCTTAAGGCGGCTATCCGCCCCAAGGGAAACAGGTGGGTCGAGTTTTGGACTCTCATGGCCGTGTGCGTCCCAGGGCACGCCCTGGAGATTGACGCCATTATGCAGCGTGAAGTCTTCCTGTGCCTGCGGCGACAGGTCAACCGCGACGCCACTCTCTGCGGCCTCGTCAGGGATCTCCAACATCATGTCCAGACCCTTTTTGGCGGAGGACCTGTTGGACGACTTGTCCAGACGCTTCAGCAGCTCCGTTGGACTTGGCCCACATTTGGCACCATGTACGACGACTGGGGCTGTCAGATCAGTTGGCTGAACCTTCCCCAAAACGCCTTCCTTCACATGCTGCGCGCCTCGCAACGCAGAGCCTTTCTGAGAAAAATCAAGCCACGGCGTCATGACCTTGGACACCTGCTTCGGTCAGACAGGGCCTCGACCTTTTCGCCAGCACGTGGCTCGCCCGCACCAAAGGAGCTGCCAAATGCAACGCATGGCAGCTGGCGCTCCTCTTAAACTACCTGTCGGGCGGGGACCACACCCAACAGCGACGTTCTCGATCAAATACGTCCGCTGATCCCAGCCCTATTTGCCGTTACTGTGATGAGGAAGAGGAAACTCAGGAGCACACTGTGCGTGACTGCAAGTGCTGGGCCCGTGAAAGAGTCCCTCTCACCACCCTCATCAGTGACGAGCAGTGGGCCCGTCTTCCTCCGCACACAAGACATTGCGGGCTCTTCGATGAGGACCCAGCCCTCCTCGATCTGCAAGCCGACCTCGCGAGGGACCCGCTACCTCAACCCATACCGCGGCCCCCGCCTGAGGGAGATCCTGCGGCTTCAGCCCAGGACTCCTACACCACCTACCTTGACCACGACACTGGTTGGACATGGGTCTACGCTGCCACGGACGGTGCATGCACCAACCAAGCCATCCCTTTGCTTGCAAGAGCGGGCTACGGCGTCTACTACGGCATCGACCACCGCATGAACTACAGTGCGCGCGTTCACGGCATCACGCAGAACGCACAGCTTGCGGAGACCCTCGCCATTGTCCACCTCACGGCATGTGCTGAACGGCCCGTACACGTCTTCGTGGACAACCAGGCGGTGGTCGACGGCTTCCAAAGGATCATCGACGGACACTCACCTCCGCAGGGCACGCACGTGGAGTTCTGGGAAAAGGTCCACCGATGTGTCATGGCCAAGCCAAACATGTTCCGCGTAGAGAAAGTCGCTAGCCACCAGGGCGACACGGGCATCGACCTCGGGCTCATCGGGCCCATCGCGGAGGAGTTCAATCGTCAGGCTGACGCCCTCGCCACAGCAGCGGCACGTACTCATAACCTTCCAGACGACATCGTCGAAGCTGCCAAAGCACGACATCGCCAAGCGACCGTGCTCCATGGAGTCGCCGTTGCCATCTACGAGCGGAGACATCGTACACTTCCTCTCCCACACCGCAGGGCTGGGTTCACAGCTGCAGAACTAAACAAAATGGAACCAAATCCCCTGCTGTCTGACCAGGCTCCACCCGCGGCTGGACCAGACATCCCACAAAACCCCGACGAGCTCTGGGCCGAGGCCCAACGGGTGTTATTCGACGAACAGGAGGACGACCCGTTCGGCTTTGGTGGAGGTTTGGACTTCCTGGGCGACGAGTCAGCCAGCGCCAACCCTGCCCCGGCGGGCACCCGCACGGCGCCCCCGACTCCGCCATTGAGTGCGTCAGCCCACCCACATGACAACGCCGTTCCTTTTCAAGACGCTGATGAGCAGGACGATGACCTTTTCAGCCTCGGTGGGGGATCGGACGCTTTGGACGACGGACCAGCCAACGAAAACCCCGCCCCGTCGGGAAACCTCGCAAACCCTACTGCGACGCCGTCCCCAAGAGCGTTAACGCCCACATACGATGATATCGGTCACCGCCAGGACGCCGACCACGACCCGAGTGCCCCCCGAGGATTGGGTGGCATTGAGGACGCACCGCCGACACCACACGCTGCCGACCATGCCGCCCCACCGAGACACCAACCCTCTACGCGACCGACCTCAGCGGCCTTGCACGGCATCACGACTGGTCCCACCGCGCATACCACTCCGCCTCCCCATCGCCAGCGACCCGCGGGGGCGGCTTCAGCCCCCCCGCAGGGTACTAAACCAGACAGGCCCTCGTGCCCCACCCACGCTTCCTCCGTTGCTGAGCGAGAGGAAGCGGCTCCCCTGACCTCTCGGGGCGCGGCCCTAGCGGCTCCAGCCCTGGGGTCGCGCCGGCCCCTCCAGTCACCTTTTAAGGGTGACGGACGTCAGCGTTCAGGGTCCCGCACGCCGCTAGCCCACCTGGACAGGCGTACCGAGGACCTCGCCTCTGTCTCGAGATCCTCGGCGGATGTCACTGAGCAGCCACCTCTCACCGACCGTGAAACCGAGTTGTCACAGGCTATGGCTGCCCTTCAGCAGAGGTGCTTAGCTCTCGCCGCGGACCTCGCCGCTGCCCAAGCTCGTCAAGGTCCTCTACTCCAGCGCCTCCACAGCGCTGGGCGAGCCTTCGCCGAGCTGCTCACGACCTCGCCCGATGGTGTCGTGCCGTCACTCAACATCCAAGCTATGTTGTCATCGTTCCGCGGCGCTCCACCTGGTGCCCCGCGCTAATCTCCTCCTTTCTGCCTGCCCGTGTGTACGTGTGGCTCCGCGTCCACGGTGTCAGGGCGTGGGGGCGGGGGGTGCCCCGTCACTGCGCGCCGCTTAGCGGCCAAGCGCCCAACTGGCGGTCCGCCAAGCCGCCTAGCCACGTGCCAGCACGTCGCCTTTCTTGTTGGGGCCTTTTACCTCACGCGGTCTGTCAGGTGAGATCTTCATCGT
The DNA here is from genome assembly GCA_963575745.1 of Prorocentrum cordatum. NCBI lineage: Eukaryota > Dinophyceae > Prorocentrales > Prorocentraceae > Prorocentrum > Prorocentrum cordatum. The sequence continues at coordinate 180,381 of CAUYUJ010016389.1, read as the reverse complement.
CTGTCCGCCGTCTGTAGCGTCAGTCGCACTGCGCCGGGGGAGGGGGGTTTTGTAGCCCGCCCTCGTATCTTAAGGCTGCACCGCCGCAAATAGTGCATTGCGAGTTGTCGCACCGCAGTGCGCCTCGCGGACGGACCCTGGTCCGCCTACTTGTCCGATCTCTCTCTCTCTCTCTCTCTCTCTCTCTCTCTCTCTCTCTCTCTCTCTCTCTCTCTCTAGTCTCGGCTCGAGAGTGCCCTGCACTCAGACCGCAGCCGCGACGCGAAGCGCCCCGCCTCGGAGTCAGTCTCCCAGGCCTCGCGAGACCGGAGGGGTCCCAGCAGGACCCTACTGATTCGCGTCACCTCCTCCCCCCCCACCAGAGCGCCCGCCGCAATGGCCCCCGCCAAGCCGGAGCGCCGTCGCTCTTCCAAGCAGCCGCCGAGCTCACGTCCTGCAGCTGAAGGGTCTCTCCTCCAACGCAAACAGGACTGCATTGCAGCTTTCAAGCAAGCGGGGTCTGACCGCCCCACGGCCGCATACAACGGGCTCGCCGAGCTGAACGCGGACGAGCTGCAGGCCACGTACGACATGCACAAGACCAACACAAAGAAGCTCGGCAGTGCCTTGATCCGCATGTGTGCCGCCAACCAGATCAGCTACACGCTGGATCACCACCAGCGCAGCAAGCCTAAGCGCAGTGGTGGTGACACACCCTACCCACCAGCTGCGTCCGCACGTCTTCAGGCTGCGGACGCCCAATTCATTGCCTTGGACCCGGCCTTCTGGAAGGTCCCAGTCCTGGCCGAACCCACATCACTCGACGACGGCAAGACGTACAAGCCCAGCATCAGCCTCCACGACTACGAGAGCGGTGAACGGCTGCTGCAGCACCATCTCGAGCAGGGTAAGCGTACCACGGGTCAGCTTGCGATTGCTGTCATGGGCCCAAAAAACGATAACTACGTCGGTACCGAGCTCGCCGTCCCCGTGCTGAAGCGTCACCCCAAGGCGCCCAAAGTGGTCCACACGCACGTCCCCGTGACCGTGTACCAGCTGGGCACCAAGGAAGTCGCCTGCACGGAAAAAGTAGCCGTCGCCACCATCGATCCTGCCGACCACGTATGCTGGATTCGGGTGACCATACATGAAACCGAAGCCATCGCCGCAGTCCCCTCCATGCATCAGGCCTTCGAGGATCAGTTCTCGGGAGGTGCCCCCGTGAACGGTGGTCCACGCGCCAAGGGTCCTTTCCGAGGGGACTCCGCTCCACAGGACAAGGCGCGCCAAAACCAAAAGCACAGGGAGTCCAAGAAAGACGCTCGCCGCCAGGAGCTCGATAGTCAGCTCCAGGACACCTTCAAGGCCCTCTTCCACGGCAACTTTAAAGCCGTCACCATCCTCGAACCCTGCAAAAGCCTAGGCAGGTACGGATCAGGCGTCGGAAAGAGGTCCCTGGCTGCCACCTTCGGCGTCAGTCTTCAAGCGGCTGACAAGGTCTTGGCGGGTTCAGGGCAACTCGGCGCTACCTACGACCTCAGCAACGTAGGTGCAGACGAGCCCACTGCAGACAAGTACCAGACCGTGTGGTTCCCTGAGGACCAGCCCATCACGATGGCAGATGCGTTCCAGAAGTCGGTGGACTTCAAGGCCCTAGGAGTCGTCAGGCACGGCAAGTCAGGCTTATTGGGGATCCGTGTTGCACGAGGGTCAGACGCCGCCAAGGCTGCTGCCGTCAGCATCCGTGGCTGTGAAGCCACCCTCGCCAAGACGCGATACCGCATTACTGGCATTGCGGCACGCCACGCCACGCTGACCCAGCTTGCTAAGACTCTCACGGGCCCGTCCGTCAAATGGGACTGTGAGGTCTACCACACCGCCTGGGACCCAGCCACTTCGGCTCAGTTTGCCTTAGTGCGCGCCCATCGTCCCCCACCCACATATACGGTACAGGTCGCAGGGTGCCCCATCCCGTGGAGCATCACCGAGGCCCCGTTGGCTGAGGTGGTGCCGAAGAGGGACAACGTTACCATTGTCACCCCTACCACTATCACAGAGCCTGTGACGCCGCCAGCCCGTGGTGGCGGCTTCAGCCCCGCCACGGGCACACTCCTAACCAAAGCGGCCCAGAGCCCTTACCTCCACGACCTCATGACTGCCACGCCCAAAGGCAAGGGCGTCGCACCGCTCCCGATCCCCAAGGAGGAGCCTCTAGCCAAGCGCCACCGATCCTCCAGCGGGAAACGCGACGCCACGCCGCACGCAAGATCACACGGCGCCCCAGGCCGCAGCTCCTCTGCACCCCCGCACGGCACGGATGGAGCTGCCGAGCAGACGGCCGTCCAAGGACCAGGTGGGCATGACCCGCAACTTGGCACGGTGGCGGCTGAAGGCGGGGGCCACACGGAAGGGGACGTTGCCACAGCCGCCGAGGTACCAGGCGACGATGACGACGTCGAGATCCTCTCATCAGGGGACGAATTCAGCGTGGCATCTCGCGAACTGAACACCCTCGGCGAACGCTTCGCTACGGCCCCTAAACTGTCAGATGCCGCCACGACCCGCATCCAACACATGGAACAACAGCACGAGCTGCTTGCCAACACGGTGGATAACATGCAGGTCCAGCTTGCGGGCGTTCTCTCATCCCAGGCCACACTCACGGAGCACGTTTCAGGTTTGGAACGAGGGCTTGCCACCGTCGTCACTCAGCAACAGACGGCAACTACCGAAGCTGCTGCACTGCGTGGCGACATCCAGGCCCTCCTCGGGCACCTCACGGGGGGCACCATCCACCTGCCACAGGTGGCCACCCTCGAAACCAAAAAGGAGGAAGCTGCATCAGTTGCCGATCCCGTGGCTGTCTGCGGGTGGATTGACCAGCCAGGCCAGGTCACCCCAGGGACGGGGCCCCCAGGGGCTGACAAAGGCAAAGACAAGGGTCGGGCCACTCAGGAACCCTATTGAAGGTGCCTCAGAGAGCCTGCCTCAGCCCTCCGAGGAAGCGCCTTCAGAGGCATCTCTTCTCACTTCGCGTCGTATCTCTTTCTTGTCATATCATGTCAGTTTTGGCAGCAGCACGAGCAAGCTATCTGGTGTAGGGACACCTGTCATCTTGCTGTGGGTGTGTTTGTTGCAATGTACATGAGCATGCAGGGGTATCTGAGGATGCGTGCTGACATGCAGCTTTTGGCTCATCGCTCGCGCCGCCCGCCAGGCCTCGCCATCATGTGGCGCCTTGCCTGCAGCCTGGCCCTCCCCTCGCTCGCTGGAGCACACCCGTCTTCAGGCGGTGCGCCCCAGCATGGAGGTGAGGTTCTCCTGCGACACGCTGAACGTGGGACCCTTTTCTACCTCTACGATGACAGCATCTACAAGTACGATCACTGCACCATTTTGGACCCGATCGTGAACGGCACCGTTGCCGCGGGTCCGTGCGGCATAGGCCAGGCACACAGTGGCGGCTTCAGCCCCGCTGTTGTGCCCCGCTATTGCCCTACGGGTCTCACCACTCCCCTGTGCGATAGGGGCGAACCTGAGGAGGACCCTGCTTTCTGGCACCTGATGATGATCCGCGCCCGGCTCATACCGTGTGCTGCGGCGTGGGCACCAGGTGAGGACAACCAGGACATGTTCTGGGCATGGCTCGAGGACTGCGTCCCGTACATCCTGGCGACGCTTCATCTGCCACAGTACGATCACCTCTTTCAGGAGGAGTCTGAGGACACAACCGACGCCCTGCGTCAGCGCACCGCGGTCGACATGTGCGAGGACATCTGGCACAGAGCGGGCCCCGACAGGCAGCGCATCAACCGCAACCTCACTCGTATCCAGAGCAGCCGCGAGTACGCCACCCGCTACTTTGGCCTCCTTCTGGAATACCAGGGCGCTCGTGCCACGCTCGTCGGCCCTGAGGCTTTCACGGCACCTTTGCCGCCATACCTCTCACGGGCCCATGCTCTGCTGCCAAGAGGCCTCCCTCCACCCGACCAAGACGCCATGGCGTACCTCGCCGACGTGATCCTGCACCAACCGCCAGACATGCTGCCGCTCGTCGAGGCGGAGCTCGCCGCGGCGCCGATGGACGGCACCGATCAGGCCGCAGATGACCCTGTATCATGGCTGCTTCAGCACATCGCGGCCAGCGACATCGGCAACACATCCATGGACTCGTTCCACGCGTCGGAAGATAGCCAGGACGGCATCGATACCCAGGATCGAGACGGCACGATACCACCAGGCGACTCGGCCCAGCGTGACCGCGACAGTGAACCCTACTTTGGGCACACCTCGTTGCAAAGCAGTCCGCCCCACACCTCAGCTCAGGCCGACCCCAGCGCACGGCCCAACGACGCTGAAGGCGTCACTGCCGCTGACGTGCCAAGCCATTCCACTGCATCGCCAGCTCATGCCAGCCCGTGCAGTGGCGGCTTCAGCCCCGCTGCACCACTGGCTAGACCTGGACATCCCCAGACCGCAGGTGGCAGCACCACGCCCTTCACCTCCGTGCACCGTGACAGCGTGACTGACTCCAACCCCAGTGCCATTGACCACGGGCAGGCCGACATCGACAACGATCCCATCGATGATGAGCACCCAGATGCCAGCGGTCCCCACGAGCCCCAGCACAGCGCAGCGGCATCACGACACTGTGGCTGCCTCATCTGCCTCTTGGTGGCCACGTACGTCATCGCGATAGCAATGCCGTACAAGGACCAGATCGATGGGTACTTGCCGACACCGAGCCGAGACCCCAGCTACCGACAACGACGACGACGCCAAGCGACGGCACCAGGCCCATCGGTGTCCACCACATCCCGACGCAAAACGACATACAATGTCACGTCCACATTGAGGGCCACTCTCAAATGGACCAGCGTCAAACTCAGAGATAGCGTCTCGGGCGGAGCCACTGCAGTCGGGGTCGGCCTCGGGGGTGTCCTTAAATGGGCCAGCGGCAAGCTAGGGGCTATTGCCACGGGTGGAGTCGTGTGTGGTCTTCTACTCGTTGGTGCCAAACTTCTTGCCCAGGGAGCTGTCGGACACGTCGGAGCCCGCATCTGTGCGCGGGCCCTGGACTCATCCACTGCCCAGTGGTGCCTCCGCTGTTGCCAACCGAGCAGGAGGCCGAGGGACGAGGTCACATACAAAATGCCGTGCACGCTCGCCGACGAACACGACGACCAGCATGTGCACGCACTCCGACATCCGCTGCTACAGGAACACTACGCCGCAGCAGTTGCCGCCGCAGTCGCCGACGTCACCACCGCCACCACCGCCGCCATCGTCGAAGTCACCGCCGCCGTATCGCGAGCCTCGTCTGTCACACCAAGATCGACCAGCCCGACTCCACGAGACGGCTCCCAAGAGCGGCGCAACATTCGGTAACCTACCGACTAACGAGGATGCCACAGCACACGGCAGCGACACCGAGGCAAGGGAAACGCGTGAGCGCACCCATGATAGCCCGTGGTCTATCTTCCGACACGCTGACGCTCGTGGTTCATCCCCCGACGCGGACACCCAACCACCACGACGGCGAGCACGCTATGCATCCCCCGACAGGCCCCAGGCGCCTTCAGGCCCTGGTATGCCTTACACTGCCCTCAAGCCACCGACACGCAACTTACGCAACACCATCCAGCGCGACCCAGCGGTCCCCGAGCCGCCGAAGAGCATACTTAACGCCCTGTATCAAAACGGCTTTGCGCTAGGGAACAGTGGCGTGTCTACAGAGGACATCAAAGACGCTCTACGACTCCACGACCATCCTCGATTCACTCATGATCCAACACTCCAAGCGCTGGGGCCGTGGACGGACATCATGCAGAGGCCACCGAACCGCCTCACTTGGGTGCTGGAAGACTCGGGCGGGAACTCGGGCGAGACAATCTTCCCATACCTCACGTGGGACCTCCGCCAACCCATCACCGACGCGCCCACTGTCTTCTGGCATGGGACCCGCGGCGACCTTGCGGCCCGTCTTGCTGCCAGTGGAGGGCACCTCTTGCCAGGTCCCCGCCGTGAAGCGAAGGGCCGAACTGGCACCAACGTTGGCCGCACGTACGCGAGCGTGCACCCTTCGCTGGCCGCGTGGTACGCAATGCCGCCCCACCCGCCCTACAGTCTTGAAGACGACACCCTCGCGTGGGGACCCATCGCACTCTGGATGTGCGAGGCCACCCAACCACCGCGCGGGGAAAACAGGCACAACTACGTGAAAGGGGAGGCCCACGGAGCGCGCCTCATTTACCCTCGGGTCCTGAGCCTCCTCATCCGCATGGACTGGTGTGCCCCCACAGAAGCTGCTTCCAGGTGCCGTGCCCTTCCACACGCCTATGGCATGGGCGACTGCGCGCACGCCCTCCACATCGCTGGCTACGACCATCCAGATCTCCGTGAGGCGGCTGAAGCTCACGACCAGGAAGCTAGCACCAGGCGCAGAACAGCCATCGCGGCAGCATGGCCACCGCCGCAGGCGCTATACTCGCCAGAGGCAGCGCGAGCATGGGCCAAACAGCACTACGACACGGAAGCAGCCACCAGGGATGACCCTAACCAGCCCCGCCCACGCGTCTCGCTTCACATACTCCAGCTGGACCCGAAACCACTCATCGACCTGGTGTACACTGGCTTGCAAGCTGTCCCCGTGCGGGGGCACCCTGACGCACGCGGGTCGCGCCCCAGCGGCTCCAGCCCTGGGGCCGCGTCGGGCCCACCTCGCACGTACAAGTCAGGCACAGCCTTAGCGTACAGTCCAGACCGCTCATCGACGTCATCTGGAGTCGACGAACGCCGTACGCCTTCCCTCATCAGCGCGGCCGCCGCCCTCGCCCGAGGCCGTGCCCGTCCACGACGATCTGCCTCTCGCTCGTCACGACAGAGTGACGGGAACTCCACCTCAGACAACAGCGGCATCGAGACGTGGGAGCACATTGTGACGGAGGAGGAGCCGACTGCCTACCACGTCCTCGCCTACCACGTTCGTGATGTGCGGTCCCGTGTCAATGCCCCTGGCATCGAGGTCTGGCTCGACCCTGGTGATCACCACGATGGTGCCTACTTACCGTGGGGGACGACAGTCATGGGCCACCGCGTTATTGACCCTGCGGTGGACGGGCGTGACGGCTGGGTCATCCTCCACCACGACCACGGCGACACCACTACTAAGCTCTGGGCACCGACCCAAGTCCACGTCAAAGCGGACGACTCCTGGCGCACCGTCATGGTACCAGCGGACATGGGGCCCCAGTGGATCAGGTGCCATGCCGAGGACGCACGCCTTCCCGCCGAGGTTGTCCGCACTACAGGCCAATCCTGGTTTGCTGACGTCTGGCCCTTGTGGGATCGCCCGAGACCCCACCCAGACGACCCAGGCACAAATGAGCATGCGCTCCCGCCTTTACCAGGACGCTGGTCTTGCCTACAGTGTCGATTCCAATGCTGTCAGTACTGTGCGGCTCGCCGCAACACGCAGCTCGGCACCTCGGGCCAACCAACGTGCCCAGACTGCGGCCGCAGCGGACTGCGTACACTCATGGACTGGTCCACGGACTACTCGTGCAACAGTGGGACGTGTGCATACAGCACCAACAACAGGGACTCCGACACATGCTGCCTGTCCAGCAGGTGCCCCCACCCCCCCAGGCCACACAACCTGCTCGACGTCCGTGCCACAGGGATGCCGCCGCACATCCTTGCCCGCCAATTCGGCAACGCGCCAGCCCTTCACGACCTCAAGGAACCCCCCCGAGCGCCTTCAGGCCCCGGGGGGGAACCTCCACAACCAGGGCAAGCAGGCTACCAGGGTCAATGGTACTTCCCACCGCAGCCGCGGCGCGTCCCCAGGCAGGGACTGCCTGACGGCACAAGGCGGCCACCTGGATTCACAGGAACGGGGATGCCCGAAGAACCTTCCCCCGACCAACCGCTTTGGAGGGAAGGCTTCGTGCTCTTCAGTCCCCACCAGGCCCTCAAGGAGGAATTCACCTTCAACAAGACGGTCCGCCGACCCTACTCCCTAGCCATTACCAACATGTACAGGGATCGTGTCACGGTCAGGACCGTCTGCGAGTCGATCGCCGAGCGCATCCACACTACCCGCACCCGTTGGCGAGATGTGGTACTGTACTGGGACGCCGAGGGTGGTCCTGGGCCTCAAGCCCTCGACTACGACATGCGACTCTGCGACGCCATGGTGAGCCGTGCCACGACCGAAGCCGAGCTAAACCACGACCGCAGCAACCGTGGTAGTTTCTGCCTCTATGGACCAGCGCACCAGCGAGCCGTCAACATCACGGCGATCGCAGAGCCGCAGAACATCGACTACATGGAGCATGTGCGGCGATACTCACCCGTAGGGGGGACCTACCCTGACCACGCCTTCGAGCACGTTTATCGGGGCTGGCAGCGGCCCGACGTGCCCACCATCCTCCCCGACACCCGTCCCCTCTCGAGAGCCGACTGGCAGCGTCACCAACAGCACCAGCAGCGCATCCAGCAGCGGGACCAACGTGACGCAGGACAGCAGGGCACGCCACGCTACCGCTCCCCCGCGCGAGTCCCGACAGGCGGTAACACGGCCTACGACGGGGTTCCCGCCTACTACCGTGGCCCCATAGGTGCCAGGCCCGCGGCTGCTGGAGCAGCCGCCTCCAGCTACGGCCACGCCCCCCACGCCAGGGTACACCCAGCGGTCATCGGCTACCCGCGTGCACCCGTGCAGGCCCTAAGGGCCACCTCGCCAGTGCCAGGGTCCACGCGCGCCTGGGGCCTTTACTCAGGCCGACATGATGGCACCTCCAGCAACCAGCCCGCAGTGATAACCCCTGCGGCTTCAGCCCAGGGGGCTGCAACAAACCGTGGCAGGGCTGGGCGCCCCGAAGGATGGCGTGATGCGAACGTGCGCGCTTGGCAACCTCGCCAGCACACGCCCCCGCCAAACGTAGCTGCAGCACTGCGCCCTGCCCAGGCAAAACCTGCCCCACCTGAGCGGGAGAGGCAGCCGCTTACCCCGCTCGTCCTCACGCACATCCAGGCGCATCACAGCGCCTCCCCGCGGCACAGCGAGGGAAGCGCCCACCACGTCAGCCCCCGCCCCGACGCTGTCGACCCTGACCAGGCCACAGCCACGGCGGAGGGCGGCACAAGCGCCTCTCGCCAGCCCAGCCCATCACCCTGCGCGGCGCCGATCCGATCCCCGAGCAGGGCGGATTCCGAGCGCGCTAATGCCCAGGCGACCTCGCCACGCGACCGCCACACGGGCGGGCGCGTCCCGCGCAGCAGGACCTGCAGCCGCCACAGTTCACGCAAGGCCCCAGGGAGCTCCACGAGCTCGCCGCCTCGCGAGACTCAGGCCGATGGCCGAGCCCCCGAAGTGGTGCCACGTTTCGGAGCCAGCGTCATTGATCCTGGCCAGGTCGACCTCTCGCCGACGCCGTCCACGGACCACGAGCCGCCGCTGCCCACCCGCGTGATCGTCCCCATCGACGAGGCGCCAACCTTCGACCCGTTCAAGAACAATTACCGTGTCAAGAACCTTGTGGCGGGTTTTGGCGGGGGCTCACCGCTCTCACCTCAGAGTCGGGGCGGAGCCCCCGCCACCTCGGCTGCTGCCGCGGCAGCGGCGGCCCCGCGGGGAATCAGCCCTGTCCGCAACGTGGGCCTCACGGCAGCGGGCATGGACGAGGCCCAGCGCCAGGCCTCCGACCGTGCTGCTGGAGCTGTTCCACCAGATGCTGCTCATCAAGATACTGACGGGGCGGGCGCGCCACCGCAGGAGGGACCAGCGGTGTCGCGTGCGCAGTACATGCGCGTGCGTTGTGCCGCCGCCGCGCCTAGCCGCCGCCGCTGGTTCGCTTTTGTTTTTGTGCTCGGCAGGACGGATCGAGGAGTCGCCTCCCTCCCCCTCTGCTGCCGTCTCACCTCTCCTCCCCTCGTCCCCTACGGTACTGGAGTGAGGAGGAATTTTCGTAACATTTATACTGACATTTATGAACCCCCCCTGGCGCAGTGCCGACCGTGTCCCGCCTATATTTCTGGCCTGACGGCGGCTTCAGCCCCGGTCAAGCTAATCCATAGGAACGCCATGAGCTCCTACTGTGGCCAAGCCTCCTACTGGGCGAGGGTCAAGCTGACCTTCACCGTGCGGGGCGTGCAAACCCCAGTTCCACCGATGGAGACGGGCCAGGTCGCTCCATACACCTCGTCAGCCTTAACATCACCAGTCTCTCAGCGAATTGGCCAACCATCACCGCCCTTGGTGTCGACCACAACGCCGCAGTCATAGCACTGCAGGAGACCCGACATGCCAAGCCGACTAGGCAAGCCATCGCTACCAGCGCCGCCAATCCACTCCACGGAGGATACCACGCCAGTCTTGGACCTGACCTTGATCTGGCGCGAGCCCAGCGCAGAGCTGCCCACGGCGGCACAGACCACACCGTTGTGGGCAGCACTGGCGCCTCGGGAGGGGTCGCCATCCTCTCTAAGGATGCCATTGTCGACTCCACTGTCGACGACAATGCGCCCTGTATCGCCGCCCTCAAGGCCAAGAAAAGATGGCACGAGGTCTTTCTCCCGCTCTGCACTCAACACCGCCGCAGGCGGCGACGAAACAACCACGGGCCCGCGGGGATCTACATAGCGAGCCTCTACGGGATTGCTGGAGGAGACAGCACAGCTCTTTTTCGGCTCGCTGACTGCGCCGCCGCTAGGGTCGGCTCAGCCCCCTACTTCATCTGCATGGACGCCAATACGAACATCGACGACAATCCACACCTTCTGCACATGTTGCAGCACGGATGGTTCAACGTTGCTGAGGGCACACCAGACCACACCATGCACACTTACGGCAATATCCCTGACTGGGACCGCGTCACCAAGTGCCCCCGCACTTCGCGCATCGATTATATCATTGCCAACCAAGCGGCGCGATCCCTTGTCACCGACTTCTGCTACCTTCGCGACTTGCCTGCGAAGTCTCACGTTGGCCTGCAGGTCACGCTTGACCTCAGTCGCCTCGACCATACGGCCCGACGTCTTCTTGCCCCCACGCCCTATCCGCCCGACGATGGAGCTCATGAGGGTCACGAGCTGCAGGCACTAGGGACCCTCATCGCTGAGCGATATCAGGACCGCATGGAGCAGGCCGACACACGAGACGACGTGGAGCGCATGTTCGCCCTGGCTAACGAGGCCAGTCATGAGTACCATCTCACCCGTCTGCGCGACCTGCCACCTCCACCGCCCGACCACCCAAAAAAGAAGCCCCCCACCATGCACGGGCTCACGCCCACGTTCGAAGATCGACCAGTTGTCCCCCGCGCCTTCCCCACCTACGGAGCTTCCACGATACACATGAACCGACTGCGCAAGCTCCATCGGCAACTCTGCGAGCTCCGTTTCATCGGACAGCACCATCATTTGGATTGCCGTGCCATCCCGCCGTACCTCGCGCAGCGCATCGACTGCACGTGGGCCGCGGCCCGCCTCTTATGCCACAAGCTGCGCCCCACGGTTCTCCTAGACTTCCCCGAGGCCTGGTCCCCCGACGAGCCAGTGCCGCACGGAGAGCACCTTGACGTTTTGATCCAACACCTCGACTTGGAGCTGGCGCGACGCGCGAACCGTGCCAAAGCTGAACGCATCAGGATATGGGCTGAGGGCGTCCGCGAGCCAAGCGGGCGAAAGGCGGCCATATACGCACGGGCTGCTGACAGCTCGCCCACGGCGTATCTCCGCACGCCTACCACTCCTGACGATACGCAACTCCACTGCGACACCAACGCCTTTAAACCTGACGAAGCTTGCACGGACGACAGCGACGCTGACACCGAAGCTGGCGGCTTCAGCCCCAGCGACGGTAGTTCGCCCGACACGGACAGCGACGAAGACCACACTCGTGAACCACCACCTGCGCAAGTCCCCGACATCCTCCCTGCCAACGCCATTGTTGCAACACCAAGGACATGCTGAAGCTCATGGTCGACACCTGGGAGCCCATCTTGGGCAGGTACCGTGCACGTGCGGGACATGACGCCGAAGCCATGCCGACGTGGGCCGACTTCTACGACGAGTACCGACAGGAGCTGCCTACGCCATCACCAGCTACCCCTTTCCACCTTACCGACGACCAACTCATCCACTTCATTCGCAACCGTTCACCGCGCCGCGCGGGGGGACTGGACGGCTGGACTACTAAGGAGGCTAAGGAGCTTCCCGACGACATCCTTCGCCTCTTCGCCAGCGTCCTACGCGCTATGCAACGCACTGGCACCATCCCAGAACCCCTCCTCCACGTGCCAAACCCGTGCCTCCGAAAAGGCCGAGGCGAACTCCCAACGGACCAACGACTTCTCTCGGTGCTTTCCGTTTGGATGTATGCGTGGGAAGCGCCAGCTTACCGCAGCCTCACGGACTGGCGGAAAGGATGGACCCACGCCACGAGTTTTGGCGCTGTTCCCAAAGCTACCATTGGGGACGTCAGCACTTCTCTTGCCCTGCGCATCGAACACGCCAGGGCCTTACTCCTTCCCTTAGCTGGAGCTGCCCTGGACCGACAGAAGTGTTTCGACTACCTCATCACGGACATCTGCCTTAACCTTGCGCTTCACGCGGGGTGTCCCCAAGACATCGTTACTGTCCGCAGAAACTTCTACAGTCGCCACAAACGCTACATCCGCATGAACGGTGCGTACTCTAAGGAACTGGCCAGGACAAACGGTCACCTCCAGGGAAGCTCTTGGTCCCTGGACGACATTAAGCTGCTCATGTGTGTGTGGACCAAGAGACAGCATCGATACGTTCCGCGATCACTCAGCACTACCTTTGTTGACGACAGCAACTCCACTACCCACACCGCGCCTGAGTTGCAGAAATCTCTTGATGAAACCGCCAAGTTTGATCGATTTTCTGGTCAACGCATTCATCCTGGAAAAGTGGCGGGGTGGGCGCTCACTGACGAGCTTCACACCGCCGTTACCCAGCTCACTTTGGCGGAACGGCCCTTACGCGTGGTCGACTCCTTTAAGCTCGTCGGAAGTTACATCAACGCCGAGGCAGCGCCGGCTCCAGCCGCGCTTAACCTCACGGCCACCGCTGACGCCCGTGTTCGCAGGGCGACTAGTCGCCTGCCGCGCATTGGCAAGCTCCCATCACCGATGCGTATTAAGGCGCGGCACGCCCGCTCCCTTGCTGCCAGCGTCTGTACCACGGGCACTGACATTCAAGCCCCATCAGGCCCCGTCAAAACTGCCTACAACCATGCCCTTAAGGCGGCTATCCGCCCCAAGGGAAACAGGTGGTCGAGTTTTGGACTCTCATGGCCGTGTGCGTCCCAGGACACGCCCTGGAGATTGACGCCATTATGCAGCGTGAAGTCTTCCTGTGTCTGCGGCGACAGGTCAACCGCGACGCTACTCTCTGCGGTCTCGTCAGGGATCTCCAACACCATGTCCAGGCCCTTTTCGGGGGAGGACCTGTTGGACGACTTGTCCAGACGCTTCAGCAGCTCCGTTGGACCTGGCCCACATTTGGCATCATGTACGACGACTGGGGCTGTCAGATCAGTTGGCTGAACCTTCCCCAAAACGCCTTCCTTCACATGCTGCGCGCCTCACAACGCAGAGCCTTTCTGAGAAAAATCAAGCCACGGCGTCATGACCTTGGACACCTGGCTTCGGTCAGACAGGGCCTCGACCTTTTCGCCAGCACGTGGCTCGCCCGCACGAAAGGAGCAGCCAAATGCAACGCATTGCAGCTGGCGCTCCTCCTCAACTACCTGTCGGGCGGGGACCACACCCAACAGCGACGATCTCGATCAAACACGTCCGCTGACCCCAGCCCCATCTGCCGTTACTGCGACGAGGAAGAGGAAACTCAGGAGCACACTGCTCGCGACTGCAAGTGCTGGGCCCGAGAAAGAGTCCCCCTTACCACCCTCATCAGTGACGAGCAGTGGGCCCGTCTTCCACCGCACACAAGACACTGCGGGCTCTTCGATGAAGACCCAGCCCTCCTCGATCTGCATGCCGACCTCGCGAGGGACCCGCTACCTCAGCCCATACCGCGGCCCCCACCTGAGGGAGATCCTGCGGCTTCAGCCCAGGACTCCTACACCACCTACCTTGACCATGACACTGGTTGGACATGGGTCTACGCTGCCACGGACGGCGCATGCACCAACCAAGCCATCCCATTGCTTGCAAGAGCGGGCTACGGCGTCTACTACGGCATCGACCACCGCATGAACTACAGTGCGCGCGTTCACGGCATCACGCAGAACGCACAGCTTGCGGAGACCCTCGCCATTGTCCACCTCACGGCATGTGCCGAGCGCCCTGTACACGTCTTCGTGGACAACCAGGCGGTGGTTGACGGTTTCCAAAGGATCATCGACGGACACTCACCACCGCAGGGCACGCACGTGGAGCTCTGGGAAAAGGTCCACCGATGCGTCATGGCCAAGCCAAACATGTTCCGCGTCGAGAAAGTCGCTAGCCACCAGGGCGACATGGGCATCGACCTCGGGCTCATCGGGCCCATCGCGGAGGAGTTCAATCGTCAGGCTGACGCCCTCGCCACAACGGCGGCACGTAATCATAACCTTCCAGACGACATTGTCGAAGCTGCCAAATCACGACATCGCCAAGCGACCGTGCTTCATGGAGTCGCTGTCGCCATCTACGAGCGTAGACACCGTACTCTCCCCCTCCCACACCGCAGGGCTGGGTTCACAGCTGCGGAACTAAACAAAATGGAACCAAATCCCCTGCTGTCTGACCAGGCACCACCCGCGGCTGGACCAGACATCCCACAAAACCCCGACGAGCTCTGGGCCGAGGCCCAACGGGTGTTATTCGACGATCAGGAGGACGACCCGTTCGGCTTTGGTGGAGGCCTGGACTTCCTGGGCGACGGGCCAGCCAGCGCCAACCCTGCCCCGTCGGGTACCCGCACGGCGCCCCCGACTCCGCCATTGAGTGCGGCAGCGCACCCACATGACAACGCCGTTTCCTTTCAAGACGCTGATGAGCACGACGATGACCTGTTCAGCTTCGGTGGGGGATCGGACGCTTTGGACGACGGACCAGCCAGCGAAAACCCCGCCCCGTCGGGAAACCTCTCGACCCCTACTGCGACTTCGTCCCCAAGAGCGTTAACGCCCACATACCATGATATCGGCCACCGCCAAGACGCCAACCAAGACCTGGGCGACCCCCGAGGACTGAGTGGCATTGAGGACGCACCGCCGATACCACACGCTGCCGACCATGCCGCCCCACCGAGACGCCAACCTTCTACGCGACCGACCTCAGCGGCCTTGCACGGCATCACGACTGGTCCCACCGAGCAAACCACTCCGCCTCCCCACCGCCGGCAGCCCGCGGGGGCGGCTTCAGCCCCCCCGCAGGGTACTAAACCAGACAGCCCCACGTGCCCCGTCCACGCTTCCATCGTTGCTGAGCGAGAGGAAGCGGCTCTCCCGACCTCTCGGGGCGTGGCCCTAGCGGCTCCAGCCCTGGGGTCGCGTCGGCCCCTCAGTCACCCTTCAAGGGTGACGGACGTCAGCGTACAGGGTCCCGCACTACGCTAGTCCACCATTTGGACAGGCGTACCGAGGACCTCGCCTCTGTCTCGAGGCCCTCGGCTGCTGGCACCGAGCAGCCACCCCTCACCGACCGCGAAACCGAGCTGTCACAGGCTATGGCTGCCCTCCAGCAGAGGTGCTTAGCTCTCGCCGCGGACCTCGCCGCCGCCCAAGCTCGTCAAGGCCCTCTACTCCAGCGCCTCCACAGCGCCGGGCGAGCCTTCGCCGAGCTGCTCACGCCCTTGCCCGATGGTGCCGTGCCGTCACTCACCATCCAAGCTATGCTGTCATCGTTCTGCGGCGCTCCACCTGGTGCCCCGCGCTAATCTCCTCCTTTCTGCCTGCCCGTGTGTACGCGTGGCTCCGCGTCCACGGTGTCAGGGCGTGGGGGCGGGGGGTGCCCCGTCACTGCGCGCCGCTTAGCGGCCAAGCGCCCAACTGGCGGCCTGCCAAGCCGCCTAGCCACGTGTCAGCACGTCGCCTTTCTTGTTGGGGCCTCTTTCCTTACGCGGTCTGACAGGTGAGATCATCATCGTCTGTCCGCCGTCTGTAGCGTCTGTCGCACTGCGCCGGGGGAGGGGGTTTTTGTTGCCCGCCCTCGTATCTAAAGGCTGCACCGCCGCAAATAGTGCATGCGAGTTGTCGCACCGCAGTGCGCCTCGCGGACGGACCCTGGTCCGCCTACTTGTCCGATCTCTCTTTCGCTCTCTCGCTCTCTCTTGCTCTCTCTCGCTCTCTGTCGCTCTCTCTCGCTCTCTCTCTCTCTCTCTCTCTCTCTCTCTCTCTCGCTCTCACTCGCTCTCTCTCGCTCTCTCTCGCTCTCCCTCGCTCTCTCCCGCTCTCTCTCTCTCTCTCTCTCTCTCTCTGCTCTCTCTCTCTCTCTCTCTCTCGTCTCTCGTCTCTCGCTCTCTCTCTCTTTTCTCTCTCTCTCTATCTCTCTCTTCTCTTCGCTTCTCTTCTCTTCTCTTTTCTCTCTCTCTCTCTCTCTCTCGTCTCTGCTCATCTCTCTCTCCTCCCGCCCCCCTCTCGCTCCAATTTCTTCTCTCTCTCTCTCTCTCTCCTCGTCTCTCTCTCTCTCTCTCTCTTATATCTCGATCTCCAGAGCACTCGTGTCTCCTCTATCTCTTCTCTCTTCTCTCTTCTCGCTCTCCTCCTCTCTCTCTCTCTCTCTCTCTCTCTTCTCTCTTCTCTCCTTTCTCTCAGCCTGTCTCCTCTCTCAACTCCCCCATCCTCTCCTCTCTCTCTCTCTCTCTCTCTCTCTCTCTCTCTCTCTCTCTCTCTCCTCTCCCTCTCTCTCGCTTCCTCTCTCTCTCTCTCTCTCTCTTGCTCTCTCTTGCTCTCTCTCTCTCTCTCTCTCTCTCTCTCTCTCTCTCTCTCTCTCTCTCTCTCTCTCTCTCTCTCGCTATCTCTCTCTCTCTCTCTCTCTCTATTTCTCTCTTTGTGTTTTGTTTCTCTGTCTCTCTGTCTCTCTCTCTCTCCCTCTCTCACTCTCTCTCTCCCCCTCTCTCATTCTCTCGCTCGCTCGCTCGCTCTCTCTCTCTCTCTCTCTCTCTCTCTCTCTCTCTCTCTCTCTCTCTCTCTCTCTCTCTCTCGCTCGCGCTCGCGCTCGCGCTCGCGCTCGCGCTCGAGCTCGCGCTCGCGCGCTCTCTCTCTCTCTCTCTGTCTCTCTCTCTCTCGCTCTCGCTCTCTCCCGCTCTCTCTCTCTCTCTCTCTCTCTCTCTCCCTCTCTCTCTCTCTCTCTCTCTCTCTCTCTCTCTATCTCTCCTCTCTGCTCTCTTCGCTACTGGCTTCTGACGGAGTCTGGGTTAGGTGAGCCTGAGTGTGGGTGAGTCTGAGTATGGGTACGTCTGTGTGTACCTGACTCTGAAGAAATGAATCTGAGTGTGGGTGAGCTTGTGTATGAGTGAGTCTGGGTGCGAGTCTGAATCCCAATGGTGCCCCTGGCAGCGTCTGGCGACTAGGAGGCCCGGGTCGACTCCTCTTTGGGAAGCCAAAATGCTGCCCCTGGCAGCGTTTGGTGACTATGAAGCCCCTGGTGGACCCCCCCTGGGGCTCCCAAATGATGCCCCTGGCAGCGTTTTGTGACCATGAGGCTCTCAAGAGAGACATGTTGGGAGGCCAAACGGCAATTTTAGCTGAGACGTCCCACCAAAATCGGCGCGAACGGGCTCGTGATATCAGCCAGGGTGGCTCCCCCTTGGGGCTCCCAAATGATGCCCCTGGCAGCGTTTTGTGACCATGAGGCTCTCAAGAGAGACACGTTGGGGAGGCCAAACGGCAATTTTAGCCACCAAAATCGGCGCGAACGGGCTCGTGAGATCAGCCAGGGTGGCTCCCCCTTGGGGCTCCCAAATGATGCCCCTGGCAGCGTTTTGTGACCATGAGGCTCTCAAGAGAGACACGTTGGGGAGGCCAAACGGCAATTTTAGCTTAGACGTCCCACCAAAATCGGCGCGAACGGGCTCGTGAGATCAGCCAGGGTGGCTCCCCTTGGGGCTCCCAAATGATGCCCCTGGCAGCGTTTTGTGACCATGAGGCTCTCAAAAGATACATGTTGGGGAGGCCAAACGGCAATTCTAGCTGAGGCGTCCCACCAAAATCGGCGCGAACGGGCTCGTGAGATCAGCCAGGGTGGCTCCCCCTTGGGGCTCCCAAATGATGCCCCTGGCAGCGTTTTGTGACCATGAGGCTCTCAAGAGATACATGTTGGGGGGGCCAAACGGCAATTCTAGCTGAGGCGTCCCACCAAAATCGGCGCGAACGGGCTCGTGAGATCAGCCAGGGTGGCTCCCCCTTGGGGCTCCCAAATGATGCCCCTGGCAGCGTTTTGTGATCATGAGAGAGTGTGAGTGTGAGTGAATGTGACTGTGAGTGAGTCTGAGTGAGAGCGAGCCTCATCTTATCTTATCGAGTCCTATCTTTTCTTACTTTTATTACCCTCTATCTTATCTTAGCTTGAAATATCTTATCTTGTCTTAGCTTATCTTATATCAACTCATCTTATCGCATCATATCTCGTCTTATCTTATTACTCCATAGGCTGTCTTATATTATCTATTATCTTACCTTGTCATATATCTTATCTTACCTTATCATATCTTGTGCTATCTTATCTTATATTGTAGTATCTTACCTTGTCTTGTCTTATCTGGTGATTATCATTGGGAGGAGGGAGGCGCGAGCGGGAGGAAGAGGAGGGAGGATGAGTGGGAGGCGTCAGAGTAATAACAAGAACCCCAATCCTTAGGATATGGTGAATAACAAGAACCCCAATCCTTAGGATATGGGGAAAAACATGTCAAATCTGGGCGGGCTCCGCCAGTTTTTTTTTTATTCTTTTTTTCTTTTTTTTTGCGGGGGGGGCGGGTCAACGAAATCTTCTCTCTCTCTCTCCTCCTCCTCCTCCTCCTCCTCCTCCTCCTCCTCCTCCTCCTCCTCCTCCTCCTCCTCCTCCTCCTCCTCCTCCTCCTCGCCCCTCCTCAGGCTCTGCCCCCTTCCGACCCCAGCCTCTCCCTACGCCGCTTCTCGCCGCCTCCTCCTGCTCCCCCTTCTCCTCCTACTCCTTCTCCTCCTCCTCCTCCTCCTCCTCCTCCTTCGGGGTCCACGTGGAACCGGGCCCACCGCCCTCGAATGTCAGCCGAGCGGCGGCCGTGAGGAGCCGACGGCCAGAGGGGCAGCGGGGAGAGGGTGAGGGAGGGGGAGAGGGAGGGGAGAAGTAAGAGAGAAGTGGAGGCAACATCTGATTTTTTAAACGACGCATGAAACATCAGAACTCGCATACGTGCTGGAATATAAAACCCATCGCCACAGGCAAGGGCGAACGCAAGTGCACCGCCACTGAGCCGCACTGGTCACTGTGGCAAAGAACTGTAGGTAACATGTCTAAGCGCGCACGCGCAAATAGCTAGGCGACAATTGAACACGCGAGAGAAAGGCGAAATTTGCCTGACTCACCGCATGGCCACTCGAAACGCACCCCTCGTACGCTCTGCAACAGACCCCCTGCTGATGCAACTTTACACTGTCATGGCGCAATCCACGACCTCCCCCCACAGGCGATGCATTAGTCAGCACTACGCCCGCGCGCGCGCGCGAAGCTATGCAACAGGACGTAGCAGCTGAACAGCCACGCATGCACGGTTTGTACCACAATCTCGGCTATGGTGAATTCATGTAAACAAGCACAAGGGTAACGGTAGCGTTGGCAACTCTCATGCGTCGCTGCACTGGCCAACCCAAGCTCGGAGCAGCGTCTGGAAAAACTTATCCCGAATGCTGTATATGTCAACCCTAGTCCGACAGGACGCAGGAGCTGACCAGTCATGCGTGCATGGGCTTAGCCATGATCTCAACTATGATGAATTCATGTAAACAAGCATAGGCGTTGCGCTGGTATCCCCCCATACATCGGTGCACTGGCCAACCCAAACTCAGAGTAGCGTCTTCCAAACTAATCGCGGAAGCTCTACATGTCAACCCTATGAGCAGCCGTAATGCCCGCCCGTACCTTGCGTCGTCCTGGGGCTCCCCATCGGCGGCAAGTACTCGATGTTGTGCTCCGCAACGTAGTTGGTGTGGAGCTTGGCGAAGAAGAGCACGCAGAGCTTGTGCCGCAGCGGGGCCATCTCGTTGAGCGGGCGCGCGTACCCCCTAAACCACGAGAGTGGTTGCTCCGCCACCTGGGTGTTGATGCCCTTCAAGCGACGGCTCAAGCGCTTAATGTGGTATGGGTTGCAGGGGCAGCTGCGGGCGTGCCCCTTCGCATGCATCATGTCGACGGCCCAGTACTTGATGTCCTTGAAGGCAGGCAGTTTCTGGGCCGACACGAAGAAGGAACAGCACCGATCGTAAACGAACGTGTTCACGTTGGGGTGCTTCTTGGGAGCACGAGTCAGGGCCTCTGCCGCCACGCCGTTGCCCTCTGGGCTCTTCTGCTCGACTGCGGCAACGATGCGCCCTTCAGGGGTGAGAACCATGAACCACCCGTGGTTGTGGTGCATGTGGCGGGCTGCTTTGCTGCTGCTCTTGTACTGCTTCTTCTTCCGAATGGCTGCGGCGGGCGGCCCCTGGCCGGGTGCAGCGGCAGATGGTTTCTTGCGCATTGGCGCGGCGGACGGCCTCTTGAGAACCACGGCCTTCTTCTTCGCGGCGGGCTTCACGCGGAGGACGTCCTTCTTGATGGCGGTCTTGCGCACCCTCTTCATCGATCCCTTCATCGCTGCTGGCCTCCTGCGCACGGCGCGCTGCTGCCTCTCGTCGTTGCATTTCGTGAGGACTTTCTCGTGCCCGTCCCCGATGAGCACCGTAATCTTCTTCGGGCGCGGATCGGGGAACACGTTCCTGTGGTAGTAGCTGTCCAACTTGGAGAAGGTATCATCGGTGATCTCCTTGCCGATGATGATGCCGCGGTGCTCTTTGATCCGCTCCATTTCCTGCACGGCGATCAGGTACATCAGCGCGTCGAGGTGGATCTTACTGAAATCGGTGACGAACTCCTTGCCGTACCCCTCCTCCTTCTTGTCAGCAAAGACCTCCTTGGTGACCCAATCGATGCCGCGAGCCGTGGTGAAGGCGCGGAACATGAGCTTTTCGTGGTAGCGCAGGTAGCGTGTGGTAAACGCTCTCTGGTTGCTCACGAAGACTACGGCAGACTGTTCGAAGTCGGCCAACGTGGCTGTGTTCACCTTCTCGCCATCAACCCACATGAAGTTCGGGCCGTACGTGAGCCTGCAGGTTTTGTTAGAGCACCGCTATGTCCTCACCGCAATCTCCGTGGTCTGGTGTAGATCGTAAAGGGTGCTGGAGGTCTCGCGCTCCGCTCTCTGTTCGCATTGCAAGGGAGACAGCTTGCGCCAGCTTCCACAAGCATCAGAATTCTCATCCCATGGATGATGAATCGGAGTGGAATGCGGCGGAATGCTTCGCAAAGATACTTTCAGAGAGTCGGAAGGTAAAAAAAATGCCCCCCTGAGCATGGTCCTCGAAATTCCAGCCCCATGCCGTTTGGCACAGGGCTGGAGTTTCGAGAACCATGCTCGGGGGGGCATTTTTTGTGAAGAGGCTGACATAATAGTGGCATAGCTTAAGAGGGTGAGTAGATAGGGAGAGTGAGAGACAAAGAGAGAGAGAGAGAGAGAGTGAGAGAGAGAAGAGAGAGCAAGAAAGATACTATAAGGAAAATGATGAAGAGAAAGGGATTGTTCGCATCATCCTTCTCATCTGTCAAACCACGAGGGCCGCCCAATCCCAAGCCTCTCGCTCCTCCTCCTCTCCTCCTCCTCCTCCCCCCTCCTCCTCCGCCATCCTCCTCCTCCTCCTCCTCCTCCTCCTCCTCCTCCTCCTCCTTTTCTCCTCCTCCTCCTCCTTTTACTCCTCCTCCTCCTCACTTTGACTCCTCACTCCTCCTCCTATTTACTCCTCCTCCTCTTCCTCCTCCTCCTCCTCCTCTTTCCTCCCGTTTTTACCCTCCCCTTACCTCCTCCTCTCCTCCTCCTCCCCCTCCTCCTCCTCCGCCTCCTCCTCCTCCTCCTCCTCCTCCTCCTCCTCCTCCTCCTCCTCCTCGCGCAGGTGGCCGACGCGTTCGAGGCCGCAGGCTTGCCGAGCTCGGCGGCCGCGGCGCGGGCCGGCGCGGAGAGGTGCGCGGGCGCTGGGCCGAGCGGCGGCGGGGCCGAAAAGTGGAGGGCGGGGCGGCGGCTGCCGATGGTGGGGGTTAGGGAGGCTGCCAGGGGTGATCCTGGCCCGAAGGTGTCCCAGGGCTCGATCGGCGCCGAGCAGGGGGGGGAAATAAGAAAAACAAAAAAGAAGGCCTTCTCGGAAGGCGGCGGTGTTTCTCAGAAGCCCTCGCGCCTTCTGAACATTCCCAACCATCCTGTGGTGTTGGGTCCTCGTTTTGAAGAGACAGCGCCCAGCGTCCCACCTCCTCTCCTCCTCCTCCCCCTCCTCGCCCTCCTCCCTCCTCCCCCTCCTTGCCTCTGCTCTCGGCACACCCCTCACACGTTTCGTAGCCCCAAAAGGAGCTCCACCGAAGGTCCCAGTGGCACAGCCCGCATGCGGTTCCCCCACCCAGGGCAGCGTTTCGTAGCCCCAAAAGGAGCTCCACCGAAGGTCCCAGTGGCACAGCCCGCATGCGGTTCCCCCACCCAGGGCAGCGTTTCGTAGCCCCATAGGGAGCTTCACCGAAGGTACCCAGATGGCACAGCCCGCATGCGGTTCTCCCCGACCAGGGCAGCGTTTCGTGGCCCTCATACGGGAGCTCCACCGTAAGGTCACCAGTGGCACCGCCCGATTGCGGTTCCCCCACCCAGGGCATGGGTTCGTGGCCCCGATTAGGATGCTCCAGCCGAAGGTCCCGTGGCACCCACATGGCCCGCATGCGGTTCCCAACCACCACCACCGGTTCCCAACCACCCAGGGCAGCGCTTCGTGGCCCCATAGGGAGCTCCACCGAAGGTCCCAGTGGCACAGCCCGCATGCGGTTCCCCCGACCAGGCAGCCGTTTCGTACCCTCATGGAGCTCCAACGAAGGTCCCCAGTGGCAACCGCCCGCATGCGGTTCCCCCTTGCCTCCATAGGGGGAGCTTCCACCGAAGGTCCGCGTGCACACCCGCATGCGATTCCCCCGCCGCCATGGGCAGTCGTCTCCTCTGGCACCATAGGGAAAGCTCCACCGAAGGTCCCAGTGGCACAGCTCGCATGCGGTTCCCATCACCCAGGGCTGCGTTTCGTGGCCCCATAGGGAGCTCCACCGAAAGCCCCAGTGGCGCAGTTCGCATGCGTTCCCCCCCACCCAGGGCAGCGCTTCGTGGCCCCATAGGGAGCTCCACCGAAGGTCCCAGTGGCGCAGTTCGCATGCGTCCCCCCCACCCAGTACAGCGTTGCGTGGCCCCATACGGGGCTCCCCCGAATGCGATACCCACAACTGCATATGGTTGGGTCCTTCGCCAGGCTAATTTTTTTCTGTCTTCGGGTGCATAGAGGATGCCAGGGATGATCCTCGCCCCAAGGCGTCCCAGGTTCGAAGAACCAAGACCAGCGGCACAAAGATGAACTTCTTGGCGGTCCGCGCGGATGTTTCGGATCTGCGCCAGGGTCCTTTGGCGGCGCCTCCGGCGCTGCCCGTGGCGCGCTCCGCGCGCCAGGGAGGTGGGTCCAGCCCAGATGCAAGAAGTCCGCGCGGTTCGTCGAGAAGTTTGTGTTTGTGCAGTTGTTGTTTCCCTGTCCTGAGGCTGTTCCGAGCTCTGCGCGCGCCGGTTTGGACCTCTTGGGACCCGCGGGGCGCCATGACGTGCCCTCGGGAGGCCACCTGGGCGCCCCCTGGAGAGCCTGGGTCGCCCTGGGCCCAGGCGGTCAGCTCTGGCAGCACGGGGGCGGAGGAGGAGGAGGAGGAGGAGGAGGATGAGGAGGAGGAGGAGGAGGCGCACAAGTTTGCACTTGGAGGAGGAGGAGGAGGAGGAGGAGAAGAAGGAGGAGGCGCACAAGTTTGCACCTTCCCCCCCCCCCCCCCTTCGCGCAGCGCTCGAGCAAGCTCGGGAGGCCTAATTAATCCAAGGGAGGGCCAAGGGGGCAAAGGGGCTGGGGGGGCAGCGATTGGAGGGTCGGAGACCGGAGGGCACGGGGGAGGGCGAGGGTCGAGGGGCGGGGGAGGGGGGGGGGCGGCACTGCGCGGCAGAGCCCGTGGCCACTTCGCCTCGGCCTGTGCCTCGCGGGTCCTGCGGTGGCTGTTCTCTCGAGGGGCGAGGGGAGGGGAGAGGGTCGGGGAGCTCCAGACTGGATGGGTATGGCGGCCTTTCGGCCTTCAAAGGCTTCGAAAAGGAACCGCTCTCATTCCGACTCCGTTTCGCTCCTCCGTTATCCCTCTCTCTCTGTCTCTGTCTCTCTCTTCTCTCTCTCTCTCAGTCTTCCTCCTCCTCCTCCTCCTCCTTCTCCTCCTCCTCCTCCTCCTCCTCCCCCTCCCAATCATAATCCCCTTTACGGAGCAGAATCAAGCAAAACCTTTGGACCCCCCCCCCAACAAAAAAACAATCCTGAGGCGAGATTCGGGGGCGAGGGGGGGGGAAAGGTCTCCTCAGGATTTTTTTTTTTTTTTTGTTCCAAGGGTTCTGCTGGAATCCGCCCCCGATAATGGAATCCGATTGGGAGGAGGAGGAGGAGGAGGAGGAGGAGGAGGAGGACGACGAGGAGGAGGAGGACGAGGAGGACGAGGGGGAGAGGGAGGTGGAGGAGGAGGAGGAGGAGGAGGAGGAGGAGGAGGAGGAGGAGCAGGAAGAGGAAGAGGAGGAGGAGGAGATGGAGGAGGAGGAGGAGGAGGAGGAGGAGGAGGAGGAGGAGGAACGACGCTCCACACCTAGTTTTGCGAGTAATGAGTTCCTCCTCGATTCCGTCATGCTCCTCGCCCTCCTCTTCCTCCTCCTATTCCTCTTGCTCCTCTGCCCTCCTGCTCCTCCTGCTCCTCTTCATTATGCCTCCTCCTCTCCGCTTCGAGGCGATACTCGCAAATCTAGTTGTGAACGTAGCTGCACAACTAGTTTTGCGAGGAACCTGCCGCTACGAAACATTACTCGCAAAACTACTTGCGAACGACGTTCCACAACTAGTTTTGTGGGTAATGAGTTCCTCCTCGATTTCGTCATGCTCCTCGCCCTCCTTCTCCTTCCTCCTCCTAAATACTCCTCCTGCTCCTCCGCCCTCCTGCTCCTCCTGCTCCTCTTCATTCTGCCCGCTCCTCTCCGCTTCGAGGCGATACTCACAAATCTAGTTGTGAACGCAGCTGCACAACTAGTTTAGTGTGGAACCTCCCGCTACGAAACAATACTCGCAAAACTAGTTGCGAACAACTCTCCGCAACTAGTTTTGTGAGTAACGAGTTCCGCCTCGTTCTCGTCATGCTCCTCACCCTCCTCTTCTTCATCATCCTGCTCCTCCTGCTCCTCTGCCCTCCTGCTCCTCCTGCTCCTCTTGATTCTGCCCCCTCCTCTCCGCTTCGAGGCGATACTCGCAAATCTAATTGTGAACGCAACTGCACAACTAGTTTTGCGAGAAACCTCCTGCTACGAAACATTACTCGCAAAACTAGTTGTGAACGACGCTCCACACCTAGTTTTGACAGTAATGAGGTCCTCCTCGATTCCGTCACGCTCCTCACCCTTCTCTTCTTCTTCTTCCTACTCCTCTTGCTCCCCGGCCCTCCTGCTCCTCTTCATTCTGCCCCTTCCTCTCCGCCTCGAGGCGATACTCACAAATCTAATCTAGCTGTGAACTCAGCCGCACAACTAGTTGTGCGAGGATCTGCTCTTTTCTGATCACAAACTTGATCAAATTCAATTGGAATTCTTTGGATCTGGGACCTTCCCCGTTCCTGTAGAAATCCAATTAGCATCCTGTTCAAATCCAATGAAAACCCTCTGGATTTAGGAGATGCTCCGTTCCTATTGAAATCCGATGAGGGTCCTATTTAAACTCAATAGGAATCCTTTGGATATGGGATCTGCTCCGTTTCTAGTGAGGTTTCCTTCTGATCCCATCCAAATTCAGTATGAATCCTCTGGCTCCCGCCTGAAAGCTCCCCCAACAAGCACTCAAAACGAGGCTCCCGCCTGAGAGGTCCAAACAAACATTCAAAAAGGTCCAAACAAACAAACAAACACACGACAGCATACAACACTCAACGGACAGCTCCTTCCTCCCCCTCTCTGAATCTGGGGCCTGGTCCTGGCCTATTGAGTTCCTATTTGAATCCTATTCAAATTCACAATTCTTTGAATTCCTATTTGAATCCTATTCAAATGGATGGAAATCCTCTGGGTCTCCTATCTGCTCCATTTCTGTTGACTTTCCAGTTGGGTTCTCTTCAAATCCAATGGGAATTATCTGGATCTGGGGCCTGCCTCAGTCATATTGAATTCCTATTTGAATACTATGCAAATCTAATTGAAATTCTCTGGATCTGGGGTCTGTCATGTCCTATTGAATTCCTCATTGAACCCTATTCAGATTCACGTAGAACCCATTGGATTTGGAGTATACTTCAATTCTTTGAATTTCAATGTGCATCCTATTCAGATGGATTTGAATTATCTTGATCTCGGATCTGCTCCGTTTCTGTTGGCACTCCCAAAGGTTCTCTTCAAATCCAATTGGAATTCTTTAGATCTGGGATCTGCCCCATTCATATCAGATTCCTATTTGAGTCCTATTCAACTCTAGTTGAAAATCTTTGGATAGGAGGAGAAGGAGGAAGAGGAGGAGGAGAAGGAAGACGGAGCAGGAGGGAGGATGAGAGGAGGATGAGATGAGAGGAGTGGAGAAGAGGAGTGGAGCAGCGAGAGCGGTTCCTGTTCAAAGCCTTTGAAGGCCGAAAGGCCGCCATACCCATCGCCATAGCCGCAGTTTTCCAAGAGGGTGGGTAGTTCCAAGCGCCGCGGAGTGCCTGGGCGCCTGTCGTGGCGGGGGGGGGGTGCAGAGGGCGAGGGGCGATGGATGTGCGAGGTGGCGAGGGGCGAGGGGCGAGGGGGGCGAGGGGCGAGGGGCGAGGGGCGGGGGGGGGAGGGGCGGCACTGCGTGGCAGAGCCCGTGGCCACTTCGCCTCGGCCTGTGCCTCGCGGGTCCTGCGGTGGCTGTTCTCTCGAGGGGCGAGGGGAGGGGAGAGGGTCGGGGAGCTCCAGACTGGATGGGTATGGCGGCCTTTCGGCCTTCAAAGGCTTCGAAAAGGAACCGCTCTCATTCCGACTCCGTTTCGCTCCTCTGGTGTGTGTGTGTGTGTGTGCGCGGCACGGTCCTCCGCGA
Organism: Prorocentrum cordatum; assembly: GCA_963575745.1. Taxonomy (NCBI): domain Eukaryota; class Dinophyceae; order Prorocentrales; family Prorocentraceae; genus Prorocentrum; species Prorocentrum cordatum. The sequence continues at coordinate 153,032 of CAUYUJ010016389.1, read as the reverse complement.
GAGGTTGCTGCTCCTCTGGTGATCTGGCTGGCGGTGTCGCGCGCATCTGCCCGTTTTGCATCTGACGGTTTTTCCTCGTGGCCCAGCCCAGGGGTGATCGCGTGCATTCGCCGACGGCGTGCAGGTGTCAGCGGTTTTGGTGTGCACTGCTGATCCGCCATGCTCATTTTGTGTTGGTGGTATGGTTCGAATGTGCAGCAAAACGAACCAGGATATGGATGGCCAGCAACACACTAGGCAATTGGAGCACGTTCAATTCACATTGTGGTCGTCCGCCTCCAACAAGATTTGATCATGGTGCAGTTATGAGAATTCTCTAGTAGTCGTTGTCTTTTGAGGGAGTCGTCTTGTGTGTGCGGCTCTTGATTACAGTGCCACCTTTCACGTCTGGACTGGCGGGTTCCCTTCGGTTCCTGGGGGGGCAAATCACGATGTATCACAATGTCGGCCCTCTGGAGCAACAACATAGCCCTGCAGCAGCGAAGCGGAGCACACGCTGTTGGGCGAGGTCGGGCAAAGCTAATTCGAGAATGCACGCTCGGCGGCAGAGTGCCCTGGACCGATTCTCCCCTCGCGCACTAAAGGGAGGGTGAAGAGTATTGCGAATGATGGTCGACAGGGGAAACTATAGGCCCACGAAGGGGGCCACGAGGGAGTTCTATAAAAGGGAGGCCGTGCGGGAGACTACACCGGAGACCAGAAGGGAGAGACCACACGGGAGACCGTACGGGGGACCGTGCGGGCGACAGAGAAGGGAGATCATGCAGGAGACCGTGCGGGGGAGGAGGAGGAGGAGGAGGAGGAGGAGGAGGAGGAGGAGGGAGGGAGGGGGAGGAGGAGGCACCCTGCGGGGTGTACTGCGGGAGGCACCACCTCCACGCCCACCACAGGCCACGGCACCTTGCGCGGGAGGCCAGTAGGGAGAGGTCAGTGCGGGAGGCCTGTGAGGATGGAGGCCATGGCAGGGGACGATCGGGGCCACGGCCCCCTCCTCCTCCTCCTCCTCCTCCTCCTCCTCGCTCCTCCTCCTACCTCCTCCTATTCTCCTCCTCCTCCCTCCTCCTCCTCCTCCTTCCCTCCTCCTCCTCCACCTGCTCCTCCTCCTCCTCCTCCTTTTCCGTTTCCGCCGCATGAGCCAGCTCCTTAGTTCCTAAGGAGGCTCCGCCTTCCGCTCTACTGCCGCGCCGGGCACGCCTGGCAGATGTCGCTGACAATCTCCAGCCCTGCCTGGCTCTCGCTGGCCCGATCTGGCCAACCACTGCATCCCTTAGGGAGCCGGTCGGCCTGAATTCGCTGTAGCACTTCCCTGCCGTCCTTGTTGGGACGTTTCAAGCAAAGAGTGCCAAGCTTGAGGGCCTTGGTCGCTGCCCACGCTCCGCAATCCCCACAAAACCACAAGCCTCGGTGCAGCTGGAGGTTGTGAGTTGGGTCAAAAACCGTGGGGCGGCCAGGGCACGGGCCGTTCAACCAGGCGATTTCCTCGCCTGGGCCAGGGGCCTGCCAGCAATTCCCACACCTCTTCGAACCAGCATTCAGGAGGTGTTGGGTTTGCTGTCTGGCCAGATTCTTCGTCTGAGCCGCAGCATGGGAGATCTTCCTACGCTCCGCTAGTCGAACAGCTCGCGACACACTACCGTATAGCTCGGTGTACTGCTCTACGATGTGCATGCCTATCTGTAGCAACAGCTTTTGCACCTTCCACGCCTCCTGGTCTGCATACCGGACGGTCTGCTGGACAGCAAAGGGAAGTTGTGCTCGCTGTGCCCCTTCATCTGCCGCCTCATCCGCCTTTTCATTCAACCAGTGCGCTAGGAGACATTCAGCTGTAGGTGCCACTTCGTGCAGTGCTTGATGAGACTTGACCTTCTTCACTGCAAAAGTCCCCGTACGAACCGCAAGTCTATGCCACAATCTACGCCAGAGATCTGCATGCGACGGGTTGCTGGCAGCAGGGCCCTTCAGGAACCTTTTGACCACGTAGCTCGAATCCACATAGACAAGTAAGTTCCCAGCTGTACATTCTGCCATGCGGACAAGTGCCATCAGTTCTCCCCGAGGTACGGTCTGCTTCCATCCTTCCAGGCCTCCTGAGAAGGTCCCCAAGACATCGCGCTCCTGGCTGACCACACCGCCGATACCCACACGACGAAGACGTACATCTTCCGAGAACTCACCGCCAGACGCATCTGTCGCCCCTGTGAAGGTGCGGTCGGCATCGATCAGGCTGAGGTCGAAGACCTCGCAGTCCTGAAAACGGCCTGTCCTCTGGAGATCTTCCTGTGCTGGGTGGGCATTCGCTTCCCCGAAAGCCCACCTACTAGGAACCAAACCTCGCAGCCAAAAACACGGGGTTATTTCTGCACCCGCCCGCGCCGCCTCTAGAAGGTCGCCGCGTGGGGCCCACCCCTCAACCTCCCAATTGCACCGACAGCCCCAGCACTGGTGAAGGAGGGTTTCCGGGGCTTCCTGACACCGGGGGCATAATTGTTCGACGTCCGATCCTTGGGGAAAGCGTCGAACTTTCGGCCATAGAGCTCCTTGGGCAATAATTTCCAAGACAGCGGCATGACCATATAGTTCCTTCTCACGAAGACAGCGTAGGTGGGCCTTAATCACGGTGTAGTCAAAACCCTGCTCAAGCCCTCCTCATGCCTCGTGCTGCGATGCCCTCCTCCACACCTCTGCTTCTGCTGACGCTTCTACGTTGAAAAGCACTCTCTGCAGCTGCGCATCCACCGTGTCCCCTTCGAGGCAGTACTCTCCGTCATAATCGCCCCTCCATCTGTAGAGGCTCTCAGGGTGCCACCCCAAATCCCTTAGAGTCTGAATAATGGCTCCGATGGGGCCTATGACGAGACTCCAGGGGTGGCGCGTTGCTTCCAGTTTGGCCTTCCAGAAAGCCCAGGTTTTCTCCACTGCTGCCTCCTGTTCCTGCAGAGCCGGCAATACGGTCCCCCACATCTTGAAAAGCTCCAGGCGGAGGAAAACCATGGGATCGGCAAAGTGCGACCACGCTAACCTGAAAGCAGTACTGGTGCACCCCCCAGTGCGCTGGACTCCCGAAGCACCAATCAATGTGCGACGTAGTTCTTGCACCCGGGTTGGGGCCACCCCTTTGGCTTGGTGTCCCCAGCATAACTGCGGTCGCAACCCGGTCGAAATTAGTTTCTTGGCCGCGGCATTCGTGTCCCGAAGTTGCCTGATCCTCGCTGCCCTCACCCGGCCCTTCTGAACTCGTTCCTGCGTTGTCTGAGTTCGGCGGCGTGTGAGGCTGGCATCAACGCCTAAGTCCCGAACAACCTCAGCCTGCTGGATGCTCACCCCAGCCTCTTTGAGTTTCCTTTGAATCTCCTTGGCTAGCTCAGGACTGTTGGCAAGAATTCGGGACTTCACTGACATCCTCACTCCCTTCGCCCTGAGACCGTGGGTGAGGTGAACAGCCGACTGCACGGCCAACTGAACCACTGCCTTCCTACTGCCCAAAACCTGGTGCGCAAGGTCATCCACCCAACTCTGAACTATTGCTTGCGGACGGTACCGCGCATGAAAGTCCTCCAAGATGTCGAAAAGAAATAAGCGTGTCCAACATACACTCTGTCCACACCCTGCGAGGATCCCTTCATCTGGCAGCAACGGTGCACTGCAGGCCGAGCCCAATACAACTACTCGCGGGCTCAAGTGTACCAGCATGCCCATGTACAACAACAGTGCGCTATACTCCAGTGATATGCCTGCTGCTGCTATCGCTGCCGGGGACAACGTGTCGAAAAACTTCTCTGCGTCCCACAACAGCTCTGCGAAAGATACTCCGAGGGCTTCAGAAATCTCTGCTTTGACCAACCGGAGCATGGCTGCCCGCAGCGACGAATTACCACGCACTGCCGAATCCCAGAACTTACTGTGGCCAGCCTCCCAATCACTGATGAAACCTTTCCGGCACTGGCTCCACAGGCGGTAGAGGCCTCCTGTGTGGGTTATGGGCCGCTCTCCTGCCGGCAGCTTCCCCATCAGAAGAACTAGATTGTTCAACTCCTGACTGGGCCACTGCCGCTGCTCCTCAATCCTCCTCAAAATGCCCACCAGCTGCCTCTGTCCCCCCACTGGGAGCCGCCCCCAAAACCGAGGGTTCCACTGGTCAGAGCCCTCCCCGATTTTCTTCCGAAACCGTTTGCAACACTGCGCCACCTGGACCTCTTCAAGTGCCTCCGGAAGGTCTTCCTCGAAAGTGCGACGTTTCAGCGCTTGTAGCCAGTCAGGCATAGGTGGCTCGTCCTGCAGCCCTAGCTGCTTACCAGGGGCCCAGAGCTTACCCCACCGAGCTGCTTTGAGATCCATGACTCGAATCGGGTCCTGGACCCATTCGAGGGTCTCGGGATCCTGCTCTTCGCACGGGGGCTGCGGCGCCTTCTGGTCCCTCACTGTAAACGCGTGGGCCTTTTTAGCTCCATTCTTAAGGGCATCTTGGAGCCACTCCTTGAATCCTGCTCTCTTGGCATCTTGGACGGCCTTGAGGACCTCGACATAGCGACGCTGCCCGAAATTGACCAGCCCATTGATATGAGCTGCTAGTGCTTTGACAATCCTCCTCGTCCTCTGCGCCTCGTCCTCCTCTGCGCCGCCTCCCTCCTCCTCCTCCTCAACGCCGCCTCCAGCCTCCGCCTGGCCGCCTCCTCCTCTTACCCTCCTCTGCCTCGATTCTGCCTCCTCACCCTCAAGCCCCACTGCCCTCCCATCCTCTGCACTGCCCGACGCCCCCCCTGGGTCAGGAAGTGAGGGAAGGCCACGTCCATCTGGCCAGGCTGCTGACTGGAGCCCGGCGTTGAGGGAGTCGTGGAGCTGGCGAAACTCAGGCAAGTCTAGCCTTACCTGCTCAAGGAGCGCCCGAACCGCCTCTCCCCCAGCGTCCGTCCCGGCCTCCTGCTGCTGATGCTGCTCCTCCGTCCTCGGCTGCTGCTCCTCAACCCACCTGCCCAGCTGCGCCACTGCATCACGAAAGAGCTGTACTTTCGCGAATGTGAACCTGGGTCGGAGAATTTGCTGCAAGTTCCTGAGACGAGCCACAATACCACCAGTCAGTGCTAGGTGCAGACACCCGGTCTCATACGGCTTCGAGGGCTTGAGGTATGGCATGACGTTGTACCTCGTTCCTGAAGAGCGGCTCACTTGCGACTCCTGGCAGGCCCGACTATACAAATATCCTTCGGCCATGGCGCTGAACTCGGCGAAGGAATGAGTTAGCCCAGCTTCTGAGGCTGACTGCATATCTTGCGCCCCATCGGGCAACTGAACATCCAAGGGTCTGAAATGCTCCCAAGGCAGGTCTGGCCCAAAATGTCCGTCGACACGAAACCCAGGCGATAAAACTCTAGCTCGCATGTGCAGCTCACGGAAGTTGCACTGGAGGTAGATTCGGAATCCCAGATGCGGAGACCAAGGCCCACATAGATCTGCCTCGCACTGCACCAACGCTGCCAACCTGTTGGACACGACCACGTAATCGATAACCCTGCCCGAGTTGCAAGTGAAGGCTACCGGGGGAGACCGAACTTGGCCATGTACTTGTCGTAACCAATCTACCTCATACAGCTCCTCTGGCGTGAAATTCCAATCAGCTGCGATGATGAACTGCAGCCCGAGGGACTGTATCAAGATCGCGATCTGCTGCCAGAGGACTACACTCTGGTCGTACGGGCCTACGCTGTCGTGGAAGTAGGCCGCGATGAGCAGTATATCCTGCCCCTGCACGCGGACGATGACTGCCGTCCACTGTTCCTGGGGTTCGTCCTGGAAAAGGATGGGACTCCAAAACCTGTTGGAGACTGCAAGGCTCTTCCTAGCCAAAATCCAGACACCCCCGTGCCCCTGACCGCCCTGCACTGACATAGGCTCGGCCTCTCTGGCATACCCTCTCCAACCCCTTTTTTTCGTGGCTTCGAAGGGCCGTCTTAAGTCGAGCTCCTCGCAGGTGCGTTTCAGCTCCGAGGTGCACTTGAACATCGGAGACCGCCGAAGACCTCACGTACTGCTCCGCCTTCTCCGACCACGCCGTGTAGTTAGCGAAATACAAACAGAGGCAATGCTGAACATCTGTTCCAGCATCCTCCTCTGCTTCTCCTGGCCTGCTACTCCTCTCAACCTCAACCTCCTCCTTCCCCTGGGAGATCCCGAAGGGCGCGGGACGGCACGAGGCGTTACCCATCATCTGGTTTCTTTCCCGGCTCGCTTTTGTCCACGGGGGAACGGGACCGAGCGTGGGCTGGTGGGCCATCCCGGCCCGTGGGCTCTCCTCTCCCAGGGTCGTCGCGCCCTCCTTTGCCCGCTCCTGCCCCGCCTCCTCTTCCTCCTCTGCTAGCCTCCTCCCCTCCTCCTGCTGCCACTCCAGCGTCCCCTGCCCGTGCCGCTGCCACTGCAGGTGCTGCTGGTTCTGCTGTCGTCGCTGCTGGTTCTGGGGGTTGGGCTGGGGGTTCGGCGGCCGGGCGCCATCCTGCAGCCGCCAGCTCGACAACACGTTGGGCTGCCTCCTCCGAGAGTCCTGCATCTCGCTGGAGGCCGGCCACGCTCGGAGCGGGCGGGGCCTCCTGGACCCGCTCTCCTCCTTGTCCTCCTGGCCTTCCTGCTGCTGCACCCGCTCTTGCTTCAGCCCTGGCTCCATCCACCTCCATCCTCTCACCTCCTCCTCCTCCTCCTCCCGCTGCTGCTGCTCCTGGGAGGGGTAGGACGAGGTCGACGATGCCCAGAATTGCCTGCTCGATCGGAGGCTCAAAGCCGGTAGCAGCCGTTTTGAAGCGTTCTCGAACCAAGGCACGGGTGTCATCTCCAATTTGCCCTTCCTCCTCACGCTTCCGTTTGGCAGCCTGTAGCTCTTCCTCAGCCCCCTGACGCTCCTGGACGGTGTGCTGGAGCTTTTCTTCCAGAGCCTCCATCTCCTCACGAATAGTCTCTTCAAGCTGGACAAGCTGATCGACCTTCTTTTGGGCCTTACCCACGGCTTGCTCCGCTCGCTGGAAACGGACCCCTTGGGGAAGAGCCTGGAACTTTTGAACCTTGAGCTGTTCGAGCCCCTGCTTGAGGCTGGTGGCGAGATCGGTTGCGACTTGGCTGCTCTGGCTCTCCAATTGCTGGCCCAGCTCCGTAGCAAGCTGGACCACGCGCTGGTGAGCGGCCGCCTCATCCTTACCCTTCCCGCGTTTGCGCTCACCTTCTGCTCCTGCCACCTCACCACCTCCACCTCCTCCTCCTCCTCCTCCACCTCCTCCTTATCCTCCTCTTGCTCCTTAGCCTCGCTCACCTCTGGCAGTGTCCAAGGATCCTCCCTTTTACTTACCGGCTCCTGCAACTGCCATCTGGGTATCAACGTCTTCAAGGACATTCGACTCGGATCGGAAGCGATGCATCGAAACAAGAAGGGACGGACGCAGGGGAAGAACGACGGAGGTGGCGCGAGCGCAACTGGCTTGCCCCCCTCCACTCGTCCCTCTTCTCCCTCTTCTCCCTCCCTCCCTCCCTCGGATCCGTCGTCCCCCGCCCGCCCCCCCAAAAAAACATCGGCCCTATGCAGGCTCATCTCGGGCCCACGGCCCCGGGCCTCTCTACGCTTTCCCCTCGGGGACTCCCGCAGCCCCCCTCCGCGCCATCGCTCAAGGCTGCGGCGGAAGAGACGCGCGCGCGAAACTGCCAATCCATCCCGTCGCCAGCGGAGGCGCAGGACTTCACTGTTGCTCTCGATGAAGCGCTCCACCTCTGGCGCTCCCGGGGAGGAGCCATGGCGGCAGAGGCGGGACGCACCAGCGCAGCCGTCGGATATCCGCGGAGAGGGAGGGCAGGCGCCGAAAGAGAGAGGGAGAGAGAGAGAGACAGGGAGGCACAAAGAGACACGGAGGGACAGGGAGACAGGGGCACGGAAGACCCAAGAGCACAGACACGGAGACGCTGAGGCACGGAGACGGAGAGGCACGGGACGCCAGACGCAAAACGCAACTCGCAGGGCCAAACCCCCGCAATCGACATGCAGCTCAAACCGAAGAGGAGAGGCAAGAGAAGGCCAGAAAAACATGGGCAGCAGTACACGGGTGGCCATCGAGACCGACGACTGCAGACGCAAGGGGCACTGGACAGCGACAGGGCGGGAGCGCGGCAAGCGAGAGAGCCCAGCGGGAGATGACTGGAAGGGCGGGAAAGCCTCGAGCTGGCTGGCGACGACGACAGCGGCGACGGCAGCCGCGGCAGCCACGGCGGCGCCGGCGCCGGCGCCAGCGACGGCGGCGCCCGGCCGCCTCCGCCAGCGCGTGCCGCGGCACCGACCGGCCGACGGCCGCTGGCCCCCGCGACCCGCCGCCCGCGTCCATCGGCCCGCTGCGCCGGGGACGGGGCGGGGCGGGAGGGAACGCGGCAGGCCCGTGCTGCGACGGCACCGGCGCTGACCTTCCTGACGCCGCGCGGATCGTTGTACGCACTCTTCAGCCGTCGCAGCTCTCCAGTCTACAGAAGCCCCCTGGATGGGGGTCGGAGCAGATGGGGTCGGAGGATCGTGCCGCATCGCCGATGCGTCGGCGATGCATCGACGATGCATCGGCAATGCACTGGCGATGCACGGACAACGTCGGCGAAACATCCGAGACGTCACCGCGAAAATTATCCTGGTGAAGGTCCCAACCATATGCAGTTGTGGGTACCGTAATTACAAATATCTGCTACGGTGAAGCTCCCTATGGGGCCACGAAGCGCTGCCCTGGGCGGGGGGGAACGCTGTACTGTGTGGGTGGTGTGCCGAATTGGGTTTCCGGGACGCATGCGGACGGTCCCACTGAGGGCTTCGGTGGAGCTCCCTATGGGGCCACGAAGCGCTCTACTGAGTGAGTGACAATGCCAAATTGGTTTACCGGGACGCATGCGGACGGTCCCACTGGGGGCTTCGGTGGAGCCCCTTATGGGGCCACGAAACGCTGCACTGCGCGGGTGAAAATGCCAAATTACATTTCCCGGACGCATACAGACGGTGGCACAGGGGCCTTGGGTGGAGCCCCCCATGGGGTCACGAAACGCTGCACTGGGTGAATGAAAATGCCAAATTGGGCTTCTGGGACGCATGCGGACGGGGGCACTGGGGCCTTCGGTGGAGCTCCCTATGGGGCCACGAAACGCTGTACTGGGTAGGTGAAACGCAGGGAGGAAGGGGGAGGAGGGCCACGAAACGCTGTACTGGGTGTGCGGGACGCATGCTGGACGGTAGCGCTGGGACCTTCGGTGGGGCTTCCTATGGGGCCACGAAACGCTGTACTGGGTGTGCGGGACGCATGCGGACGGTAGCACTGGGACCTTCGGTGGGGCTCCCTATGGGGCCACGAAACGCTGTACTGGGTGGGTGAAACGCAGGGAGGAGGGGGGGAGGGCCACGAAAGCTGTACTATAGTGTGCGGGACGCATGCGGACGGTAGCACTAGGACCTTCGGTGGAGCTCCCTATGGGGCCACGGAACGCTTTACTGGGTGTGCGAGACGCATGCGGCGGTAACACTGGGACCTTCGGTGGGGCTCCCTATGGGGCCACGAAACGCTGTACTGGGTGGGTGAAACGCAGGGAGGAGGGGGAAAAGGGCCACGAAACGCTGTACTGGGTGTGCGGGACGCATGCGGACGGTAGCACTGGGACCTTCGGTGGAGCTCCCTATGGGGCCGAGAAACGCTGTACTGGGTGTGTGGGACGCATGCGGACGGTAGCACTGGGACCTTCGGTGGGGCTCCCTATGGGGCCACGAAACGCTGTACTGGGTGTGCGGGACACATGCGGACGGTAGCACTGGGACCTTCGGTGGGGCTCCCTATGGGGCCACGAAACGCTGTACTGGGTGTGTGAAACGCAAGGAGGAGGGGGAGGAGGGCCACGAAACGCTGTACTGGGTGTGCGGGACGCATGCGGACGGTGGAGGAGGAGGGGGAAGAGGAGAAGAGAAGGAGAACGCGGGGACCGTCTCTTCAAAACGAGGACCCAACACCACAGGATAGCTGGGAAAAATATGTCCCCACATCGAGCCGCATTGCCGATGCATCGGCTCAGCGGCGCAATCCTCCGTACCCATCTGCTCGGACTCCATTTAGGAGGACTAGAGTCCAGCAGGATCGCCCGATGACGGCCGACTCCTCAGCCTGGAACGCCCGCGCGGGTTCGGTGGCAACTCATGGGCACCTCCCATGCCATCTTGTCGGCTCTTGCGAATCGACGCTAATCGACGCTAAATCGACGTCAACCGACGCTAAATCGACGCTAATAGACGCAAACCGACGCCAAATCGGCGCCATCTCATCGACTCCCAGACGCTAATCGACGCTCATCGGCGCTAAAGACGGAAGTGCGAGGGCACACCAGGCTCCCACGATCTGCTTAGAGGCCTCCCAGCTGGGGTCCGAGCACATGGGGTCGGAGCATCGCGCCGCATCGCCAGTGTACCGCCGAAGCATCGGCGATGCATCGGCGATACATCGGCGACGTCAGCGATGCATCGGCGACGTCAGCCTGGAGAAAATGAGGCTCCACATCGAGCCGCATCGCCGATGCATCGGCGACGCGGGGCGACCGTTCGACCCCATCTGCTCGGACCCCACTCGGGAGGCCTGGACTGCTACCGAACGCGCGGGTGCCCGCGGCGTCGACACGGCACGACGCCTGGAGGTCTGGCGCCAAAAGGCGGCGCTAGCGCCCCGCCGCCGCCGGCCCGTGCGCCCTCCGGGGGGGCGGCGCCCCGCCCGCAGCCATTGGCCCGCTGCTGGGCGGCGTCGTCGTCGTTGTCGTCGGCCTCGTCGTCGGCGGCGGCGGTGGCGGTCTCGTCATCGTCGTCGTCGCCGTCGTCCTCGTCGTTAGCGTCGTCGTCGTCGCCACCGCCGTCGTCGTCGTCGTCGTCGACACAGCCGCCGCCGCCCTCGCCCGCCCGACAGTCTCGCTGCCCCGCCCCACCGTGTGACGCTCGCGCGCCTACGTCGGCTCCCGTGATCCCTGTTCTGGATGGACTGGCGTCCCCTGTTTAGCTCACCGACGCTCCCCTCGCATCCTGCCCTCACGACATGGTCCCAAAGATGGTCATTGTCACGACATGTTTTGTCGTGAAGAAATGGTCACGACATGTCCTCACGACAAGGCCTCCACACAAATCTCCGAAAACGCCACGCGGCCGAAAAGCGTCAGGAGACGGCCAAAAAGAACCCCGCTATGGTCCAAGAGGGGCCCAAAAGGGCAGAAAAAAACGCAAGTCGCAAGGCAGAGAGCCCCAAGACAGTCAAAAGGGGGCCCCTGAAGGCCCATGCATCCCCAGCGTTCCCGCAGCGGTCTCCCCAACGTCTGGGGGACATGCACTCCACTGGCGTCGCAACACTTTCGATCGCCACTTCACCACACAAGCGTCTGCACAGGGCAGGATAGGGATGCAGTGACTCGCCGCAGGAATCTTCGATACTACTCCGGGTGTCACAATAAGAGGAAGGTGGTCTGATTCGGGAGGGGGCCTGATTCGAGCAGTTTTGGAAGGTCCCAATGCGTCTGAGCAAAGGACCGCCCTTTTCATGACTTGTTTGAGGAGACTTCAAGTTTCTCGTCTGGGAGGCTTGTGACCCCACCCCTTTCATTACAAAACCTTGGTCAATTAACCCTGGGAAGCGAAAAATAACCCCCGCTGCCAAATAATTGGCAACGACACGCTTGTACACACATGTTTGTTTACCAACTCTCACACATATCTATATACACACATATACATACGCAGATATGTTGTCATAAACCTGTACATGTGCAAATACTTACACATATGTGTATTAGTTGACATGTGCATATGCAAATAAGTATGTACATGCATATACAAATACATATACATAAACCTACATGTACATAAACATATACGTAAATATATCTTCAGTTACATACGTACAATTACAAATACATGTGCACATACATGCACATAAATCTATGGATACACATATACATACACATACACATGTCAAAATACATGTACACATGCGCAAACACATAAAAATACACATGCATACACATATGAATACGCATGTACATATACATATAAATGTAATTAAACGTAAACGCATACACACAAACAGTTGAATATACAAATGCACACAAGTAGACAAAACAACTATACATGTGCGCGTACGTCGAAGTGTACATACACACCTGCATGGCCATAAACATATATATATATATATATACACATATATATATATACAAATACCTATAAATAAACATATGCATATGCGCACACACATATAAAGACAGACATGGTCACAAACATATTATATATAGACATGTATACGATTGTTTATAAATGTACATACATATGTGTAAATATATATATATATATATATACAACTGCACACGCATATACATATACCTATACCACCACTCTTCGGGTGATAAGAAGGTTAGGGGGGAGAAACCAACGTCTCAATCGATCGGTACCACTATCGATCCCACTATCGATATCACTATCGGTCTCGCTCGATCGATCTAACTCGATCGATCTCACAAACGATATCACTCGATTTCACAATCGCTTTGATGATCGATCCCACAATCGATCTCACGGTCGATTGCATTATCGATCTCACAATCGATATCACATTCGATCCCAATATCGATCTCACTATCGATATCACAATTGATCTGACCATCAACGTCATCATCATCATCAACATCATCGTCATCAACGTCATCAACATCCTCAACATCATCATCACCAGGACACCATCATCATCATCATCACCCCAGCACCATCATAATCAACATCATCACCACCATCATCATCGGGACACCATCATCGTCACCAGCATCTTCATTCTCATCATCATCGGGACACCATCAGCATCATCATCAGCATCAGAACACCACCAGCATCATCATCACCATCAGCATCTCACCATCATAATGAATATCATCATCAACATCATCATGATCATCGAAACACCATCATCATCATCAGCAACATCATCATCAACATCATCATGATCATCATCGTCATCGTCACCATCATCATCATCGTCATCGGGACACCAGCATCATCGTCACCATGATCATCATCACCAGCATCATCATCATCATCATCGGGGCACCATCATCATCATCATCATCAAAATCAGCATCTTCATCATCGGGCCACCATCATCAGCATCAGCATCATCACCTCATCATCATCATCATGCGCATCATCAACATCATCATCACCATCGTCGGGACACCATCATCGTCATCATCATCAACATCATCATCGGGACACCATCATCATCATCATAACCATCATCACTTACACAATGAATAACCTCATCATCACCATCATCAGCGGGACACCATCATCATTATCATCATCATCATCATCATCAGAAGCATCAGCATTATTCCATCACCTCATCATCATCATAATCATCCGGATCATCAACATCATCATCATCAGGACACCATCATCATCAGTAACATCAGCATCATCAACACCATCGTCATCATCGGGACACCATCATCATCACCATGGCCAGCATCATCACCATCATCATCACCAACATCGTCAACAGCATCATCATCATCATCATCATCATCATCATCATCATCATCATCATCATCATCATCATCATCATCATCATCATCATCATCGGGACACCATCATCATCACCATCATCACCATCATCATCATCAACATCATCGACATCATCATCATCATCGGGACACCGACGGGACACCGGCGGGACACCGGCGGGACACCGCGCCCCACCGGACGCCAGGAGGAAATCATTTGGTCCGGCCGCGCCTCAGCCGGAGGCGGGACACCGCGCCCAACTGGTTGCCGGGGGGGAGTCGTTTGGTCCAGCCGCGCGACTTTCCTCTTGCCCGCCCACGCAGCTTCGCCTCGCCCGCACGCACGGCACGCACGAACACAAACCGAAATCGATTTCCCGGTAAGGGGCTCTCCGTTCCACTTCGATCTCGCCCCCTCACCTCCGACATACACAAACATGCACATACGTATATGCACATATACATGTGCATATTTGTAAGTATATAACTCCATACATATATATATATATATACATACATATACATGAACTCAAATGCATATTCCTGTCCAAATACATCGATATACGAATATACACATACAAACGCACATGTATGAACATGTACATATACAGATGCATATACAAAATCATACACGTAAACACAGTCATATATATACACGCAGATATACACATATACATGTATGCGTGTGTATCTATAAATATATACATGTACACCCTGCGCCCCACACACACACACACACACACACACACACACACGTCGACAACATTTGAACCTGAAACAAAACAACGCGGAAGTCGGACCCCGCCGCGATGAACACACAGCCACGCACGAAAGCCTGAGCCGACGCGGCCGTTCCGTAAACTAGCGCATTTCAAAGCGAGGCACCGCCCACTACGGGGCAAGCCCCCCCTCCGCTCCAGCCACTCCGCCTTCGCGGAGCGCCAGCGAAGGAAAGAATCGAGGGGAAGGGGGGTGCGCACCTCGCAGCACAGCCTTGCCCCGCTGAGCCCGCGCCGACCACCCATGCCCTCCTCGCCAACAACTGCCCGCCCTGACCATGCCCTCTCGGCGCGTTAACGCCGAGTGGGCCACGCCGACGGAACCAGCTCATTCCTCGTCCGACGCGAAACCATCCACCACTCGATCGGCTCCACCGTCACAGGAAAATCCATCGTTCATCCACGCGCACCCCCCTCGCCTCGCTGGCGCTCGGGAGGGCACCGCCCCGCCACGGGGCCAGCCCACCCTCCGCTCCAGCCACTCCGCCTTCGCGGAGCGCCAGCGGAGACAAGAAGAAAGAGGGAAGGGGGATCGCGCACCTCGCTGCACAGTCTTGCCCTATTCAGCCCGTTCCGACTCCTCATCCTTCTCGCCAACAACTGCCGCCCTGCCCTGAGCCCATCGAAGTGAACGCCGAAAACTACGCCGACGGATACGAATCACTCCTCAGCACATCTGCGACCCCCCCCCCACCGAGCCCATCCGATCATCGTTCCTTTCCGAAGCCAAAACATCCACCACTTGATGGGCGCCACCGTCACAAGGATATCCAGCCCATCATCCACGCGCACCCCCCTTGCCTCGCTGGCGCTCCGGAGGGGGGAGGCACCGCCCCACTACGGGGCCAGCCCCCCATCCGCCCCAGCCGCTCTGCCCTCACGGACCGCCAGCGGCGAGAAACAAGGAGAGGAGCACCTCACCGCAGCCCGCTCCGATGCCCCTGTCGCGCCCCCACCCCCACCCCCCCACCCCTCAACACCCAAACCCCTGCACACCGCCAACCTATCAACCCGCATGCCATGCGGACCCCGCAGACGGATCCAGCACATCCCCCTGCATATCCACGCCGCCCCCATCGGGCCCCCGCCGACACCCGTTGCAACGCGCGCGTCGCATCCCCCAGATCGCGGCTGCGCTGGAACGCAGCCAAGTCCTCGTTCCTTTCAGAGCCGAAACCTGTCACCACTCGATCGGCGCCGCCGCCGCGCGACGGTCCGGACGGCCCCGCGCGCGTCGGGCGCACCACCACCCCGGCTCGAACATAGGCACCCGCGCCCGCAGCAGCACCCCCCTCAACCGCGACTGGGCATGGCGCAGGTCGGGCCGCCAGACGCGCAGATCTCCGCGGAGCCTCCGCCTCTGGCACGGGCTCCATTTTCCGCTTCCCCAACGCAGGCGCCCTCACAGCCCCCAGCCGCCCCCCCCCCCCAGCGCCGCCCATCGGCTCGACCGCCGCCGCCTCTCTCCCACCCGCGGCACTCACCCGCACCCCAGCGCCACCCAGGCGCCCACCGCCCGCGCGCGCCCCCACGGATTCTCGAGCATCTCGGACGCGCCCTGGCCTTGCGACGTCTTGCTTCCCGCCGACATCCCCGGCTCCAGCCGCGCCCGCCACGCCACCTGCCGCCCCTGCGTCAGAGCGAAGCGCCGGCGTCTTCCCCCGCGCGCGCCGCGCGACGGACGGCGCGGCAGCGCCACCCGACAAGCCAGAGACCACCCCCCCCTCTCGGAGACACTGCCCCCCGGCAGACCCCAGCTGTCAGGTCGCGGCCAGTCTCAGCCGCGCCGGCCGCGCCAGTCATCGTCGCCAAAGCTGCTCGCCCAGCGGCACCATCACCATCGATGACGCGCCCGTCCCCTGACGTCGAAGCATCGCACTTCCTCCGCAGGCGCCTGCTCGCGGAACGCGGCTGGGCGACGGACACCAACACAACCCTCCCTCCGCGTCGGCCACGGCCTGGCCCTGCACCGACCCCGCCGCCTGGCATCGGCTCGCTCCCCGCCCAGACAGACGCTGAAGTCCCAGCCCGATCGCCAGCGACGGCGCCGCCTGCAAGCCCCCTCCCTCCGGCCGCCCGCGCCCCCTGCCCCCCCTCGCACTCCGCCGCTCCGTCGGCGTCACCGCCGACAGCAGCAACCCTGCAAACTCTGCCGCCACCAGTCGCACTCGCACAACCGCCCCCTGGCCCACCACCGCCACTGCCCTGCCCCTGTCGCGCACCGTCAAACTCGGTCGCACGTGCGCCCGCGCCCTGTCCCTGACTGCGCTGCATTGGACAAATATACTGCCATGTACACCTCCTTCTGCTTGATGCACGCCGGCTCGTCTCGCATCAGGCGCGGTGGCTATTCGTCGTCAAACAAGTGGTACCTCCCATCGTGCACGCGACACAGAGTCGTGTAATGGCCAGAATCCAAAGACCGCCCATTGTGGTAAACCACACCCTCCAACTGCATCTGGGGTAGGCCTGGCAGTCTCAGCTGCTCTTCCACCCACACTGGCCCCCGCGCCTCCGAGCCTCTCCGCAGATGAATCACCAGAACCTGCGGCGCACCAACGTGCTTAACCTGAGCGTGCTCGTCGCGACAGCAAAGCAGACAGCTCTTGTCGACTTCCCCAGGCGCACAGAAGTCGCAATACAACTCCTGCACCATCAAAGGCCCACCTGGCCGCCCGTGAACACGCAGCCTCAGCACATCATCCGCATCGAACGATACAGTCTCGAAATTGCATACGTCACACTGCTCGCGTTTCTCGACGACGAACCCGAACATCTGGTCAACGCACGTCACCCGCATATACACCGCGCGGATGCTATCGGAGTCCCGCAGTGCAAACCGCCCTGCCACCATCTCCCCGTCGCGCGCAGCCGACATCAGCTTGCCCCAATACGTAAACACATCCTGCTGCTGCCACGGGTCGTCGAACTCACTCGGCCGCCCCATCACATCGTCGTCGCAGTCAACGCTCGTACGCCGCAAGACACTCGCAGGTCCCTGCTGCCAGCGTCGCGAACAACTGCTTGTACGTCTCCCACATCCCGCAGACGCAACAACGCCCCGTACCCCGCTCCTCGCACGGTTGCTCTGCATGCCATCGAAGCCATTCCCAGACGGCCGGCGTCCGCAACACCAGCTGCGTCACACTGACCACGTAGCAGGTGTGCCATGGCCGCGGCATCCCTCGGACGGGCACGCACCGCACGCTGTCCCACGAAGCCGCACGAATGCCGCCCACGCTCGGCACATCCATGTCTGTCGGGCGCAGTGGCGGGGAAAGCGGGCGGGGGCTCGGCTGCGGCGGAAGCGGGCGGTTCAATGCAAACAAACTCTGTGGTCCGAACGCCGCGGACACCAACTGCTCCCGACGGCGCTGTCGACGACCGGCGGCCCGCTGCTGCGTTCGCAAATACGCCTCTCGATTCCTGTCCTGCGCCGGCTGCCTGGCCAGAGCCGCGGCCTCTCGCCCGTGCTGTAAACGATTCTGAACGTCGATGCCCTCCAGCCTGTGCGAACGATCATGCGTGGCCTGCAGAGCAGCTCGCGAGCGCTGCGCCAGGGCCCTCATCCCGTGCCCCCGAGATCCGAAACACGCATGCGCACGCACATACCCGAACAGTCCATAGTGGTCGGACATGTGAAACTCGGAACCCTCGAAGAACACGTTCCCCTCCCCTACCAAGTGCACCTCAAGGCACCTGCGTGTCCGTGCTTTTCATGTCGCCCACGATGAGCAGCCGTTTGCGCCCGTCCGCAGAAGCCCTCGAGATCTTCCCCAATATCGCACGCCGCCGCCCCCATGGCGCGTCCGTGGGCAGGTGGACAGCCGCCACGATCACGCCTCCGTCGCAGCACGCGCCACCGTCTCCTGGCACCTCGACACGACACAGCACGCAGGGACCCTTCCCTGCCAGAGCCACCGATTCCACCCGCAGACCGTGCCTAACGTAAAGATGCACATAACCCCTGGACTCGCGCGCCTGCGCAACGCCAGCAAATTGGAACTCCGCTGACAGCTCCTCGCACGCCCCCCCGCCCTCGCACTCCTGCAGGGCAACTACATCGCACCCGCGCACCTGCCTCCAACGGGGCACTTCGCCGAGGACCGCCGCGCGCTGATCTCGCTCGCTCCAGGAACGCGGCGGCACGACGGCGCGTTGCCCTCCAGCGATATTCCACGTCGCAAACGACAACGTCGACGCACCCTCCAGGCACCCCCCCCTCGCCCGCCTCGCCCGCGGCCCCACGCGGCACGCCCGCCATCGCCAGGCCGGCGCCCGCCGCGCTGGACGCAGACGCGGCTGCGCGATGCACGACGCCGAACGTGCTGAAGGCGTCGCGACACTCCTGGCCCGACAGCAACAACTTCATAACGCCCCGCGCTCCGCGCGCTCCAACACCAGCCCGGAAAGAGGCGAACGCGCCCAGCAACGCTCAACGCACGTCGGGCACGAACGACTCAGCCGACGCATCCAGCACACCCCTCCCAGCCTCGCGACCAACGCTGCCCAGCAGGAGCCCCAGTGCGCCAGCTATCCTCTGCGAGGGCACCCGAACGCGCGGCGCCTCCCCGAACTCTACCACTGGCGGGCGCCGCCCCCCAGCACCGGCCTGAATCGGGGGCGGCATCGCATCGATATTTGCGGCGATTTGCTTTGCAACGGCCTCCCTGCGGCCCCGATCGCAAACGCACACGGACAGGGACTCGGCGCGCACGAGCACCTCCCCTGTCCGACCAGCCCTGACACGCACGAACATCCAGTCCTGCGGAGCACCAGACCCGCCCAGAGCGACCACGGCGACCACCATGAGCAACTCCTGCTTGTCGCTCAAGCGGTTCGCATCCCACACACTGGTCCAATTTTGCGAATCCCGGGCAAAATTCTCCGGAGCCCCCCCCACGCCCCGCATGCTCGCCCACTTTTGCCGAGGCCACGGTCATCGGCAGATCTAACCACACACGCACACACACACACACAGCTGCGCCACCATCAAGAAGAACTCGAGCGCCTGCCGCTCCAGCCTACCCTCCACCAGCGCGCCCTCCGCTCGCACGTTCACGACCCACTTGTCCATGCACACCCACCGCGAACGTCTCCAAACGCGCCCTTCATCCTCCTAGCCTCCTTATCCAAGCTCTTGTGCAACCTCGGCGGCACCAGCCCGCCCCAGGCCTCTTTCACAAAGCTCAGGTGCAGGGGCACCGAGCCCGGCTCCACGGAGTCGAACACGCGCTCGTCCCACCGCCCACACGCCGCCCAGCGCTCTACTATCATGACGACGACACGAGACCGCAAGTCCTCACCGCCGTCTACGCACTCCCGCGACAAACGCGTAGCAGCAGCAGCAGCAGCGGTCAAACGCTCGCGCAAATCCTCCACCGAGTCCAGAGCAGCGAAGTCCTCTGCATGACCACCCACCAGATCCCGCGCGGCACAATATTTCCTCTGGCGTCACGCAGCGCACCCGCTTGCGGTCCAGGAGCCTGTCGGCCACGGCGGTCAGCATACGCCGCGCGACGTCGCCATTGCCCGCCTTGGCGACGACAGCTTCTGCCAGCGCAGACCCGCACGGCAGGTCCTCCTCCCCATTGCCAAGTGTGCTCATCCACCACTCTGCTCGCTTCTCTGAACCTATCCGCCTGCACCGCACGGACGATAGCCAGACGGCCCAGCAATCTCTCCGCCGCGCGCGTCTCGTCTGCGGTCCACAGATCCGCCTCGCACTACCCATACTTCCGCAACGTTCGCGACGCGCGCGCCTCCAACCGCAGCTCGAAACTGGGAGCCGGAGGTAAACCGTCAACCCTGGCCACCGCCGGGAACTCGCAAAGCTTCCCTGCGAAATACATGAGCGGGATGCAGGCGCGCCAATCTCGCATTCCTCGCGCGAGGGCGCGGTTTCATTGAGGACGTAGAGGAGAAGAAGGAGCGAGGGGGAGAAGGAGATGGAGGAGGCTAAGGAAGAGAAGAAGGAGAGAAAGAAGGAGCAAGAGGAGGATCACGAGCAGGAGGGAGCAGGGCGGAGGGGGAGAAGAGGGACGATGATGACGACGACGCAGGGGGGAGAGAGAGAGAGAGAGAGAGAGAGAGAAAAAAAAAAAAAAAAACGAGGAGGTAGAGGAGGAGAAGAAAGAGGAGGACAAGAGGTAAAGAAGCAGGAGGAGGAGAAAGAAGAGAGAGGAGGAAGAAGAAGAAGAAGCACAAGGATGCGGCGAAGGAGGAGGGGAAGTGGGAAAGGAGGATAAGTTTCGAGAAGTGCTTCTCAGCTTCTTATCGAGCCTACAGCTCGAATAAAGTAGAGGAAAATATCAGCATACCCAAAAATACAGAATATGAAAAGTTCTCGGATTCCAGCTCTGGTAGCAGACCGACCTCAGACGTCCAGATACTCAGAAATAGCGCTTCGAATGATGTCCCCCGATTGCTGTGCCGAAACAGCTGTGTAGCTCATCTGCAGCTCGAGCTACATCAAGCAAATCATCATAATCTCCTAAAAAATTAGCAGAATACGAATAATTGTTCGGACCCAGCTCTGGTGGCGGAGTGAGTTCAGAAATTTAGATATTTCAGACTAGCGCTTTGGTGGTTATCTTTCGATGATTGTGCTCAACAGCTTGTAGCTCATCTCCAGCTCGAATTAAATAAGAAGCTCATCACCAGCTCTTAAAACACTTAGCAGAGTACAAATATTTGTTCGGACCCAGCTCTGGTAGCATAGCGAGTCTGGGCATCTGGATACATCAGACTGGCGCTTATGAAAGTTGTCTTGCGATCGCTGCGCCGAAGAGCTCTGCATATTATCAGCAGCTCTAGTCAAGTCCAGGAAATCATCATCTCTGAAGAGAATAGCAGAGCAATAGATTTCATACACAGGTCTGGTAGCAGACCCAGTTCGGGCTTCTGGATACTTGAGAGTAGCGCTTCCGATGGGTTGTCCTTCGATTGCTGTGCAATACAGTTCAGTAGATCATCTGCAGTTCGAGCTTGGTAAGAAATTATCCGGGCGAAGGACCCAACCAGATGCAGTTGCGAGTACCGCAATTGTGAATATCTTATTCGATGGCGCTCCCTATGGGGCCACGAACCGTATGAGGGGCGTGCCGAAATCTGTGCGGTGGGCGCATGGGAGCGCAGCCACTGGGGCCTTCGCTGGAGCTCCTTATGGGGCCACGAAACGTGTGAGGGGTGTGCCGAAATGGGTGCGGTGGGCGCATGGGAGCGCAGCCACTGGGGCCTTCGCTGGAGCTCCCCGTGGGACCACGAAACGTGTGATGGGTGTGCCGAAATCTGTGCGGTGGGCGCATGGGAGCGCAGCCACTGGGGCCTTCGCTGGAACTCCCTATGGGGCCACGCAACGTGTGAGGGGTGTGCAGAAATGGGTGCGGTGGGCGCATGGGAGCGCAGCCACTGGGGCCTCCGGTGGAGCTCCCTATGGGGCCACGAAACGTGTGAGGGGTGTGCCGAAATCTGTGCGGTGGGCGCATGGGAGCGCAGCCACTGGGGCCTTCGCTGGAGCTCCCTATGGGGCCACGAAACGTATGAGGGGTGTGCCGAAATGGGTGCGGTGGGGCGCACGGGATGGGGAGTGGAACCCCATGGGCGGGCTTCGCACCATGTGATGGGTGTGCGCGTGGAGCCATGGGGCCACGAAACGTGTGAGGGGTGTGCCGCGGTGGATGGGAGCGCAGCCACTGGGGCCTTCGGTGGAGCTCCCTATGGGGCCACGAAACGTGTGAGGGGTGTGCCGAAATCTGTGCGGTGGGCGCATGGGAGCGCAGCCACTGGGGCCTTCGGTGGAGCTCCCTATGGGGCCACGAAACGTGTGAGGGGTGTGCCGAAATGGGTGCGGTGACGCATGCGGACGCAGCCATGGGGCCTTCGGTGGAGCTCCCTATGGGGCCACGAAACGTGTAGGGGTGTGCCGAAATCTGTGCGGTGGGCGCATGGGAGCGCAGCCACTGGGGCCTCGCTGGAGCTCCCTATGGGGCCACGAAACGTGTGAGGGGTGTGCCGAAATGGGTGCGGTGGGCGCATGGGAGCGCAGCCACTGGGGCCTTCGCTGGAGCTCCCTATGGGGCCACGAAACGTGTGAGGGGTGTGCCGAAATGGGCGCGGTGGGCGCATGGGAGCGCAGCCACTGGGGCCTTCGCTGGAGCTCCCTATGGGGCCACGAAACGTGTGAGGGGTGTGCCGAAATGGGTGCGGTGGGCGCATGGGAGCGCAGCCACTGGGGCCTTCGCTGGAGCTCCCTATGGGGCCACGAAACGTGTGAGGGGTGTGCCGAAATGGGTGCGGTGGGCGCATGGGAGCGCAGCCACTGGGGCCTTCGCTGGAGCTCCCCATGGGACCACGAAACGTGTGATGGGTGTGCCGAAATGAATGCGGCGGGCGCATGGGAGCGCAGCCACTGGGGCCTTCGCTGGAGCTCCCTATGGGGCCACGAAACGTGTGAGGGGTGTGCCGAAATGGGGCGGTGGGCGCATGGGAGCGCAGCCACTGGGGCCTTCGCTGGAGCTCCCTATGGGGCCACGAAACGTGTGAGGGGTGTGCCGAAATGGTGCGGTGGGCGCATGGGAGCGCAGCCACTGGGGCCTTCGCTGGAGCTCCCTATGGGGCAACGTAAACGTGTGATGGGAGTGTGCGCTGAGCTCCCTATGGGGCAACGAAACGTGTGAGGGGTGTGCCGAAATGGGTGCGGTGGGCGCATGGGAGCGCAGCCACTGGGGCCTTCGGTGGAGCTCCATATGGGGCCACGAAACGGTGTACTGGGTGGGTGAAACGCAGGGAAGAGGGGGAGGAGGGAGGAGGAGGGGGAGGAGGAGGAGGAGAGGAGGAGAGGAGACGCGGGCCACCGTCTCTTCAAAACGAGGACACAACACCACAGGATGGTTGGGAAAAAACATTATCCAAATAAAATTAGCAGACTAGTTGTTTCGCCCTAGCTCTCGTAGCAGACGGAGTTCGAACATCTAAATACCTGAGACTACTCTGTCTGATATGTGATACGGATTAGGTGTGCCTGTCAGCTCTGTAGCTCTACTCCAGCTCGAATGAAGTTTCCATGTTAAAGAAAAAGAAGAAGAAGTGGAGAAACACACACACAAACAAAAAAAAATATCCTGGCGAAAGACCCAACCATAAGCAATTGTTGGTAACGCGTTGTGGGTGCCGCTTTCGGTGGGGCTCCATATGGGGCCACGAAGCGCTGCCTTGGATGGGGGAACCGCATGCGGACTGCGCCACCGGGGCGGGCCTTCGGTGGAGCTCCCTATGGGGCTACGAAACGCTGCCCTGGGTGGGGGAACCGCATGCGAACTGCCCCACTGGGGCCTTCGGTGGAGCTCCCTATGGTGCCACGAAACGCTGCCCTGGGTGGGGGAAGCGCATGCGAACTGCGCCACGGGGGCTTTCGGTGGAGCTCCCCATGGGGCCACGAAACGCTGCCCTGGGTGGGGGAACCGCATGCGAACACCCCCACTGGGGCCTTCGGTGGAGCTCCCTATGGGGCCACGAAACGCTGCCCTGGGTGGGGGAACCGCATGCGAACACCCCCACTGGGGCCTTCGGTGGAGCTCCCTATGGGGCCACGAAACGCTGCCCTGGGTGGGGGAACCGCATGCGAACACCCCCACTGGGGCCTTCGGTGGAGCTCCCTATGGGGCCACGAAACGCTGCCCTGGGTGGGGGAACCGCATGCGAACACCCCCACTGGGGCCTTCGGTGGAGCTCCCTATGGGGCTACGAAACGCTGCCCTGGGTGGGGGAACCGCATGCGAACACCCCCACTGGGGCCTTCGGTGGAGCTCCCTATGGGGCCACGAAACGCTGCCCTGGGTGGGGGAACCGCATGCGAACACCCCCACTGGGGCCTTCGGTGGAGCTCCCTATGGGGCTACGAAACGCTGCCCTGGGTGGGGGAACCGCATGCGAACACCCCCACTGGGGCCTTCGGTGGAGCTCCCTATGGGGCCACGAAACGCTGCCCTGGGTGGGGGAACCGCATGCGAACACCCCCACTGGGGCCTTCGGTGGAGCTCCCTATGGGGCTACGAAACGCTGCCCTGGGTGGGGGAACCGCATGCGAACACCCCCACTGGGGCCTTCGGTGGAGCTCCCTATGGGGCCACGAAACGCTGCCCTGGGTGGGGGAACCGCATGCGAACACCCCCACTGGGGCCTTCGGTGGAGCTCCCTATGGGGCTACGAAACGCTGCCCTGGGTGGGGGAACCGCATGCGAACACCCCCACTGGGGCCTTCGGTGGAGCTCCCTATGGGGCCACGAAACGCTGCCCTGGGTGGGGGAACCGCATGCGAACACCCCCACTGGGGCCTTCGGTGGAGCTCCCTATGGGGCTACGAAACGCTGCCCTGGGTGGGGGAACCGCATGCGAACACCCCCACTGGGGCCTTCGGTGGAGCTCCCTATGGGGCCACGAAACGCTGCCCTGGGTGGGGGAACCGCATGCGAACACCCCCACTGGGGCCTTCGGTGGAGCTCCCTATGGGGCTACGAAACGCTGCCCTGGGTGGGGGAACCGCATGCGAACACCCCCACTGAGCTCCCTATGGGGCCACGAAACGCTGCCCTGGGTGGGGAACCGCATGGAACAACCGCATGCGAACACCCCCACTGGGGCCTTCGGTGGAGCTCCCTATGGGGCCACGAAACGCTGCCCTGGGTGGGGGAACCGCATGCGAACACCCCCACTGGGGCCTTCGGTGGAGCTCCCTATGGGGCTACGAAACGCTGCCCTGGGTGGGGGAACCGCATGCGAACACCCCCACTGGGGCCTTCGGTGGAGCTCCCTATGGGGCCACGAAACGCTGCCCTGGGTGGGGGAACCGCATGCACTGGGGCCTTCGGTGGAGCTCCCTATGGAGCTACGAAACGCGTGAGAGGTGCGCCGAGAGCAGAGGCAAGGAGGGGGAGGAGGGGGAGGAGGAGGAGAGGAGGAGGAGGAGAGGAACGCGGGGCACCGTCTCTTCAAAACGAGGACCCAACACCACAGGATGGTTGGGAAATAAAACCTGTTAAGATGTCACTGAACAGCCGATCCCCCTTGACGGTAATGTGTACCCCATCGACCTGAGATTAAGATGGCGAGCGGAAACAAGATCGAAAATGGGGGAAGGATACTGGAGCATCTGAACATTCGTTCGAGCTCTAGTTTATTTTCCACGTATTCGATCTTATTCCGGCTCGCCATCATAATCTCAAGTCGATCGGGTACATATTGCTGCCAAAAAGACTCTGGCAGGGATCGGCTGTTTAGTGTCATCTTGGCAGGTGCTGTCGGATTTCTGGAGTTAACTCGAGCTGCAGATGAGCTACGGAGCTGTTCGGCACAGCATTCGAACGGAACTCATCAGGAGCGCTAGTCCCGAGTGCCTAGATGCCCGAACTCGGTCTGCTACCAGAGCTGGGTCCGAAAAACTATTTGTACTGTGATACTTTTTAGAGATGATAATGAGCTTTTTGATTTAACTCGAGCTGGAGATGAACTAGAAAGCTTTTTTGGCACAGCAATCGAAAGGAAAAATCAGAAGCGCTAGTTCCGAGTATCTAGATGCGCTCTGCTGGCGAATGCAGAGCATGTTGCTCAGTGCATGTGCAACTGCACGCTTGCTGTGCAGGTGCGATCCGGCCTGCCAACGTGGCGGTTGGGGTCGCCAATTCGCTTTGCGCCGCCCGCCCCGGACATTGCCCTTCGCCGCCAGACCCTTGTCGCGCGGCCGCTGGCCACAGAAAAATATCTAGATGTGCGAACTTGGTCTGCTACCAGAGCTGGGTTTGAAAATATATTCGTACTCTGATATGTGTTTGGATATGTTGATGACTTTCTTGAGATAACTCGAGCTGCAGATGAGCCACAGAGCTTATTGGAACAGCAATCTAAGGGAATCCATGAGAAGCGCTAGTCTGAAGTATCTAAATGCCCGGCCTCGATATGCCTCCAGAGTTGGAATTTCTTCAGAGGACGATGCCTTTCTTGATGTAGCTCGAGCTGCAGATGAGATCAGAGCTGTTCGGCACTGGAATTGGGCGAAAATCATCAGATTGGAAGTATCTACGTGTTTGAAGTCGGTCTGCCACCAAACCTGGAAGCAAAAACAACTATTCGTACTTATGCTCCTCATCTTCTCCTTCTCTCTCCTTATCCTTCTCCTCTTCCTTCATATTCTTATCCTCATTACTCTGCTGCTCCTTCCCTTTCTCTTTCTCATCATCTTCCTCCGCTACATCATCATCATCATCGCCCCTCTTCCCCCCCTTACACCCTTCCCCCTCCTGCTCGTCATCCTCCGCTTTGTCCTCCCGCTTCTTCTCCTGCTCCATCTCCTCCTCCGCCTTCTCTTTCTCAGCCTCCTCCATCTCCTTCTTGTCCTCGCTCCTTCTTCTCCTCCACGCCCCCCCGTGAAGCCGCGCCCTCACGCGCGCAGAATGCGAGATTGCCGCGCCCACATTCCATTGATGCATATCGAGGAAGCTCTACGAGTTCCTGGCGGTAACCGAGGTTGACGGCTCACCGCCGGCTCCTAGTTGCAATTGAAATTCTTGGGGTTTACCAGCTCTCCATCGCGCACATTATTCCGCGCAACATCCCCGACGCGCACGTCGGTCGCCTGCACCCAGGGCCCGGCGCGCTTACGCGCTCATCAGCTGGACGGCGATCCCACTCGGAAACCTCCCCCGCACCCTGGACGCCCTCTTTGCCCTGCGGCAGCGCAGCTCTCTTCAAAACTGGCAGCCGGCGGCAAACCATCAACCTTGTTTTTTTTGCTTTGCGCAGAGCCACGGGCCTGAGTTCAGGCCCGCTCGGGTCGCAGCCTAACGCAGAAGGGGCGCAACAGGCCAAGCGCCTGCAGGACCGCCGCCACATCTTTCAGGAGGTGCTTTGCAGCAAGAAGTTCAGCCTGAGTCACTGCACACGAGGGCGGAAGACAAAGGGCTTCTGAGGCAACACTGCACCACCAGAAGCCAGTCGGAGAGGCGGAGCCATCCAGATGAGTAAGATGCAAAGGAAGCAATGGGAGAAAGTACAGATCGAGAACCCAACCACCACCACAAACCTCAGAGGAGCGGCCTCCATCAAAGAAGCCTCTCACACCGAGCACGCTCGAAGCACTCCTAGTTGATAACCTGTCATCGATTGTCAAGTGGTCCTGGCCCCTCCGAGCCATCCAGGTCTGTTCGTCAGCTCTCGTGTTCCCTTCCCGATAGATCCATTTGGCGAGATCACATCCCCGTGATGGGGCCCGAATGTGCATGGGCATATCCACAGACATCGAGTAAGACAAATCTTGAATAGCACAAACCGTCGTCGAATACACATCAGTAGTAAATCTAAATAAACCATTAATCCTGCAACAAATCACCAGGGAGCCCCCCGAGATCTCTAGAGGCAAACCCTTCGACCCAAAGCCCCACCATGACCGTCGTTGTTCGTTCAGAGCAATTCGTTTTGTAGCCTTTTCCTTCTCCGCCTCCTCCTTCCCACGCCTGTCCTCCACCGTAAGATCATCCGCCTCCACCCTGTAGGGCCCCTTGGGATCTCTGAGGACACAATATTGGAGCACATGCGGTAGGTCCCAAGTACCCAGCAGCGCACGAACAAAGTATCTGCACCCGTCCCCATCCCAAGTCAAGTTAGCGTACAAGTAGGCTCCTCCAACCGTCTGAAACGGGAGCGACCATGGGTGATAGCCCACAGGGCGTCCGCCCTCGCGGTGTCTGGTGAGCTCTCGGGCGTCCTTCGAATTGAGGGTGCGAATAAAAGTATCCCTCTCCTCCGTCCAAGGCGACACAGCATGCAGCAAGCACAAGCGAGAGAGAGAATGAGGATGGTACGTCTCGGGCCCCAGATCACTTCGCACCCGTCGCCGATTATATTCCGCATTCTCGTACGAGCTGTACAGAGGAACACAGTGGCGCTGTGGAGGCTGCTGCGAGGCCACTGGGGGATCAATTCGCCGTCGTTCCTGGGCTCTTTCACGCAACTCACGCATCATATGGCGTCGGTTAAGCGTCGCAGAGGTCCTCTGGGACCCACAATTGAATACCTGGGAATCCGCTATGACTGATATTGATACCGACACCAGTTGTGATCCTTGAAACAGCACAGGATCGGGCGTCGGCAGCGACTGCGACGTCCGCTGGGCGGTGGCACAAACATCCTTGGCCCAGCACCACTGTCGGCACAGAAACAGCCGTGGCAAACACGGCTGACCAGCCGAGTGCAGGGCGCGCCTCGCATGAAGGTAGACACGCTGCATAAAAGTGCTCCAATCCTCACCCGCCCCCTTTCTCCTCCACATCATCTTAGCTAAGAGCTTACCCTCACATCTGTGTAATGCAGTTAAACTGTTCTGGTACGACGTCATGCCCTCCGCTCCAAAAAGGATATAGGCACGCACTTTGCCGTCGTAACGCCTGAGGCGGCGAAGAAGCGGGATGCCCCGACAACAGTAATAACGCTGCTCATGCCGAAAGGCCCGCTCTCTGCAGCTAATACGATGAAGAACATCAGCATGCGCGCGCATCGAACAATCAATCATCACACCGAGGATGGACATACGCTGGACCCTGGACAACTGGATAGTGACCGTGGGCGTCTGGGACGCACGGCGCCTCTTCCCGCGGGCGTCTGGGACGCACGGCATTGAGGCACAAGAGGGGCCAGCGACCGTGAAGCGCACCAGGATGGGCACGTCAGGAGCGCCCTGAAACCCGCAGAGCAAATACTGGAGAGAGTGGGGCTTCCACGAATACCCTCGGGAATACAGCAACACCGACATCTCGCGCACCATCGTTATCAGCTGGTCAGTGGAGGAGGCGCCCAGGATAACATTGCCCGCCCAGACGGCGCGGGAGAAAACCAGAGCGCCCGCCTGATCCGCGAGGGGAATACCAATCCCAGCACGGCGCCAGTTGTGGCACAAATCGCTCCACATCACAATCGTTTCGCATATCCAGCCCACGGGGGCTTCAACTGAGCCTGTCATTATTTACACATCGGTCCCATGGTACACCCATGACCTCGACGTCCTGAAATTTGAAATCTGCCAGACAGTGGCTTTGTGGTTCTAATATAGCATAGGCCAGGTCGGGGGGGAACGATAACGCATCCATGGACTCAGAGAGGTTGTTCACCGTCAGGTGGTCGAAAGCACGCAGTACATCCAAGGACGCGAAGCAGCAAGAGTGAGATTTACCCCACTCCGCACCATGTTGAGCTGACCTCTTGACAACCGCTGTGACCTCGTGTACCCTGCGCTCACCCGCAAATCCAAAGAGCATACACCCAGGTGTAGTCGATCGCAGATGGGACGCAGCGAGGATCATCAAACACGAATGATACCACATTGATATGACACTTAGAAGACTGAGAGCACGCATTTCTGTAAAGTCGGTGGTGCGCTGGTGCTTGGGCATCAGCGCGATGCCAATGGAACGCCACACCGGGGGGGTATCGAACTCGAGGCTAAATAGCTTTCGGAAGGCCTTCAAAATGGAGCAGAGAGCGGACCAGGGCACGCATCGGAGCATACTGGCACTGATCCCATCCTTCCCCACGGCACGCCCCACTTTGAGCTTCGCACGGGCTGTCATGAGGATCCCCATTGTGATAGCATCCCGTCCGAGGCAACCGTGAGGGCCACCCGACACATCCTGTAACCGCCTCCTCCTCTCCTCCAGCATTCCATGAGTAGCACTCCTCTCCTCCTCACAACTGTAATTAGTGAAACCGTGTACACGTAGAGCCTCCTCCCACTTCAGAACATCAGAAGTATCCTCCCCATCCACATGCAGTATATAAGGATGTGTACGACACTGTGCACCAGGTCGAAACGAGAGTTCCGTGAGGCGTCGCCTGTGGACTCGGCGCTCACGTTGCTTCGCACGACGGGCAGCATTCATCACCTCCTCCGAACATTTCCCCGCCCTCCACCTCCTACGAGCTTCAGACCACCTGAGACGTGCCTGATTGTAATCCTTACTGACCCGTGGGAGAGTGTCCTGGTAGGTAGGGACGTGCCCGAACTTGGAGGCCTCCTGGAGCACATGGGTGCCAATCACCGCCGGTGTTATTTCTGTCGGTCCGTCACACAAAATACGGTCGATACTACTGCGCAGCTGCTGCAGAGAGTCCTCGGCAACCTTGGTTTTTGAGTCTGAGTTTGAGTCAGGGCGCGGACAGCTGTGTCAGCTGAACCCTAAGACTCTCAAACGGAGCACAGGGTAGCAAGTGAGTGCAACTGTTATCATCACACTGCCGAGCCACGGAGGCATAGGCATCGGAAAAGGATGCAGGAAGAAAAGAAGAAGCATCTCTTATCTTCACACTGCCGAGCCACGGAGGCGTAGGCATAGGAATAAGATGCAAGAATATTGAGTGAAGGAAGAAACGAGCCCAAGCAAATATGAAATGACTCAGCTGCTTGGATGAAAGAGGCTACCCAAAACGTGTTCCACGGCCATACAGAGCCGTTGTGCTGCAATCATCTCACAGAACATGACAGAAGCAGAGGCATTGAGCGAGAATGCTTCCTCCGCCACCAACTGCCACGTCCCGTGCACACACAGATCTATACACCATCCTGCAGCACATCCCTCCACCGAGCGCCCTCCGTCGAAGAATCCACGGAGGCCGTCTAGTTTTGTTTTACTCGCATATTCAATAAGAGAGGTATGGAACGTAACGTAACTCTTTCTGGTTCTGGCCAACCATGTCAGCCTATCAGCTCTTTCATTTCCTTCTCGAGAAAATCATTCAAACATATTGTGACCCCAGCTAGGAGGCCTGATACCAAAAGATACAGAGATATGCTCCAGCCTATTTTGGATGTCGCCGAGAATGCGTTTGTAGATAATATTGGATGTTGCCCAGAGACCGTTGATCCAATTCACGCCCGTGGAGGAGTCACCAAACAGCTCCATTGGTATCGAGTCCCGAGGATCCACAGTCCACTCCGATGCATGTTCAAATGTGTATGCAATGCGTGTCGCCTTCTTCTCCTCCTCCTTCCTTTGCTGCTCCTCCGTCTTCTCCCTCTCCTCCACCTCCCTCACATTACCTGCAGGTTGTGCATGTTTGAAATAACAGTACCCACATGCCTCCCCCATGCTAGTGACTTCCAGTGCCTGCTTCCGAAATTTCCAGCCCTGACGTGAAAAAGATAAACGTGTGATACCAATCCTTCCCTCCTACCAACTCGAAAATATAATGGAAGTTTCTCAACGCCAGTGGTCCCCCCCCCCCCCCCCCCCCCCTCATGTCGACGCGTCATCAACGGCCGAACTTTACAAGGCAATGAGGCAATGAAAGCCTGCCGTCGGAAAGTCCACCCCCCAGACCAAGCAAAGATGCTTTCTCCCGCCTACATGTGCGAGTCCCCCGTGCGACGATGACGAGGTGGAGTCACCCGTCGCCGCTTATTCGCAGCGATTTCCTCCGACGGCAGCTCAACAGGAGAACGCTTTTGCGACAGAGAATCCTGACCAGCAGCAGGACAATGGGAGGTCTTGGCACGCTCCTGCATCTGGGATATCAGATTACGCCGATGTGCTGGTATCTGAGTCTGAGAACAACCAGGAAGCTCCAAATGATCGACTGCCTGCATCGTCTCGCTCACACAAGGGTCACTTCCCATTGATGCCGAGCTATCAAGATCAGGTAACACGTCCCTGGGCTCATGCTAACGTCGTCTCTTGGACGGGGGTGGTTCACTTGCTGCAAAGACGTTAGTGCCAAGTTTATTCCCGTAATCAAAAGTACCTGGAGGAATCTGAGCGGGCGTTGGGTTCAAGCGTTTCACGGCAAACGTACAATATTGAGCCCACTGCCACTGACGAAACAAGAATAGTTGCACAAGAGATGGTCGGCCCAACTCCAAGAGCATACGCCTCCCATGATGGTACAAGTTACAATAGTATCCACTCCAATCCATGCTGGCAGGTTTCGGGCGTCGTACCATACAACAAAGAATTGTTCCTTCCCACGTGTGCAACTGTTTCAAGGTGTGATGGTCCGCTGGCATTCCCTCGACGCCGTAAAGTACAAAGCTGCGCAGCCGAGATTCATAGTGATTGATTTTCTTCTGGAAGGGAACAGCACGATTCGTATAAAACTTGCGGAACTGATTAAGCCGCTTCCAGCGCCGAGCCAACTTTCAAGCAACATCATGGTGTTTTTTTTCAAGATTGGTCGTCACAAGGTAACCCAGGCACTCCATGTCAGATCGTCGCGGAAGACTCAGGGCAACGAAATCACTCACCTGGACATCTAGGTTCCCAGACAAGGCGCCCTCGGAGTCCTCCCCGAAAGCAAGATACTGTAGTGAGGAGCCTTTCCATCGAAAGCCGTGCGTGTATAGCTGAGCCGAGAAGTCCCCCACCATGCGAGCGAGCTCGATCTTGGATTTCGAGAAAACCAGAATGTTGTCAGCCCAAAGTGCGTGGGTAAGATACCTCCCACCAGCCTCCTCCCCCAAGTCGTACCCCAGTCACTCCTCCTCCCAATTCTGGACCACCTAATCCCACATCAACAGGGTCGTGCACTTCCACGGGAAGGGGCCCTCCACACTGCCAGTTTGCACACACATGTCCCAGGGAATACCCGTCGCTGTCGAGTCCTGGAAGGTAAAGCCCGCTGTGTCCTGCATACTGGGAGCGAGCAACGCCAACGCGAGATCATTGGGAAACCCAGGGATGGACTGGCCTTTTCAACCGTGACGTTATCAAATGCTGTCTGCACGTCGAGTGCCGCAAAGTGCAGGGTCTCATCTTTACCCCACTCAAGAGCATGTGTAGTGACGTCCACAACTTTCTATCTTCCGTGAGCACATTATCAAAACTAAACTTGTCCACCACCGTCCGAGTGATCTTCCCGTCACGATGATCATATTCGAGTCGACGACGAGTGTGTGCACGCATCTCCTTCCTTCGCTCCTTCTTACCCCCATGAGCTCCTCCTCCTTCCCTCCTTCACGACGCAGTCGACGATATTCATCATCAAGTTCCTGATGGCGATCTGCCTTTTTGGGGATCTGCATTTTCTTTGGGGTATGGCTATATGGCTTCATTCTGCATGCATACCTCCAAAATCGCAGGCGCCAAATCCTCCGGGCAGAGGCCAGGTGGGCACCGAGCCGCAGCGCGCAAACCCGCGCCGGAATTGCTCCAGCTCATCGATGCCGAAGAGCTCTACAAAGTACGTCGGTTTTCGTGGTAGTAACATTGCATCTGCAGACCTGAGAAATGGACTGGCGAACACACGTCTAAAATATATTTGTCCTTCTGATTTCTGTGCGGGAGAGCTCTCAAGCTCATCTCTGGCTCGAGTTAAGTGAAAATTTCACCATCCGTTCGAAAAAATCGGCTCCGTACGATTAGTTGCGCGGACCTAGCTCGAGTAGCAGATCTGGTGTGAGCTCTAGTGCTTCAGCCGAACGCCCCATGATTCCGACTCGGTTCTGAACGTATGAGCTCCCTGGCTCACCTACAGCTCGAGTTACGTAGATAATATCTCGAGTAGCAGACCGATTTCAGAGCTCTCGATGCGACAACATACCAGCTCTGTAGCTACTCTGAATCTTCAGATCAGTACAGAAAACCGACAGCACGTCTCGAAATCACTCGAAGAATACGAATAGTGTTGCCGACCTAGCTCGAGTAGCACCGAGTTCAGACCTCTGGATGCAACGGACGAACGCGCCGAATGGGAACCGGCGGTAAACCGTTAACCAGGTTACCGCC
The DNA here is from genome assembly GCA_963575745.1 of Prorocentrum cordatum. NCBI lineage: Eukaryota > Dinophyceae > Prorocentrales > Prorocentraceae > Prorocentrum > Prorocentrum cordatum. The sequence goes on along the minus strand of CAUYUJ010016389.1, from coordinate 118,936 downwards.
GGACCCTCGTAGAGCCCTTTCCTCACACCGTGCTGCTCCGAACAGATGGAGAAAGCTTCTAGAGCGAGACCCGAGAAACTCGAAAAAATTCGAGTTTTTATCTGACGTCGGTTGCTCCAAGTGTTTTGGTGATAATAATGTACCTACGGGCCTGAAAATTTTACAGGCACACGCGTCATAATCCATTGCAGGTGCGAAAAATCAGGTTTCTCAAAATGAATTGTCAAATATCTCTCACATCTTACGAAAACCGACCCAAAGTCACCACTTTGTCTCTGAAGGCCGGGTCGACCAACTAGCTCCACGCCGCGCCGGAATTCCTCTAGCTCATCGATGCCGAAGAGCTCTACGAGGTATGATCCTGGATCGATTTCTGTGAGTATTAGCTCTGCAGCTTCCGAAATCTCGAGTTGACCTGGAACCGGCGGCAAACCGTCAACCTGGTCACCGCCGGGAACCTCGTAGAGCTCTTTTCTTGCACGGCTCGTCGGAACACATGGAGAAAGCTTCTGGAGCGAGAAACAAAAAACACGAAAAAACACGTTTTTCTGTTTTTATTCAACGTCGGTTCCCCCCAATGTTTTGATAGTAATACTGCACCTACAGACCTGAAAATTGCACTGGCAGACGCGACATAACCCACTACAGGTGCGAAAAATCTGCTTTCTCAAAATAAATGGTCAAATATCTTTCAAATATTCGCAAAAACCACCCAAAAGTTACCACTTTGTCCTTTCTGGCCGGGTCGTCCAACTAGCTCCATCCCGCGCCGGAATTCCTCTAGCTCATCGCTGCCGAAGAGCTCTACGAGGCACTGGCGCCGGCGGTGAACCGTCAACCTGGTCACCGCCGGGAACCTCGTAGAGCTCCTTCCACGCGTGAGAGTGCTGATAGCTTATGGAGGCATTTCTCGAAAAATTGACCATTGATTTTTTTATTTCGAGATGAAGATGGTTCCCCCAAGTGTTTTATTGACCATTCATTTTTTTCATGTCGAAATGAAGTTGGTTGCTCCAAGTGTTTTGATAGTGAATGTACGCCGACAGAGCTCATACTGGCGCCGGCGGTGAACCGTCAACCTAGTCACCGCCGGGAACCTCGTAGAGCTCCTTTCACGTGTGAGGGAGCTGAGAGTCGAAAGAGAGAGCTTCTGGGGGCATTTCTCGAAAAATTGAACATTGTTTTTTTAAGTCGAAATGAAGTTGGTTCCTTCAAGTGTTTCGGTAGTAAAAGTGCGCCTAGAGAGCTCATATTAAGACGCTGAGGCTCTCATAACCTTTCACAGGTGCGAAAAATCTGTTTTCTAAAAATAAATTGTCAAACATCTTTCAAATATTTGCAAAATCACCCAAAAGTTATCACTTCGTCCTGTCTGGTCGGCTCAACCAACTAGCTCCACCCCGCGCCGGGATTCCTCTAGCTCATCGACGACGAAGAGCTCTACGAGGTATTAAGACGCAGAGGCCCTCATAGTCGTCTACAAGTGCGAAAAATCTGCTTTCTCAAAATGAATTGTCAAATATCTTTCAAATCTTAGCAAAACCGACCCAAAGCTGTCACATTGTCTCTTTTGGCCGGGTCGGCCAACTAGCTCCACCCCGCGCCGGAATTCCTCTAGCTCATCGTTGCCGAAGAGCTCTACGAGGTAACTGGCGCCGGCGGTGAACCGTCAACCTGGTCACCGCCGGGGACCTCGTAGAGCTCGTTCCACGCTTAAGAGCCCAGAATCGAAGCAGAGAACTTCGCAGTAGATTTTCTCAAATCTTTAGTTTCCAATTTTTTATGTCAATCTGAGGTCAGATTCCCGGCTGCGCTCAGAAGAATTTGTCAATGGAATGAGGTAAGAATTCGAGAGACAACTTCTGTGATGCAAAGCTTCGCTCTGCACAATTATGAGCCCAAACGAATGGTTAGAGCTGCAAAATCGGCTGAGCCAGGCCGCGGATGGTATGATCGCGTCTCTTTTCGAAATTTCGCCAACTAGCTCCACCCTGTCGCCGAATTCCTCTAGCTCTGTTACTGGGAACCGGCGGTAAACCGTCAACCAGGTTACCGCTGGGTCCCTCGTAGAGCTCTTTTCTCGCACAGCGCTCCTCGGTACACATAAAGGAAGCGTCTGGAGCAAAACCCGAAAAACTCGAAAAATCACCTTTTTACGTTTTATCCGACGATGGTTCCTCCAAGTGTTTCAATAGTAATACTGCACCTATGGGCCTGAAAATTTTACTGGCGGGCGCCAAATAACCCACTACAGGTGCGAAAAATCTGCTTTCTCAAAATGAATTGTCAAATATCCTTCAATTTGTCGCAAAACCCCCCAAAAGGTATCACTGGGCGCCGGCGGTAAACCGTCAACCTTTCTTACCGCCGGGGGACTCGTAGAGCTTCCTGACCATATATTACGTTCGAAAAACAATAGCAGAGAACGAATAGTGTTTAAGCCCGAGCTGTAGCAGATTGATATCAGGCGTCCAGTGATATCCCATTGCTGTGCTGGGAGGAAGTAGCAGAGTACGAATCCGTTTTTGGCGTCTGCGTTCACAACAGACTCAAACCAAGCGTGTAGATGCTTCACGCCTCACGATTTCCTTCTGATTTTCGGCCGCTCGAGTTCAATGAAGAAATTCACCATTATTTGGAAAGAGAAGATCAGTGGAATACGAATAATTCTGTGAAAGACCGAGTTCAGACCTCTCGATGCAACAGACAACGCTCCTCATGCTTCTGGATCGGTTTCTGTGCGCACCAGCTCTCTAGCTCTCCTACAGCCCGAGTTACGTGCGAAAACCGACAGCATCTCTCAAGATGACTCGAACGATACGAATAGCTTCGCAGACCTAGCTCGAGTAGCAGACCTAGTTCAGGCCTCTGGATGCAACGGACGAACGCGCCTGATCAGTCGGCATCGGTTTCTGTGCGTATCAGCTCTGCAGCTCCCCTAGAGCTCGAGTAAAGTACATAAATCTGACAGTCTCGGTCGAAATGGCTCAAGCGATACGAATAGTTTTGCGGACCTAGCTCGAGTAGCAGACCAATTTCAGACCTCTGCATGCAACAGGCAGACGCGCCTGATGTCTAGGAATCGATTTCTGTGATTACCAGCCCTGTAGACCCCCTAGAACCCGAGTTAAGTACAGAAAACCGACAGCACCTCTCAAGATGACTCGAACAATACAAATAAATTCGCGGACCTAGCTCGAGCAGCAGACCGAGTTCAGACCTGTGGATTCAATAGACAAACGCGCCTGATGATTCTGAATCGGTTTCTGTAAGCATCAGCTCTGTAGCTCTTCTATAGCTCGAGTTATCTTGAGAAAACTGTCACCGCGTGTCAGGATGATCCGAAACGGCCGATCCCGCCGCAGTGCTTTTTGACAGTAAAAGGTACCCGATCGAGCTAAGATCAAGACGGCGAGCGGGAATAAGATCGAATATCACGGCAAAAAATACGAGAGCTCAAACAAATTGTTGAATTTCGAGAACAAAACTGGCAACGGCGGTGAACCGTCACCCTGGTCACCGCCGGGAACCTCGTAGAGCTCATTCCACGCGTGAGAGTGCTCAGAGTCGGAAGAGAGAGCTTCTGGAGGCATTTCTAGAAAATGTGAACATTGATTTTTTTCCTGTCGAGATAAAGTTGATTGCGCCAAGAGTTTGATAGTAAATGTGCGCCTAGAGAGCTCATATTGAGACGCAGAAGCCCTCACAGTTGTTTACAGGTGCGAAAAATCTGCTCTCTTAAAACGAATTGTCAAATATCTTTCAAATCTCAGCAAAACCCACCCAAAATTGTCGCATCTTCTTTTCTGGCCGGGTCGACCAACTTCCACCCCGCGCCGGAATTCCTCTAGCTCATCGATGACGGAGAGCTCTACGAGGTATTTTCAACCGACCAAAAAGTCAGTAAAAGGTCCGTCGAGATTTTTCTTGCCAACTAGCTCTCCAGCGCCCCGGAATTACTCTCAAGCTTCCAGCAATGGGAACCGGCGGTAAACCGTCAACCAGGTCACCGCCGGGCATCTCGTAGAGCTCTTTTCTTGTACAGCACTCCTCCGAACACATAAAGGAAGCCTCTGAAGCGAGAGCCCAAAAACTCGAAAAATCTAAATTTTTCGGTTTTCATGCAAAAAGTGTTTTGATAGTGATACTGCACCTACAGACCTGAAAATTTCCCTGGCAGACGCGGCATAACCCACTACAGGTGCCCAAAATCTGCTTTCTCAAAATGAATGGTCAAATATCTCTCAAATCTTAGCAAAACCGACCAAAAGTTAACACTTTGTCTGCCCGGGCCGGGTGGTCCAACTGGCGCCGGCGATGAACCGTCAACCTGGTCACCACTGGGAACCTCGTAGAGCTTCTTTCACGCGTAAGAGTGCCCAGAATCGAAGCAGAGAACTTCGCAGTAGATTTTCTTCAAATCTTCAATTTCCAATTTTTTATGTCAATCTGAGATCAGGTTTCTGGCTTCGCTCAGAAGAATTTGTCAAAGGAATGAGCTAAGAATTTGAGAGGCAACTTCTGTAATACAAAGCTTCGCTCTGCGCAATTATCAGCCCAAACTGGAACCGGCGGTAAACCGTCAATCTGGTTACTGCCGGGAACCTCGTAGAGCTCTTCACTTGCACGGCGATCGTCGGAACACATGGAGAAAGCTTCTGGAGCGAGAAAGAAAAAACTCGAATCATCACGTTTTTCTGTTTTATTCAACGTCGGTTCCCCCAAGTGTTTTCATAGAAATACGCACCTACGGACCTGAAAATTTTACTGGCAGACGCGGCATAACCCACTACAGGTGCGAAAAATCTGCTCTCTCAAAATAAATGGTCACTTGGTAGCGTCCAAAACCCGCAGAGCGAAGACACCTTCCAGGACAGGAGACTGGGCGCTGGCGGTAAACCGCCAACCTTTCTTACCGCCGGGGGACTCGTAGAGCTTCCTGACAATATACAATGTCTAAAAAATTGCAGAGAATGAATAGTTTTCAGCCCAAGCGATTTCACACCTCTCGATGCAACAGCCAAACGCCCGCGATGCTTCTGAATTGTCTTCTGCACGAGCTCTGTAGCTCTCCTACGGCCCGAGTTACGTGCGTAAATCGATAGCACCTCTCAAGATGACTCGAACAAAACAATCAGTTTGACAAACCCAGCTCGAGTATCAGACAGAGTTCAGACCTCTGAATGCGACAGGCAGACGCGTCTGATGTCTCCGAGTCGATTCCTGTGATTACCAGCCCTGCAGCCCACCTGCAGCCCGAGTTAAGTGCAGAAAACCAGGAGCACCTCTCAGGATGGCTCGAACAATACGAATAGTTTTGCGGACCTAGTTCGGGCAGCAGACAGAGTTCCGACCTCTGGATTCGACAGGCGAACGCGCCTGATGTCTTCCAATCGATTTCTGTGATCATCTGCACTGTGGCTACCCTACCGCCCGAGTTAAGTGCAGACAACCGACAGCACCTCTCAAGATGACTCGAACTGGGCGCCGGCGGTAAACCGTCAACCTTCCTTACCGCCGGGGGGCTCGTAGAGCTTCCTGACAATATATAATGTGGAAAAATGCAAAGAACAAATAGCTTTTCAGCCCAAGCGATTTCAGACCTCTCGATGCAACGGCCAAACGCCCCCGATGCTTCTGGATTGTCTTCTTTGCGAGCTCTGTTCTCCTACAGCCCGAGCGTAAATCGACAGCACCTCAAGATGACTCTAACAAAACGAATACTTTGGCAACCCAGCTCGAGTATCAAACCGAGTTCAGACCTCTGAATGCGACAGGCGGACGCGTCTGATGTCTGCAAATCGACTCCTGTGATTACCAGCCCTGCAGCCCCCCTACAGCCCGAGTTAAGTGCAGAAAACCGACAGCACCTCTCGAGTTCCGAGCTCTGGATTCGACAGGCGGACGCGCCTGATGTCTTCAAATCGATTCCTGTGACCACCAGCACTGTAGCACCCCCCAGCTCGAGTTGAGTGCAGAAAACCGAGAGCACTTCTCAAGATGACTCGAAGAATACGAATAGTTTCGTGATTCTAGATCGAGCAGCAGACCGAGTTCAGAGCTCTAGATTCAACATACAAATGCGACTGATGATTCTGAATCGGTTTCTGGAAGTGTCAGCTCTGTAGCTGTCCTATAGCTCGAGTTAAGTAGAGAAAACCGAGAGCGCCTGTCAAGATGACTCGAATAATACGAATAGGTTTGCGGACCTAGCTCGGCTAGCAGACCGAGTTCAGACCTCTAGATTTAACAGGCGAACGCGCCTGATCATTCTGAATCGATTAGCTGTGCTTACCAGCTCTGTAGCTGTCCTGAAGCTCGAGTTATGTTCAGAAAACCGTCATCGCCTGTCAAGATGACTTGAAACGGCCGATCCCGCCTGCCTGCTCTTTGGCAGTAAAAGGTACCCGATCGAGCTGAGATCAAGATGGCGAGCGTGAATAAGATCGAATATCATGGGAAAAAATTCTAGAGCTCGAACGAATTGTTGAATTCCGAGAACACAATTTTCAACCGACCAAAAGTCACCAAAAGGTCCGTCGAGATTGTTCTTACCAACTAGCTCTCCAGCGCCCCGGAACTGGGAACCGGCGGTAAACCGTCAACCAGGTTACCGCCGGGGCCCTCGTAGAGCTCTTTTCTCACACGGCGCTCCTCGGGAAGCATGAAGAAAGCGTCTAGAGCAAGACCTGAAAAACTCGAAAAAACACGTTTTCCGGTTTTTATCTAACGTCGGTTCCCCCAAGTGTTTTGATAGTAATACTACAGCTACAGACCTGAAACTTTTACTGGCAGACGCGCCTTAACCCACTACAGGTGCGAAAAATCTGCTTTCTCGAAATAAATGGTCAAATATCTTTGAAATATTTGCAAAACCACCAAAAAGTTAACACTTTGTCCTTTCTGGCCGGGTCGACCAACTAGCTCCACCCGCGCCGGAATTCCTCTAGCTCATCGATGTCGAAGAGCTCTACGAGGCACTGGGCGCCGGCGGTAAACCGTCAACCTTTCTTACCGCCGGGGGACTCGTAGAGCTTCCTGACAATATATAATGTCGGAAAAATTGCAGAGAACGAATAGTTTTCAGCGCAAGCGATTTCACACCTCTCGATGCAACAGCCGAACGCCCACGATGCTTCTGGATTTTCTTCTGCACGAGCTCTGTAGCTCTCCTACAGCCCGAGCTACGTGCGTTTATCGATAGCACCTCTCAAGATCACTCGAACAAAACAAATAGTTTGGCAAACCCAGCTCGAGTATCAGACCGAGTTCAGACCTCTGAATACGACAGGCGGACGCGTCTGATGTCTCCGAGACGATTCCTGTGATTACCAGCCCTGCAGCTCCTGCAGCCCGAGTTAAGTACAGAAACCTAGAGCACCTCTGAAGATGGCTCGAACAATACGAATAGTTTTACAGACCCAGCTTGGGCAGCAGACCGAGTTCCGAGCTCTGGATTCGACAGGCGGACGCGCCTGATGTCTTCAAATCGATTTCTGTGATCGGCTGCACTGCAGCCCCCCGACAGCCCGAGTTAAGTGCAGAAAATGGACAGCACCTCTCAAGATGACTCGAACATTCGCGATTCTAGATCGGGCAGCAGACCGAGTTCAGAGCTCTAGGTTCAACAGACAAACGCGACTGATGATTCTGAATCGGTGTCTGTAAGCATCAACTCTGTAGCTGTCCTATAGCTCGATTTTGGTACAGAAAACAGAGAGCGCCTGTTAAGATGACTCGAATAATACGAATAGGTTTGCGGACCTAGCTCGGCTAGCAGACCGAGTTCAGACCTCTAGATGCAACAGACGGACGCGCCTGATCATTCTGAATCAATACGGTGTGCTTACCAGCTTTGCAGCTGTCCTCTATCTCGAGCTAAGTCCAATAAACTGACAGCGCGTGTCAAGATGACTCGAAACGGCCGATCCCGCCCGTGTGCTTTTTGGCAGTAAAAGATACCCGATCGAGCTAAGATCAAGATGGCGAGCGGGAATAAGATCGAATATCACGGGAAAAAAAAATAGAGCTCCAACGAATGGTTGAATTTCGAGAACAAAATTTTCAACCGACCAAAAGTCAGCAAAAGATCCGTCGAGATTTTTCTTGCCAATAGCGCCGGCGGTAAACCGTCGACCTGGTCACCGCCGGGAACTTCGTAGAGCTCCTTTCACGCGTAAGAGTGCTCAGAGTCGAAAGAGAGAGCTTCTGGAAGCATTTCTCGGGATTGTCTTCTGTACGAGCTCTGTAGCTCTCCTACAGCCCGAGTTATGTGCGTAAATCGACAGCAACCCTGAAGATGACTGGAACAATACGACTAGTTTGGCAAACCTAGCTCGAGTATCAGACCAAGTTCAGGCCTCTGAATGCGACAGGCAGACGCGTCTGATGTCTCCGAATCAATTCCTGTGATTACCAGCCCTGCAGCCCCCCTGCAGCCCCCCTGCAGCCCGAGTTAAGTGCAGAAAACCGAAAGCATCTCAGGATGACTCGAACAATACGAAAAGTTTCGCAGACCTAGATTGGGCAGCAGACCGAGTTCGGAGCTCTGGATTCGACAGGCGGACGCGCCTGATGTCTCCAAATCGATTCCTGTGACCACCAGCACTGTACCCCCCCCCCCCAGAACCCGAGTAAAGTATAGAAAACCGACAGCACCTCTCAAGATGACTCGAACAATACGAACAGTTTCGTGATTCTAGAGCGGGCAGCAGACGAGTTCAGAGCTCTGGATTCAACAGACAAACGCGACTGATGACTCTGAATCGTTTTCTGTAAAAATATGCTCTGTAGCTGTTATATAGCTCGAGTTAAGTACAGAAAACCGAGAGCGTCTGTCAAGATGACTCGAATAATACGAATAGGTTTGCGGACCTAGCTCGGCTAGCAGACCAAGTTCAGACCTCTGGATGCAACAGACGAACGCGCCTGATCATTCTGAATCGATAAGGTGTGCTTACCAGCTCTGTAGCTGTCCTGTATCTCGAATTAAGTCCAATATACCGACAGCGCGTATCAAGATGACTCGAAACTGCCGATCCCGCCTGGACGCTTTTTGGCAGTAAAAGGTACCCGATAGAGCTGAGATCAAGATGGCGAGCGGGAATAAGATCGAATACCACGGGAAAAAATACTAGAGCTCTAACGAATGGTTGAATTTCGAGAACAAAATTTTCAACCGACCAAAAGTCATCAAAATGTCCGTCGAGATTTTCCTTGCCAACTAGGTCTCCAGCGCCCCGGAACTGGCGCTGGCGGTGAACCGTCAGTCTGGTCACCGCCGGGAACCTCGTAGAGCTCCTTTCACGCGTGAGAGAGCTCAGAATCGAAAGAGAGAGTTTCTGAAGGCATTTCTCGAAAAAGTGAACGTTGATTTTTTCATGTCGAAATAAAGTTGGTTGCTCCAAGAGTTTCGCTAGTAAAACTGCGCCTAGAGAGCTCATATTAAGACGCAGCGGCTCCCATAACCTTCTACAGGTGCGAAAAACCTGCTTTCTCAAAATGAATGGCCAAATATCTTTCAAATATTCGCAAAACCACCCAAAAGTTGTCACTTTGTCCTTTCTGGTCGGGTCGACCAACTGGGCGCCGGCGGTAAACCGTCAACCTTTCTTACCGCCGGGGGACTCGTAGAGCTTCCTGACAATATATAATGTCGAAGAAAATTGCAGAGAACAAATAGTTTTTCAGCCCAAGCGATTTCAAATCTCTCGATGCAACAGCCGAACGCCCCCCGATGCTTCTGGATTGTCTTCTGTACGAGCTCTGTAGCTCTGCTACAGCCCGAGTTACGTGCGTTAATCGACAGCACCTCTCAAGACTCGAACAAAACGAATAGTTTGGCAAATCCAGCTCGAGTATCAGACCGAGTTCAAACCTCTGAATGCGACAGGCGGACGCGTCTGATGTCTCCGAATCGATTCCTGTGATTACCAGCCCTGCAGCCCCCTACAGCCCGAGTTAAGTGCAGAAAGCCGACAGCATCTTTCAGAATGACTCGAACAATACGAACAGTTTCGCGATTCTGGATCGGGCAGCAGACCGAGTTCAGAGCTCTGGATTCAACAGACAAACGCGATTGATGATTCTGAATCGATTTCTGTAAGTATCAGCTATGTAGCTGTCCTGTAGCTCGAGTTGAGTACAGAAAACCGAGAGCCCCTGTTAAGATGGCTCGAATAATATGAATAGGTTTGCGGACCTAGCTCGGCTAGCAGACCGAGTTCAGACCTCTAGATGCAACAGACGAACGCGCCTGATCATTCTGAATCGATAAGGTGTGCTTACCAGCTTTCTAGCTGTCCTATATATCGAGTTAAGTCCAATATACCGACAGCGCGTATCAAGATGACTCGAAACGGCCGATCCCGCCGCAGTGCTTTTTGGCAGTAAAAGCTACCCGATCGAGCTGAGATCAAGATGGCGAGCGGGAATAAGATCGAATATCACGGGAAAAAATACTAGAGCTCTAACGAATGGTTGAATTTCGAAAACAAAATTTTCAACCGACCAAAAGTCACCAAAAGGTCCGTCGAGATTTTTCTTGCCAACTAGCTCTCCAGCGCCCCGGAACTGGGCGCCGGCGGTAAACCGTAAACCTTCCTTACCGCCGGGGGACTCGTAGAGCTTCCTGACCATATATAATGTCGAAAAAAATGGCTGAGAACGAATAGTTTTTCAGCCTAAACGATTTCAGACCTCTCGATGCAACAGCCAAACGCCCCTCATGCTTCTGGATCGTTTTCTGTGCGCACGAGCTCCGTAGCTCTCCTACAGCCCGAGTTACGTGCGAAAAACGACAGCACCTCTCAAGATCACTCGAACAATACAAATAGTTTCGCTAATCTAGCTCGAGTGTCAGACCGAGTTCATACATCTGAATGCAACAGGCGGACGCGCCTGATGTCTCCGAATCGATTCCTGTGATTACCAGCCCTGCAGCCCCCTTACAGCCCGAGTTAAGTGCAGAAAATCGACAGCACCTCTGAAGATGACTCGAACAATACGAATAGTTTCGCGGACCTAGCTCGGGCAGCAGGCCGAGTTCAGGGCTCTGAATGCGACAGGTGGACGCGACTGATGTCTCCGAATCGATTCCAGTGATCACCAGCCCTGCAGCCCCCTTACAGCTCGAGTTAAGTGCAGAAAACGGACAGCACCTCTCAAGATGACTCGACGAATACGAATAGTTTTGCGAACCTAGCTCGGGCAGCACACCGAGTTCCGAGCTCTGGATTCGGCAGGCGGACGCGCCTGATGTCTCCGAATCGATTCCTGTGAGTACGAGCCCTGTAGCCCCCCTACAGCCCGAGTTAAGTGCAGAAAACTGTCAGCACCTCTCAAGATGACTCCAACAACACGAATAGTTTCGCGAACCTAGCTCGGGCAGCAGACCGAGTTCAGACCTCTAGATGGAACAGACGAACGCGCCTGATGATTCGCAATCGATTTCTGTGAGAATGAGCTCTGTAGCTGCCCTACAGCTCGAGTTAAGTACAAAATACCGACAACGCGTATCAAGATGACTCGAAACAGCCGATCCCGCCGCGATGCTTTTTTGCAGAAATATTTACCCGATCGAGCTGAGATTAAGATGGCGAGCGGGAATAAGATCGAATATGGTCAGAAAAAATACTAGAGCTCAAACGAATTGTTGAATTTCGAGAACAAAATTTTCAACCGACCAAAAGTCACCAAAAGGTCCGTCGAGATTTTTCTTGCCAACTAGCTCTCCAGCGCGCCGGAACTGGGCGCCGGCGGTAAATCGTCAACCTTCCTTACCGCCGGGGGACTCGTAGAGCTTCCTGAGCATATATAATGTCGAAAAAATTGCAGAGAACGAATAGTTTTTCAGCCTAAACGATTTCAGACCTCTCGATGCAACAGCCAAACGCCCCTCATGCTTCTGGATCGTTTTCTGTGCGCACGAGCTCCGTAGCTCTCCTACAGCCCGAGTTACGTGCGAAAATCGACAGCACCTCTCAAGATCACTCGAACAATACAAATAGTTTCGCGAATCTAGCTCGAGTGTCAGACCGAGTTCAGACATCTGAATGCAACAGGCGGACGCGCCTAATGTCTCCGAATCGATTCCTCTGATTACCAGCCCTGCAGCCCCCTTACAGCCCGAGTTAAGTGCAGAAAATCGACAGCACCTCTGAAGATGACTCGAACAATACGAACAGCTTCGCAGACCTAGCTCGGGCAGCAGGCCGAGTTCAGGGCTCTGAATGCGACAGGTGGACGCGACTGATGTCTCTGAATCGATTCCAGTGACCACCAGCCCTGCAGCCCCCTTACAGCTCGAGTTCAGTGCAGAAGACGGACAGCACCTCTCAAGATGACTCGACGAATACGAATAGTTTTGCGAACCTAGCTCGGGCAGCACACCGAGTTCCGAGCTCTGGATTCGGCAGGCGGACGCGCCTGATGTCTCCGAAACGATTCCTGTGAGTACGAGCCTGTAGCCCCCCTACAGCCCGAGTTGTGCAGAAAACTGTCAGCACCTCTCAAGATGACTCCAACAACACGAATAGTTTCGCGAACCTAGCTCGGGCAGCAGACCGAGTTCAGACCTCTAGATGGAACAGACGAACGCGCCTGATGATTCGCAATCGATTTCTGTGCGAATGAGCTCTGCAGCTGCCCTACAGCTCGAGTTAAGTACAAAATACCGACAACGCGTATCAAGATGACTCGAAACAGCCGATCCCGCCGCGATGCTTTTTTGCAGAAATATTTTCCCGATCGAGCTGAGATTAAGAAGGCGAGCGGGAATAAGATCGAATATGGTCAGAAAAAATACTCGAGTTCAAACGAATTGTTGAATTTCGAGAACAAAATTTTCAACCGACCAAAAGTCACCAAAACTGGGCGCCGGCGGTAAACCGTCAACCTTCCTTACCGCCGGGGGACTCGTAGAGCTTCCTGACAATATATATAATGTGGAAAAAAATCCAGAGAACGAATAGTTTTTTAGCCCGAGCGATTTCAGACCTCTCGATGCAACAGCGGAACGCCCCCGATGCTTCTGGATTGTCTTCTTTGCGAGCTCTGTAGCTCTCCTACAGCCCGAGTTACGTGGGTGAATCGACAGCACCTCTCAAGATGATTCTAATAAAACCAATCGTTTGACAACCCAGCTCGAGTATCAAACCGAGTTCAGACCTCTCAATGCGACAGGCGGACGCGTCTGATGTCTGCGAGTCGACTCCTGAAATTACCAGCCCTGCAGCCCCCCTACAGCCCGATCTAAGCGCAGAAAACCGACAGCACCTCTCAGGATGACTCGAACAATAGAATAGTTTCGCGGACCTAGTTCGGGCAGCAGACCGAGTTCCGAGCTCTGGATTCGACAGGCGGACGCGCCTGATGTCTTCAAATCGATTCCTCTGATTACCACCAGCACTGTAGCCCCCCAGCCCGAGTTGAGCAGAAAACAGAGAGCACTTCTCAAGATGACTCGAACAATACGAATAGTTTCGCGATTCTGGATCGGGCAGCAGACCGAGTTCAGAGCTCTGGATTCAACAGACAAATGCGACTGATGATTCTGAATCGGTTTCTGTAAGTATCAGCTCTGTAGATGTCCTATAGCTCGAGTTAAGTACAGAAAACCGAGAGCGTCTGTCAAGATGACTCGAATAATACGAATAGGTTTGCGCACGTAGCTCGGCTAGCAGACCGAGCTCAGACCTCTAGATTCAACAGGCGAACGCGCCTGATGATTCTGGATCGATTAGCTGTGCTAACCAGCTCTGTAGCTGTCCTCAAGCTCGAATTATGTTCAGAAAACCGTCAGCGCGTGTCAAGATGACTTGAAACGGCCGATCCCGCCTGCCTGCTTTTTGGCAGTAAAAGGTACCCGATCGAGCTGAGATCAAGATGGCGAGCGGGAATAAGATCGAATCTCATGGGAAAAAATACTAGAGCTCTAACGAATGTTCAAATTTTGAGAACGAAATTCTCAACCGACCAAAAGTCACCAAAAGGTCCGTCGAGATTTTTCTTGCCAACTGGGCGCCGGCGGTAAACCGTCAACCTTCCGTACCGCCGGGGGACTCGTAGAGCTTCCTGACATCATATAATGTCGAAAAAAATTAAAGCGAAAAACAAGTTTTTCAGCCCAAGCAATTTCAGACCTCTCGGATGCAACAGCCGAACGCCCCCGATGCTTCTGGATTCTCTTCTGTACGAGCTCTGTAGCTCTGCTACAGCCCGAGTTACGTGCGTAAATCGACAGCACCTCTCAAGATGACTCGAAGAATACGAATAGTTTGGCAAACCTAGCTCGAGTATCGGACCGAGTTCAGACCTCTGCATGCGACAGGCGGACGCGTCTGATGTCTCTGAATCGATTCCTGTGATAACCAGCCCTGCAGCCCCCCTACAGCCCGAGTTAATTAAGTGCAGGAAACCGACAGCACCTCTCAGGATGACTCGAACAATACGAATAGTTTCGCGAACCGAGTTCGGGCAGCAGACAGAGTTCGGAGCTCTGGATTCGACAAGCGAACGCGCCTCATATCTTCGAATCGATTCCTGTGATTACCAGCCATGCAGCCCCCCTACAGCCCGAGTTAAGTGCAGAGAACCGACAGCACCTCTCAAGTCACTCGAAACAGTTACGAATAGTTCTGCGATCGGGCAGCAGACCGAGTTCAGAGCTCTGGATTCAACAGACAAATGCGACAGATGATTCTGCATCGGTTTCTGTAAGTATCAGCTCTGTAGCTGTCCTGTAGCTCGAGTTAAGTACAGAAAACCGAGAGCGTATGTCAAGATGACTCGAATAATACGAATAGGTTTGCGGACCTAGCTCGGCTAGCAGACCGAGTTCAGACCTCTGGATTCAATAGGCGAACGCGCCTGATCATTCTGAATCGATTAGCTGTGCTTACCAGCTCTGTAGCTGTCCTAAAGCTCGAGTTATCTTGAGAAAACCGTCACCGCGTGACAAGATGACCCGAAACGGCCGATCCCGCCGCAGTGCTTTTTGGCAGTAAAAGGTACCCGATCGAGCTGAGATCAAGATGGCGAGCGGGAATAAGATCGAATATCACGGGAAAAAATACTAGAGCTCTAACGAATGTTGAATTTTGAGGACAAAATTTTCAACCGACCAAAAGTCACCAAAAGGTCCGTCGAGATTTTTCTTGCCAACTAGCTCTCCAGCGCCCCGGAATTACTCTTAAGCTTCCAGCAAAACTTGCTAAGGGAAGCTCTACGAGTTAGGTCCGTCGAGATTTTTCTTGCCAACTAGCTCTCCACGCGCCAAACTGGGCGCCGGCGGTAAACCGTCAACCTTCCTTACCGCCGGGGGACTCGTAGAGCTTCCTGACCATATATAATGTCGAAAAAAATTGCAGAGAACGAATAGTTTTTCAGCCTAAGCGATTTCAGACCTCTCGATGCAACAGCCGAACGCCCCTCATGCTTCTGGATCGTTTTCTGTGCGCACGAGCTCCGTAGCTCTCCTACAGCCCGAGTTACGTGCGAAAATCGACAGCACCTCTCAAGATCACTCGAACAATACAAATAGTTTCGCGAATCTAGCTCGAGTATCAGACCGAGTTCAGACATCTGAATGCAACAGGCGGACGCGCCTGATGTCTCCGAATCGATTCCTGTGATTACCAGCCCTGCAGCCCCCTTACAGCCCGAGTTAAGTGCAGAAAATCGACAGCACCTCTGAAGATGACTCGAACAATACAAATAGTTTCCGGACCTAGCTTCACGGACCTAGCTCGGGCAGCAGGCCGAGTTCAGAAGAACTCTGAATGCGACAGGTGGACGCGACTGATGTCTCCGAATCGATTCCAGTGATTACGAGCCCTGCAGCCCTTACAGCTCGAGTTAAGTGCATAAAACGGACAGCACCTCTCAAGATGACTCGACGAATACGAATAGTTTTGCGACCTAGCTCGGGCAGCACACCGATTTCGGAGCCTGGATTCGCCAGGCGGACCGCGCCTGATGTCGAGAATCGATTCCTGGAGTACGAGCCCTGTAGCCCCCCTACAGCCCGAGTTAGTGCAGAAAACTGTCAGCACCTCTCAAGATGACTCCAACAACACGAATAGTTTCGCGAACCTAGCTCGGGCAGCAGACCGAGTTCAGACCTCTAGATGGAACAGACGAACGCGCCTGATGATTCGCAATCGATTTCTGTGAAGAATGAGCTCTGCAGCTGCCCTACAGCTCGAAGTACAAAATACCGACAACGCGTATCAAGATGACTCGAAACAGCCGATCCCGCCGCAACGCTTTTTTGCAGAAATATTTACCCGATCGAGCTGAGATTCAGATGGCGAGCGGGAATAAGATCGAATATGGTCAGAAAAATACTAGAGCTCTAAACGAATGTCAAATTTCGAGAAACAATTTTTCAACCGAACCGACCAAAAGTCAAGCAAAAGGTCCGTCGAAGATTTTTCGTTCCCAACTCTCTCTCCAGCGCCCCGGATTACTCTTAAGCTTCGCAAATAACTTGCTAGGGGAAGCTCTACGAGTTTTACTGGGTCACCTGCGGCGGTTAAACCGTCACCCTTTCTTACCGCCGTGGACTCGTAGAGGCTTTCCTGACAGTAATAAATGTGAAAAAAAATCCGAGAACGAATTGTAGACGTTCAGCCTCAAGCGATTTCCAGACTCTCAGATTGAACTCCTACCAAAAAAAAAAAAAGAACAGTTTTGGGCAACCCAGTTCGAGTACAAACCGAGTTCAGACCTCTGAATGCGACAGGCGGACGCGTCTGATGTCTGCGAATCGACTCCTGTGATTACCAGCCCTGCAGCCCCCCTACAGCCCAAGTTAAGTGCAGAAAACCGACAGCACCTCTCAGGATGACTCGAATAATACAATAGTTTCGCGCACCTAGTTCGAGCAGCAGAACGAGTTCAAAGCTCTGGGTTCGACAGACGGACGCGCCTGATGTCTCGAAATCGATTTCTGTGACCAGCAGCACTGTAGCCCTCCCCCAGCACGAGTTAAGTGCAGAAAACCGAGAGCACTTCTCAAGATGACTCGAACAATACGAATAATTTCGCAAACCTAGCTCGGGCAGCAGGCCGAGTTCAGAGCTCTCGATTCAACAGACGAACGCGCCTGATGATTCCCAATCGATTTCTGTGACTATGAGCTCTGTAGCCGCCCTACAGCTCGAGTTAAGTACAGAAAACCGGGAGCGTCTGCTAAGATGACTCGAATAATACGAATAGGTTTGCGGACCTAGCTCGGCTAGCAGACCGAGTTCAGACGCGCCTGATCATTCTGAATCGATTAGCTGTGCTTACCAGCTCTGTAGCTGTCCTAAAGCTCGAGTTATGTTCAGAAAACCGCCATCGCGTATCAAGATGACTCGAAACGGCCGATCCCGCCCGTGTGCTTTTTGGCAGTAAAAGGTACCCGATCGAGCTGAGATCAAGATGGCGAGCGGGAATAAGATGGAATATCATGGGAAAAAATACTAGAGCTCTAACGAATGTTCAAATTTCGAGAACAAAACTGGGCGCCGGCGGTAAACCGTCAACCTTCCTTACCGCCGGGGGACTCGCAGAGCTTCCTGACAATATATAATGTCGAAAAAATGCAGAGAACGAATATTTTTCCAGCCCAAGCGATTGCAGACCTCTCGATGCAACAGCCGAACGCCCCTGATGTTGGATTCTCTTCTTTACGAGCTCTATAGCTCTCCTACAGCCCGAGTTACGTGCGACAGCACCTCTCAAGATGACTCGAACAACACGAATAGTTCGGCAAACCTAGCTCGAGTATCAAACCGAGTTCAGGCCTCTGAATGCGACAGGCGGACGCGTCTGATGTCTCCGAATCGATTCCTGTGATTACCAGCCCTGCAGCCCCATTGCAGCCCGAGTTAAGTGCAGAAAACCGACAGCACCTCTCAGAATGACTCGAACAATACGAATAGTTTCGCGAACCTAGTTCGGGCAGCAGACCGAGTTCAGAGCTCTGGATTCGACAGACGGACGAGCCTGATGTCTCCGAATCGATTTCTGAGATTACCAGCCCTGTAGCCCCCCCAAAACCTGAGTTAAGTAGAGGAAACCGACAACACCTCTCAAGATGGCTCGAACAATACAAATAGTTTCGTGATTCTAGATCGGGCAGCAGACCGAGTTCAGAGCTCTGGACTCAACAGACAACGCGATTCATATTATGAATCAGCTTCTGTAAGTATCAGCTCTGTAGCTGTCATATAGCTCGAGTTAAGTACAAAAAACGGAGAGCGCCGATCAAGATGACTCAAATGATACGAATAGGTTTGCGGACCTAGCTCGGCTAGCAGACCGAGTTCAGAGCTCTGGATGCAACAGCCGAACGCGCCTGATCATTCTGAATCGATTAGCTGTGCTTACCAGCTCTGTAGCTCTTCTATAGCTCGAGTTATGTTCAGAAAACCGCCAGCGCGTGTCAAGATGACCCGAAACGGCCGATCCCGTCGCAGTGCTTTTTGGCAATAAAAGGTACCCGATCGAGCTGAGATCAAGACGGCGAGCGGGAATAAGATCGAATATCACGGAAAAAATACTAGAGCTCTAACGAATGTTCAAATTTTGAAAAACAAAATTTTCAACCGACCAAAAGTCAGCAAAAGGTCCGTCGAGATTTTTCTTCCCAACTAGCTCTCCAGCGCCCCGGAATTACTCTTAAGCTTCCAGCAATAACTTGCTAAGGGAAGCTCTAGTTATTTTCAACCGACCAAAAGTCACCAAAAGGTCCGTCGAGATTTTTCTTGCCAACTGGGCGCCGGCGGTAAACCGTCAACCTTTCTTACCGCCGGGGGACTCGTAGAGCTTCCTGACAATGTATAATATCGGAAAGAAATTGCAGAGAACGAATATTTTTTCAGCCAAAGAGATTTCAGACCTCTGGATGCAACAGCCCAACGCCCCCGATGCTTCTGCATTGTCTTCTGCACGAGCTCTGTAGCTCTCCTACAGCCCGAGTTACGTGCGTAAATCGACAGCACCTCAAGATGACAATACGAATAGTTTGGCAAACCAAGCTCTAGTATCAGACCGAGTTCAGACCTGTGGATGCAACAGGCAGTCTCCGAATCGATTCCTGTGATTACCAGCCCTGCGGCCCCATTACAGCCCGAGTTAAGTGAAGAAAACCGAACAATACGAATAGTTCCGCGGACCTAGTTCGGGCAGCAGACCGAGTTCTGAGCTCTGGATTCTACAGGTGAACGCGCCTAATGTCTTCAAATCGATTCCTGTGACTACCAGCAATGTAGCCCCCCTACAGCCCGAGTTCAGTACAGAAAACCGACAGCACCTCTCAAGATGACTCGAACAATACGAATAGTTTCGCGATTCTAGACAGGGCAGCAGACCGAGTTCAGAGCTCTGGATTCAACAGGCGAACGCGACTGATCATTCTGAAGTGGTTTATGTAAGCATCAGCTCTGTAGCTGTCATATAGCTCGAGTTAAGTACAGAAAACCGAGAGTGTCTGTCAAGATGACTCGAACGACACGAATAGGTTTGCGGACCCAGCTCGGCTAGCAGACCGAGTTCAGACCTCTAGATGCAACAGACGAACGCGCCTGATGATTCTGAATCGATAAGGTGTGCTTACCAGCTCTGTAGCTGTCCTGTATCTCGAGTTAAGTCCAATATACCGACAGCGCGTATCAAGATGACTCGAAACGGCCGATCCCGCCTGGACGCTTTTTGGCAGTAAAAGCTACCCGATCGAGCTGAGCTCAAGATGGCGAGCGGGAATAAGATCGAATATCACGGGAAAAAATACTAGAGCTCAAACGAATTGAGGAATTTCGAGAACAAAATTTTCAACCGACCAAAAGTCACCAAAAGGTCCGTCGCGATTTTTCTTGCCAACTAGCTCTCCAGCGCCCCGGAACCGGGCACCGGCGGTGAACCGTCAACCTGGTCACCGCCGGGAACCTCGTAGAGCTCCTTCCACGCGTGAGAGTGATCGGAGTCGAAGACGAGAGCTTCTGGAGGCATTTCTCGAAAAAATCAACATTGATTTTTTCATGTCGACGAGAAGTTGGTTGCGCCAAGTGTTTCGATAGTAAAAGAGCGCCTATAGAGCTCGTATTAAGACGCAGAGGCCTTCAAAGTCGTTTACAGGTGCGAAAAATCTGGTTTCTCGAAATGAATTGTCAAATATCTTTCAAGTCTTAGCAAAACCGACCCAAAGTTATCACATATTCTTTTCTGGCCGGATCCACCAACTAGTTGCTCCAAATTTTCCGATGGTAAAACTCGCTCTAGAGAGCTGAGCTTCTCAGAAAACAAGTTTATATGATAATGCTCGGCGTAAAAATCTGCTTTCTCAAAATGAATTGTCAAATATCTTTCAAATCTTAGGAAAACTGACCCAAATGTGCCACATTGTCTCTTGTGGTAGGGTCGGCCAACTGGGCGCCGGCGGTAAACCGTCAACCTTTCTTACCGCCGGGGGACTCGTAGAGCTTCCTGACAATGTATAATGTCGAAAAAAATTGCAGAGAACAAATAGTTTTTCAGCCCAAGCGATTTCAGACCTTTCGATGCAACAGCCGAACGCCCCTGATGTTGAATTCTCTTCTATACGAGCTCTGCAGCTCTCCTACAGCCCGAGTTACGTGCGTAAATCGACAGCACCTCTCAAGATGACTCGAACGATACGAATAGTTCGGCAAACCTAGCTCGAGTATCAGACCGAGTTCAGACCTCTGAATGCAATAGTGGGTCGCGTCTGTGACTCCGAATCGATTCCTGTGATTACCAGCCCTGCAGCCCCCCTGCAGCCCGAGTTAAGTGCAGAAAACCGACAGCACCTCTCAGAATGACTCGAACAATACGAATAGTTTCGCGAACCTAGTTCGGGCAGCAGACCGAGTTCCGTGCTCTGGATTCGACAGACGGACGCGCCTGATGTCTCCGAACCTGAGATTACCAGCCCTATAGCCCCCCTACAGCCTGAGCTAAGTACAGAAAACCGACAACACCTCTCAAGATGACTCGAACAATACAAATAATTTCGTGATTCTAGATCGGGCAGCAGACCGAGTTCAGAGCTCTGGACTCAACAGACAACGCGACTGATATTCTGAATCGGTTTCTGTAAGTATCAGCTCTGTGGCTGTCATATAGCTCGAGTTAAGTACAAAAAACCGAGAGCGCCTGTCAAGATCACACAAATAATACAAGTAGGTTGGCGGACCTGGCTCGCCTAGCAGACCGAGTTCAGACCTCTGGATGCAACAGGCGAACGCGCCTGATCATTCTGAATCGATTAGCTGTGCTTACCAGCTCTGTAGCTCTTCTATAGCTCGAGTTATGTTCAGAAAACCGCCACCGCGTGTCAAGATGACCCGAAACGGCCGATCCCCCCGCAGTGCTTTTTGGCAGTAAAAGGTACCCGATCAAGCTAAGATCAAGATGACGAGCGGGAATAAGATAGAATATCACGGGAAGAAATACTAGAGCTCTAACGAATGTTCAAATTTCGAGAACAAAACTTTCAACCGACCAAAAGTCAGCAAAAGGTCCGTCGAGATTTTTCTTGCCAACTAGCTCTCCAGCGCTCCGGAAT
Source organism: Prorocentrum cordatum (assembly GCA_963575745.1). Taxonomy (NCBI): domain Eukaryota; class Dinophyceae; order Prorocentrales; family Prorocentraceae; genus Prorocentrum; species Prorocentrum cordatum. The sequence goes on along the minus strand of CAUYUJ010016389.1, from coordinate 97,362 downwards.
TATTCTCAAGCTTCCAGCAACAACTTGCTAAGGGAAGCTCCACGAGTTACTAACTCCACCCCGCGCCGGAATTCCTCTTAGCTCATCGATCACGAAGAGCTCTACGAGGTATTACTCTTAAGCTTCCAGCAACAACTTGCTAAGGGAAGCTCTACGAGTTACTAGCTGTCCAGCGCCCCGGAATTACTCTTAAACTTCCAGCAACAACTTGCTAAGGGAAGCTCTACGAGTTACTCTTAAGCTTCCAGCAACTAGCTAAGGGAAGCTCTACGAGTTATTACTCTTAAGCTTCCAGCAACTAGCTAAGGGAAGCTCTACGAGTTATTACTCTTAAGCTTCCAGCAACAACTTGCTAAGGGAAGCTCTACGAGTTACTAGCTCCACCCGCGCCGGAATTCCTCTAGCTCGTCGATGCCGAGGAGCTCTACGAGGTATTACTCTTAAGCTTCCAGCAACAACTTGCTAAGGGAAGCTCTACGAGTTAATTGCAAAACCACCCAAAAGTTACCACTTTGTCCTTTCTGGCCGGGTCGACCGACTAGCTCCACCCCGCGCCGGAATAACTCGTAGAGCTTCCCTTAGCAAGTTGTTGCTGGAAGCTTAAGAGTAATTCCGGGGCGCTGGAGAGCTAGTTGGCAAGAACAATCTCGACGGACCTTTTGCTGACTTTTGGTATGTTGAAAACTTTGTTCTCGGAATTCAACCATTCGTTAGAGCTCTAGTATTTCTTCCCGTGGTATTCGATCTTATTCCCGCTCGCCATCTTGATATCAGCTCGATCGGGTACCTTTTACTGCCAAAAAGCACACGGGCGGGACCGGCCGTTTCGAGTCATCCTGATACGCGCTGTCAGTTTATTGGACTTAACTCGAGATAAAGAACAGCTACAGAGCTGGTAAGAACACCTTATCGATTCAGAATGATCGGGCGCGTTCGTCTGTTGCATCCAGAGGTCTGAACTCGGTCTGCTAGCCGAGCTAGGTCCGCAAACCTATTCGTATCATTCGAGTCATCTTGACAGGCGCTCTCGGTTTTCTGTACTAAACTCAAGCTATAGGACAACTACAGAGCTGATACTTAGAGAAACCGATTTAGAATCGTCAGTCGCGCTTGTCTCTTGAATCTAGAGCTCTGAACTCGGTCTGCTGCCCGATCTAGAATCGCGAAACTATTCGTATTGTTCGAGTCATCTTGAGAGGTGCTGTCGGTTTTCTGCACTCAAATCGGGCTGTAGGGGGGCTAGCAGTGCAGGTGATCACAGAAATCGATTTGAAGACATCAGACGTGTCCGTCTGTCGAATCCAGAGCTCGGAACTCGGTTTGCTGCCCGAACTAGGTCCGCGAAACTATTCGTATTGTTCGAGTCATTCTGAGAGGTGCTCTCGGTTTTCTGCAGTTAAACTCGGGCTGCAGGGGAGCTGCAGGGCTGGCAATCAGAGGAATCGACTCGGAGGCATCAGACGCGTCCGCCTGTCGCATTCAGAGGTCTGAACTCCGTCTGATACTCGAGCTGGGTTTGCCAAACTATTTGTTTTGTTCGAGTCATCTTGAGAGGTGCTATTGATATACGCACGTAACTCGGGCTGTAGGAGAGCTACAGAGCTCGTACAGAAGACAATCCAGAAGCATCGGGGGCGTTCGGCTGTTGCATCGAGAGGTGTGAAATCGCTTGCGCTAAAAACTATTCGTTCTGCCGAAGAGCTCTACGAGGCATTACTCTGAAGCTTCCAGCAATAACTTGCGAAGGGAAGCTCTACGAGTTACAATACGAATAGTTTCGCCATTCTAGATCGGGCACGAAACCAAGTTCAGGGCTCTGTATTCAACAGACAAACGCGACTGATGATTCTGAATCCGTTTCTGTAAGCATCAGCTCTGAAGCTGTCGATAGCTCGAGTTTAGTTTAGGAAAACGAGAGCGCCTGTCAAGATGGCTCGAATAATACAAATAGGTTTGCGGACCTAGCTCGGCTAGCAGACCGAGTTCAGACCTCTAGATGCAAGAGACGAACGCGCCTGATCATTCTGAATCGATGAGGTGTGCTTACCAGCTCTGTAGCTGCCCTACAGCTCGAGTTAAGTCAAATATACCAAGAGAGCGTGTCAAGATGACTCGAAACGGCCGATCCCACCCGTGTGCTTTTTGACAGTAAAAGGTACCCGATCGAGCTGAGATCAAGATGGCGAGCGGGAATGAGATCGAATATCACGGGAAAAAATACTAGAGCTCAAAGGAATGGTTGAATGTTGAGAACAAAACTGGGCGCCGGCGGTAAACCGTCAATCTTTGTTACCACTCGTAGAGCTTCCTGACAACATATAATGTCGAAAAAAACACAGAAAAATAGTTCAGCCCAAGCAATTTCAGACCTCTCGGATGCAACAGCCCAACGCCCCCGATGCTTCTGGATTGTCTTCTGTACGAGCTCTGTAGCTCTCCTGCAGCCCGAGTTACGTGCGTAAATCGATAGCACCTCTCAAGATGACTCGAACAATACGAATAGTTTGGCAAACCCAGCTCGAGTATCAGACGGAGTTCGGACCTCTGCATGCGACAGGCGGACGCGTCTGATGTCTCTGAATCGATTTCTGTAGTTACCAGCCCTGCAGCCCCCCCCAGCCCGAGTTAAGTGCAGGAAACCGACAGCACCTCTCAGGATGACTCGAACAATACGAATAGTTTCGCGGACCTAGTTCGGGCAGCAGACAGAGTTCGGAGCTCTGGATTCGGAAGGCGGACGCGCCTGATGTCTCCGAATCGATTCCAGCGATTACCAGCCATGCAGCCCCTACAGCCCGAGTTAAGTGCAGAGAACCGACAGCATCTCTCAAGATGACTGAAACAATACGAATAGTTTCGCGATTCTAGATCGGGCAGCAGACCGAGTTCAGAGCTCTGGATTCAACAGACAACGGCCACACATAATTCTGAATCAGATTCTGTACGCATCAGCTCTGTAGCTGTCCTGTAGCTCGAGTTAAGTACAGAAAACCGAGAGCGTCTGTCAAGATGAGTCGAATAATACGAATAGGTTTGCGGACCTAGCTCGGCTAGCAGACCGAGTTCAGACCTCTCGGTTCAACAGGCGAACGCGCCTGATCATTCTGAGTCGAATAGCTGTGCTTACCAGCTCTGTAGCTGTCCTGCAGCTCGATTTATCTTGAGAAAACCGTCACCGCGTATCAAGATGACTCCACACGGCTGATCCCGCCCGTGTGCTTTTTGGCAGTAAGAGGTACCCGATCGAGCTGAGATCAAGATGGCGAGCGGGAATAAGATCGAATATCAGGGAGAAAAATTCTAGAGCTCTAACGAATGGTTGAATTTCGAGAATAAAATTTTCAACCGACCAAAAGTCAGCAAAAGTTCCGTCGAGATTTTTTTTGCTCACTAGCTCTCCAACGCCCCGGAATTACTCTTAAGCTTTCAGCAACAACTGGGCGCCGGCGGTAAACCGTCAACCTTTCTTACCGCCGGGGGACTCGTAGAGCTTCCTGACAGTATATAATGTCGAAAAAAATTGCAGAGAACAAATAGTTTTTCAGCCCAAGCGATTTCAGACCGCTCTGTAGCTCTCCTATAGCCCAAATTACGCGCGAAAATCGACAGCACTTCTCAAGATGACTCGAACAATACGAATAGTTTGGCAAACCTAGCTCGAGTATCAAACCGAGTTCAGGCCTCTGAATGCGACAGGCGGACGCGTCTGATGTCTTCGAATCGATTCCTGTGATTACCAGCCCTGCAGCCCCCTACAGCCCGAGTTAAGTGCAGAAAACCGACAGCATCTCAGGATGACTCGAACAATCCGAATAGTTTTGCGGACCTAGTTCGGACAGCAGACCGAGTTCCGAGCTCTGATTCGACAGGCGGACGCGCCTGATGTCTTCGAATCGATTGCTGTGACCAGCAGCACTGTAGCCCCTCTACAACCCGAGTTAAGCACAGAAGACCGACAGTACCTCTCAAGATGACTCGAACAATACGAATAGTTTCGCGATCTAGAGCGGGCAGCAGACCGAGTTCAGAGCTCTGGATTCAACAGACAGACGCGACGCATGACTCTAAATCGGTTTCTGTGAGTATCAGCTCTGTAGCTGTCATATAGCTCGAGTTAAGTACAGAAAACCGAGAGCGCCTGTCAAGATGACTCGAATAATACGAATAGGTTTGCGGACCTAGCTCGGCTAGCAGACCGATTTCAGACCTCTGGGTTCAACAGGCGAACGCGCCTGATCATTCTAAATCGATTAGCTGTGCTTACCACAACAGCATCTGATAGCTGTCCCTTGGGCAGTCTCGAGTTAGTCCGATTAACAACCGGACCGCGCGTAATCGGCGGCGGTGGCGGTGAACTCGAAACGACCGATCCCGCCAGAGTGCTTTTTGGCCTTCAAAGTTACCCGATCGAGCTGAGATCAAGATGGCGAGCGGGAATAAGATCGAATATCACGGAAAAAATACTAGAGCTCTAACGAATGTTCAAATTTCGAGAACAAAATTTTCAACCGACCAAAAGTCACAAAAAGGTCCGTCGAGATTTTTCTTGCCAACTAGCTCTCCAGCGCCCCGGAATTACTCTTAAGCTTCCAGCAATATGGAAGGGAGGGGGAGAGGGGGGAGGGGGGGGGGGGGGAGGGGAAAACTTGCTAAGGGAACTCTACGATTATTCTTTCGACTGGCGTGAAGGCAAGAACCACCCAAAAGTTATCACTTTGTCCTTTCTAGCCGGGACGGCCAACTGGGAGACGGCGGTAAACCGTCAACCAGGTTACCGCCGGGCACCCCGTAGAGCTCTCTCGGTACACAGCGCTCCTCCGAACACGTAAAGGAAGCTTCTGAAGCGAGAGCCGAAAAATTCGAAAAATAACGATTGTTCGGTTTTCATACAGTGGGTTCCTCCAAGTGTTTCGACAGTAATACTGGACCTAGAGCCATGAAAAATTTACCAGCTGGTGCGCCATAGCTTATTACAGGGAATAAAAATCTCACTTCTAAAAACGAACTTCAAAATTTTGCATAAAGTGAAAAACACCGACTCCAAGTTACCACATTCTCTCTTTTCGTCGGGCTGGCCAACTAGCTCCACCCTGCGCCTGAATTCCTCTTAGCTCTTTGCGGAAGAGCTCTACGAGGTATAACGAAGAGCTCTACGAGGTACTCTTAAGATTCCAGCAGGAACTTGCTAAGGGAAGCTCTACGAGTTACTCGTAAGCTTCCAGCAATAACTTGCTAAGGGGAGCTCTACGAGATATTACTCAGCTTCCAGCAATAACTTGCTGAGGGAAGCTCCACGAGTTACTAGCTCCACCCCGCGTCCAAATTCCTCTAGTTCATGGATGCCGAAGAGCTCTACGAGGTAAGCTTTTCCTGGCGAGCCGTGAAACACTTTCGTAAAGCTCTGCTGGCGCTCTGTGGAGCCTGCAGCTTTTCTGAAGCGCTGCCAGACACGCTTCCATGCGTGCCTGCACGCGTGTAGGCTCGCGTGGAAGCTTGTCGGAAGCTCCCCCGGACCAGCTGCCGGGTCAGGCGAGGCGCCACGGGGAACGTGGACCGCCGCGGAGGAGCTCCTGGCGGGCACAACCACCGTCGGGCTTCTAATTTTCTACCCTCTAGCTCCCAGCGAGCTCTCCGGGAACATCTTCTTTTCTTGCCGGATCGACCAACTAGCAGCATTCCGCGCGGGAATTCCGCTTAGCTCATCTATAACGAAGAGCTCTACGAGGTATTCCTCATCAGCTCCCAGCAACTGGGCGCCGCAGCCGAACGCCCCCGATGCTTCTGGATTGTCTTCTGCACGAGCTCTGTAGCTCTCCTACAGCCCGGGTTACGTGCGTAAATCTACAGCACCTCTCAAGATGACTCGAACAATACGAATAGTTTGGCAAACCTAGCTCGAGTATCTGACCGAGTTCAGATCTCTGCATGCGACAGGCGGACGCGTCTGATGTCTCTGAATCGATTCCTGTGATTACCAGCCCTGCAGCCCCGGCCCCCTACAAGCCCGAGTTAGGTGCAAGGTAAACCGACAAGGCACCTCTCAGGATGACTCGAAACAATACGAATGAGTTTCGCGGACCTAGTTCGGGCAGTGCGCGCTCGGACAGAGTTCGAGGAGGCTCTGAGTTCGAAAGCGGGAACGCTCCTGATGTCTCCGAAATCGATTCCAGTGAGCTACCAGCCATGCAGGAGGCCCCTACAGAAGGCGTTGAAAGTGCAGCTGGAAACGCGCGCAACTCTCAGATATCGAGTCGTGCTGCTGTATATTTTTTCGCGATTTCCTAGATCGGGCAGCAGACCGAGTTCAGAGAGATCGCGGATGGATTCGACCAGACAACGGCCCACCGATGATTCTCAATCATATTTCTGTACGTAAACCAAGCTCTGAGCAGTCCTGTAAGCTCTGGGCGGGTTCAGGTAACACAGAAAACCGAGAGCGTCTGTCAGGATGACTCGAATAATACGAGTAGATTTGCGGACCTAGCTCGGCTAGCAGACCGAGTTCAGACCTCTGAGTTCGAGAGGCAAACGCGCCCCATCATTCTAAATCGATTAGCTGTACTTACCAGCTCTGTAGCTGTCCTGACAAGAGGCGGGACAGGGGAACAAAGACGAAAAAAAAAAAAGAAAAAAAAAGGGAAAAAAAAAAAAAAAAAAAAAAAAAGAAAAAAAAAAAAAAAGGAGAAAGGAGGCGGAGAGAGAGAAAGAAAAAGGGAAGGGGAAAAAAAAGAGAGGGGCGGACCGGGGGAAGGGGGGCGGGGGGGAAGGGAAGGGGGGGGCGCTCGAGTTATCTTGAACAAAACGTCACCGCGTGACAAGATGACCCGAAACGGGCGATCCCGCCGCAGTGCTTTTTGGCAGTAAAAGGTACCCGATCGAGCTGAGGTCAAGACTGGGCACCGGCGGTAAACCGTCAACCTTTGTTTTTGTTGCGTCTTTGCTGGGACCGTCTTGGCCACTAAGGCCAGGTCCAACAAAGTATCAGGCGAAACAGAGCCTCTTATTTATCACGCAAGCAGTCAGCTCTTATACCACACAGCGCAGCTGAAGGAATAAAGAGAATCACATGCCGCAATGACACAATCAAACGCAAAGCACACAAAGACAAACGAATGAGTCAGTAAACAGCGAAGCTGTTGGAATAAACAAGAACACAGATAAAGAAGAAACAATGTGTGGCATATCAGTGCGAATGATCAAAGAAGGTCTGCACAACCTGTGGGAGCACATCGCATATGCGCTCCGCCGCTGATAGTTCCGTATCTGTAACAGTGGCGCTTGGTGGCAGACACCAAGCCGCGAGATACACATCCTTGAAATTGATGTCGGTCCGCGAGAAGATATATTTGTTTCGCAGACCAATATGTATCCACACACCACAGGCACTTCCGCGGCTACAAACGCCCCCATCAAAGCCGGCTTTGATAAGGCAAGGAGTATAACACTGAGATTCAAAATCGCTGAGGTAAACGAAATCGGCGTACACGTGGCCCTGACGGGCCTGATGGGTCAGTAAGTCAGCTCTCTGGTTCCATTCCCGAAAAGAATGAGAGAAGAAGTCACGGCCAGCCTCTGGAGGTCTCACCGAGTACGTTTCCTGCATATCGTCCAACTTATTAATCAGAGTATCCACCCTTTTCTGATATACCTGAGCTAATACTTTCCATGTCCCGCAGAGCCAATAAATTACAAGCAGTGAGTCCCCCTGGATATCCAGTGGTATCCCGTCCGTATCGAGGTCCCACTGTGCACAACGCATGTTATGCAACGCAATACGTTTGCTGAGACGATAACTATATGCTGGTGCATCCTCCCGATCCTGACCAATATGAACCCCTCCATCCTCATCCAAGTTCAAGAACACAGGCACCCCTGAGGACGCCAAACCTTTGCACTTCTTTTGGAAATACTTCAACATAGTACTAGAACAAACATTTGCAGCGAAATCCATGAAATGTTCAAAACTTCCAGCAAAGAACTCCCACCAGGATAAACCATAAAACGATTCCAATGAATAGTACCACGGACGAAGTCCTACACTCTCCTGTCCCCCCCGATGTCGTTTCACAGAGCTGGCCTCCTTCCAATTCCCCCAACGTCTGAGAGCCTCGCTTGAATCTGTCCTCATTCTATCCCACAGTCGGCCAAACGCCAGGCACGAGAAACGAGAATCTCTCCAAGCTCTCGTCGAGTTTGCCTCCAGCGCCTCCCGATCTGTGATCAACCTATGGGCAAAATCATGAATGTCGATTGCCCACATCCAGTGCACTCTGAGAAACTTCTGTACAATACCCGCATAGTGTGCATCATGAAACTTTTGTCTCGCACGTTCATACCTCCTCGTATTCCATTCCTGATAACTTTCCCCTTCCCTCCGTATACAACGAGACATTACAGCCAGGCACTTACCCTCAAAGATATGAAGGGCACTCAATGAACTAGAATCGACCGTACCTCCTTCCGCCGCGTAGAGCACAATACTCTGAACCCTCTGCGCATACCTCTCATATGTATCTTTCAACGGGATGGCCGTGGAGCGGAAGAAGGTCGCCTGCCCCCAGAAAGCCCTGCGAGCAGAGACAATACTAGCGTCCAAATCTGGATGTTCATTCACATGTAGTTCAGAACAAATATGAGCCCCAAGCACCTCCATCTCTGTCGCCCTTCTAAATCGATACACTCCAGACTCCTCCGACCCCATCGAGAGAACAAGATCAGCAGTGCGTAGTATTTCCCCTTCCGCATCTCGCGGAGGATCAACCCCGAACACCATGTACAATAGGCTGGACTCTTTCCATTTCATGCCATAGTCATGTAACTGTGTAGTTAGACCGTATAACACGCGCGTGAGTTCCTCCCGACTCCGAGCCAGTACATAACAGTTGCCCGCCCAAAGGAAGTGATTAATAATCGAAACACAGCTAGTCGAGCCAGTCGCAAACTCAATACGATAACCTAGTCCTAGTACGACCCATTCTCGAAACGTGGAGCCCCACATAGCAGCAACAATAAGGTTGAAAGCCAACGGGCCCTCAGGCCCTCCCGTCCGAATACATTTGTCCCACCTTACCTCCACCACCTCAATCCCATCATAATAGACAGTGCCTACACATTCGCACAAGGGGTTAAGTAGAGCATACTGCAGGTATAGGGGTACACTCGCATGATCCAACCCGCGCCTGACATTGGCCACCGTGCAGTGATCGAACGCCTGGAGGACATCAGCGTTCGCCAAGTGTGCCGTTTCCCCTTTTCCCCATTGTGCAGCATGTTGACCTATGTGTTTGATGCTAGCCGTGATTTCGTGTGTACGACGATGTTCCTGGAAACCATACAACCCTATATGACGAAACACACCGTTTCTTTCAATATGGCCCTCAACCAGGAGAACAATACAGGAACTGAACCATCTCGAAACAGCATTCTGCATACACAGCAAACGACCGTCTTTTAACTTAGTAATCCCTGGAGTTTTTGGCATAAAAGAGACGAGAATCTCACGCCACGACTGAGGATACGGAATCGTGAGCTTGATGATTTTATCGAACAACTTCTGCATCGCTCTGAGAGCACACCACGGCAAGCTCCTTAGAATCTCGCACGGCATCCCGTCTGGCCCAGTAGCCCTCTGGGTCTTCAGCCGAGCACGTGCTCTGAGAAGCAGCGCCATACTAATTCCCACAACTGATGTGGATCGTACTTCATGTACAGCCCTCATCCTGATCTCCTCCATCATACTGTTGGTGGAATTGCGTATCTCTTCGGACGACACCTTGAAACGAACGAACTTGTCGAGCTCCTCCTTCCACTCCTCACGGTCTTCCGTCTCCCTCCCATCCACCACTAAATGTTTGATAGTATATCTGACCTTACGCTTTGTTGGGGGGCATCTGCACATAATCATATCACGTCGATAACCTCTGCGTAGACGATTAGCCTCATTCTTTAACCTCCTCAACCTCTCCACATCCTCCTTCGGACACATCTTAACCTCCTCCTCGGCTCTTGTGAGCTGCACCGGCCTGGACGGCTCTCTCGGTCTTCTCGCACCCGTGGTGGAGTAGTCCACCGTCGGTGATAAGTACGCCTCCAGCATAGTACTCTGCAGACACTGTGGACAGGTCACAGACGGACACCTTGAACGAGCGAAGGCAGCACCGCCTAGATTCGAATCCACATGCTGTCGAGCCTGATGCTCATCAGCCCAAGCCGAACACTTGTATCCGACCAGAGACGGCCTAGATTTCTGACCAGGCTGGGGGTCAGGGCGACGAACAATCACATTCCCAGGGTCAGTGAAACTCGCCGTGATGATTGCGTGATCGGATAATCTACTGAACTGCTTCTTCCCACCCCTCTTGAAACACCACTTCACCTCCAGATCCGAGAACTCCCAACGGTGAGGGACCATAGGTAATCCAGGACCCTCTTCGAAGTCAGAAACTTGTTCTCCCCCCACGACTCCCAGGTATGCCTCCTAGTACTGAAAGTGTTGGCGGCCTTCAGTCCATGTGATTCCATGAACTCTAAGAGCAGCTCCTTCAGCCTCCTCCTCCGACTCCTCCTCTCAATCTGCTGTGTACCGTCTCCTCCTCTCTCCCACCTTCTGTCCGTACGAGTACCCTCCTCTCCAGTAGCCTCATACTCCTCCCCATTATACGTAAACTTGCATCCAGGCGGAATCTCCACATTTGCATCGAGCAGAACACAAAAGCTGGCCTGAGGAAACTTAGTGCGGAGAACATTACGAGCACGACTGATCTGCTCATAGACCTCCGCAGCTATCTCTACACAATCCTCCACATGAGGGTCTGGCAAATACGCTGACACAATAATAAGTGGTGACTTTTCTGACCCAAAGACGCCGATAACGAACCTCGTGAAACAAGTAAAGAACATGCGGACGGCAGCCGCCCAAGATCTGTCGAAGATGAGAGCTGCCTTGCAACACGAACTAGTTTTGATGCGCCACCCCAAGCGTTCAAATTCACCATGCACAAGGTATTGAGTTTCCTGACATGCAAAGAGCCCACCACATGCCCTCATATGATGGAGAATATCAGCACATTTAAAATGAGCCTCACCTGCTTTGTTCAGGTTCCAGCTCGCCAAACGCATGCCTCGGACGAGGCGCCGCAAACGTCACTGCCTACGATTCACTTCCTGAAGTATATCATTCATGGGGACCGTCAGCGCAGGATAAATAGAAACAATACGAGCCCATGCATCAGCATGAAGAACCCAGGCCCCTGTGGTGTTCGTATACGTCGCAAAACAGACGGGTCGGAGATTCGGAACAGCTTGAGTCAAAATCTGACTCCTCGGTGGCCCCACCTCCCCACGGATCTCGATTTGAACATGAGCCGAGGTCATGCTTCGCCAAGTCCCACAGAAACGAGCAACCGCTTTCACATGATCACGCTTCCAGGGTGCACACTCCACTAACGTACGAATCTTTCTGGGATCGATTGGCGTGTCCATATCTTGAATGAGAACATCGGCATTTGGATATGTATAACCTGGGGGCGGGGCAATACGATCGGCTGGTTCCTTACAGACCATATCCATCCATTTCTTTATTATCCAAAGAGTGTCCCGTGGTGTCCCTTCTTTGAAACCGACCTTCACACTTCCGTACATATATTTCCTCCGTTTAATCGTTCAGTTTTATCTTTGTCGTAAGCATTCCTTTCCTCCCCCTGAAGTGTTCCAATCATATTCGATATTAGCTGTGACGCATCCGCCCAGGGTATCATTTGATTTCCCCGATTTACTTGATTCGACCAATCTGTAACCCACCCTTTAAGTTCGAGATAAGTTGGTGTGAACTGGCTCGATCGCCCTTGTTGCACGTGAGGGATCGAACCTACACCTCCACCAGAGGAGCCACCAGGGCCCACACTAGTCGAAACCGAAGCTGCAGGAGATCCAGCCAAAATTTGCTTAACCTGTTTCTCCAGAATATCTGTCCGTGCATCGGATTTGCCCATTCGCTCCGTATGCAACTTGAGTATGTCATCAACTCTTTTGATGTCAGTCTTCGTCGATTGAACAACATGGACGAGATCCTCATGGGCATCCTCCGTTTTCCAAACATGCTTCATCATCATCTGTTTGAATGGATCCTTCTCCTGCGCTAACATCACTTTCCTCTCCTCCTCAATCTCTGGGCCACGTGCACGTTTAGATCGAATCTCACCATCCCCCGTCATCGCGGCATCCGCCGCTGCAGCAACATGAGTCATATTCTCAAGAATAGTACCGTTCAATCCGTATATATCTAACCAGCTCTTATCGTCCTCACGTTGACGTTTGTTTGATGCTGCCTCCAGTGCCTGCAAGTCTTTCTGATCCCACGGCTGGTATTCCTCAAGGTAATCGAAGTTGACCCTATCGTCCTGGTAATCTTCTGTGGGTATGTCCAGATTCCTTTGACGACGAAACCACTCCTCAGTACGTTCACCCCAATGCTCGAGTCCGGTCTCTCTCCTCAAGGCCAGCTGAGCCTCAGGGCTGTCGTACGACGTTATGTCAACAACGATCCAGCACACAAGGAACTTCCACTCGTTCAATAAGAGATAATATATGCAGACAGACAATAGACAGCAGTGCAGCACACCAGAAAGTATCTCAATACCACGAAGAAGAATTCAGCGTACAATACACGAGATGTAGTGTAAGCAGTCAAAAACCTCGAGGGAACCCAGGCTGGCCAGGCTCACACCCCGAGGCGAAGGCTCGCTAGAACGTCTGGAGGTTACCCAGGCAGAGACGTTCTTGAGCCGAGACGTTCTTGAGCCGGGGGACTCGTAGAGCTTCCTGATGATATACAATGTGGAAAAAATGCAGAGAACGAATAGTTTTTCAGCCCAAGCAATTTCAGACCTCTCGGATGCAACAGCCGAACGCCCCCGATGCTTCTGGATTGTCTTGTGTACGAGCTCTTTAGCACTCCTACAGCCCGAGTACGTGCGTAAATCGACAGCACCTCTCAAGATGACTCGAACAATACGAATAGTTTGGCAAACCTAGCTCGGCATCAGATCCAGTTCAGACCTCTGCATGCGACAGGCGGACGCGTCTGATGTCTCTCAATCGATTCCTGTGATTACCAGCCCTGCAGCCCCCCCCTACAGCCCGAGTTAAGTGCAGGAAACCGACAGCATCTCTCTGACTCGAACAATACGAATAGTTTCGCGGACCTAGTTCGGGCAGCAGACAGAGTTCGGAGCTCTGCATGCGACAGGCGGACGCGCCTGATGTCTCCGAATCGAATCCAGTGATTACCAGCCATGCAGCCCCCCTGCAGCCCGAGTTAAGTGCAGAGAACCGACAGCATCGCTCAAGATGACTCGAACAATACGAATAGTTTCATGAGTTTAGATCGGGCTGCAGACCGAGTTCAGAGCTCTGGATTCAACAGACAACGGCCACTGATAATTCTGAATCAGATTCTGTACGTCTCAGCTATATAGCTGTCCTGTAGCTCGAGTTGAGTACAGAAAACCGAGAGCGTCTGTCAAGATGACTCGAATAATACGAATCGGTTTGCGCACCTAGCTCGGCTAGCAGACCAAGTTCAGACCTCTGGGTTCAACAGGCGAACGCGCCTGATCATTCTGAATCGATTAGCTGTGCTTACCAGCTCTGTAGCTGTACTGAAGCTCGAGTTATCTTGAGAAAACCGTCACCGCGTGACAAGATGACCCGAACCGGGCGATCCCGCCCGTGTGCTTTTTGGCAGTAAAAGGTACCCGATCGAGCTGAGATCAAGATGGCGAGCAGGAATACGATCGAATATCACGGGAAAAAATACTAGAGCTCGAACGAATGGTTGAACTTCGAGAACAAAATTTTCAACCGACCAAAAGTCACCAAAAGTTCCGTCGAGATTTTTCTTGCCAACTAGCTCTCCAGCGCCCCGGAATTACTCTTAAGCTTCCAGCAACAACTTGCTAAGGGAAGCTCTACGAGTTACAGCGAGCGGGAATAAGATCGAATATCACGGGGAAAAATACTAGAGCTCTAACGAATGGTTGAATTTCGAGAACAAAATTTCAACCGACCAAAATTCCTCAAAATGTCCGTCGAGATTTTTCTTGCAAACTAGCTCTCCAGCGCCCCGGAACTGGGCGCCGGCGGTAAGCCGTCAACCTTCCTTACCGCCAGGGGACTCGTAGAGCTTCCTGACAATTTTCATGTACGAAAAAATGCAGAGAACGAATAGTTTTTCAGCCCAAGCGATTTCAGACCTCTCGATGCAACAGCCGAACGCCCCCGATGCTTCTCGATTGCCTTCTTTGCGAGTTACGTGCGTACGTGCGTAAATCGACAGCACCTCTCAAGATGACTCTAACAAAACGAATAGTTTGGCAACCCAGCTCGAGTATCAAACCGAGTTCAGACCTCTGAATGCGAAAGGCGGACGCGTCTGATCTCTGCGAATCGACTTCTGTGATTATCAGCCCTGCAGCCCCACTACAGCCCGAGTTAAGTGCAGAAAACCGACAGCATCTCTTAGGATGACTCGAACAATACTATAGTTTGCAGACCTAGTTCGGGCAGCAGACCGAGTTCGGAGCTCTGGATTCGACAGGCGGACGCGTCTGATGACTTCAAATCGATTCCTGCGACCACCAGCACTGTAGCCCCCCCCCAGCCTGAGTTGAGTGCAGAAAACCGAGAGCACTTCTCAAGGTGACTCGAAATATAATAATAGTTTCGCGATTCTAGATCGGGCAGCAGACCGAGTTCAGAGCTCTGGATTCAAGAGACAAATGCAACTGATGATTGTGCATCGGTTTCTGTAAGTATGACCTCTGTAGCTGTCCTAAGCGTCTGTCAAGACGACTCGGATAATACGAATAGGTTTGCGCACCTAGCTCGGCTAGCAGACCGAGTTTAGTCCTCTAGATTCAACAGGCGAACGCGCCTGATTATTCTGAATCGATTAGCTGTGCTTACCAGCTCTGTAGATGTCCTAAAGCTCGAGTTATGTTCAGAAAACCGTCATTATGTATCAAGATGACTTGAAACGGCCGATCCCGCCTGCCTGCTTTTTGGCAGTAAAAGGTACCCGATCGAGCTGAGACGGCGAGCGGGAATAAGATCGAATATCATGGGAAAAATACTAGAGCTCAAACGAATTGTTGAACTGGCGCCGGCGGTGAACCGTCAACATGGTCACCGCCGGGAACCTCGTAGAGCTTCTTGCACGCGTAAGAATGCTCAGATTCAAAGCAGACCGCTTCTCAGAGCATTCCTAGAAAAAAACACTATATTTGCATTTCTCGGTGTCAACGTGACGTCAGTTCCTCCAAATGTTTAGATAGTAAAACTATCTCGGAAGAGCTGAGATGCTCGCAGGATGAAGTTAAGATACCAACGCTCGGAGTAAAAATCTGCTTTCTCAAAATGAATTGTCGAATATCCTTCAATTTTTCGTAAAACCACCCAAAAGTTATCTTTGTCCTTCCTGGCCTGGTCGGCCAACTAGCTCCACCCCGCGCCGGAATTCCTCTATCCGATCGAGCTGAGATCAAGATGGCGAGCGGGAATGAGATCGAATATCATGGGAAAAAAAAACTAGAGCTCAAACGAATTGTTGAATTTCGAGAACAAAATTTTCAACCGACCAAAAGTGACCACTTGGCAGCGTCCAAAACTGGGCGCCGGCGGTAAACCGTCAACCTTCCTTACCGCAGGGGGACTCGTAGAGCTTCCTGACCATATATAATGTGGAAAAAATTACAGAGAAGGAATAATTTTTCAGCCAAAGCGATTTCAGACCTCTCGATGCAACAGCCAAACGCCCCTCATGCTTCTGGATCGTTTTCTGTGCGCACGAGCTCTGTAGCTCTCCTGCAGCCCGAGTTGCGTGCGAAAATCGACAGCACCTCTCAAAATCACTCGAACAATACAAATAATTTCGCGAATCTAACTCGTGTATCAGACCGAGTTCAGACATCTGAATGCAACAGGCGGACGCGCCTGATGTCTCCGAATCGATTCCTGTGATTACCAGCCCTGCAGCCCCCTTACAGCCCGAGTTAAGTGCAGAAAATCGACAGCACCTCTGAAGATGACTCGAACAATACGAATAGTTTCGCGGACCTAGCTCGGGCAGCAGGCCGAGCTCAGGGCTCTGAATGCGACAGATGGACGCGACTGATGTCTCCCAATCGATTCCAGTGATTACCAGCCCTGCAGCCCCCTTGCAGCTCGAGTTAAGTGCAGAAAACGGACATCACCTCCCAACGAATACGAATAGTTTTGCGGACCTAGCTCGGGCAGCACACCGATTTCTGAGCTCTGGATTCGGCAGGCGGACGCGCCTGATGTCTCCGAATCGATTCCTGTGAGTACGAGCCCTGTAGCCCCCCTACAGCCCGAGTTAAGTGCAGAAAACTGACAGCACCTCTGAAGATGACTCGAACAACACGAATAGTTTCGCGAACCGAGCTCGGGCGGCAGACCGAGTTCAGACCTCCAGATGAAACAGACGAACGCGCCTGATGATTCGCAATCGATTTCTGTGAAAATGAGCTCTGTAGCTGCCCTACAGCTCGAGTTAAGTACAAAATACCGACAACGCGTATCGAGATGACCCGAAACAGCCGATCCCGCCGCGATGCTTTTTTGCAGAAATATTTACCCGATCGAGCTGAGATTAAGATGGCGAGCGGGAATAAGATCGAATATCACGGGAAAAATACTAGAGCTCAAACGAATGGTTGAATTTCGAGAACAAAATTTTCAACCGACCAAAAGTCAGCAAAAGGTCCGTCGAGATTTTTCTTGCCAACTAGCTCTCCAGCGCGCCGGAATTACTGGGCGCCGGCGGTAAACCGTCAACCTTTGTTACCGCCGCGGGACTCGTAGAGCTTCCTGACAACATATAATGTCGAAAAAATTACACTGAAAAATAGTTTTTCAGCCCAAGCAATTTCAGACCTCTCGGATGCAACAGCCGAACGCCTCCCATGCTTCCGGATTGTCTTCTGTACGAGCTCTGTAGCTCTCCTACAGCCCGAGTTGCGTGCGAAAATCGACAGCACCTCTCAAGATGACTCGAACAATGCGAATAGTTTGGCAAATCTAACTCGAGTATCAGACCGAGTTCAGACCTCTGCATGCGACAGGCGGTCTGATATCTCTAAATCGATTCCTGTGATAATCAGCCCTGCAGCCCCCCTAAAGCCCGAGTTAAGTGCAGGAAGGCGACAGCACCTCTCAGGATGACTCGAACAATACGAATAGTTTCGCGGACCTAGTTCGGGCAGCAGACAGAGTTCGGAGCTCTGGATTCGAAAGGCGGACGCGTCTGATGTCTCCGAATCGATTCCAGTGATTACCAGCCATGCAGCCCCCCTACAGCCCGAGTTAGTGCAGAGAACCGACAGCATCTCTTAAGATGACTCGAACAATACGAATAGTTTCGCGATTCTAGATCGGGCAGCAGACCGAGTTCAGAGCTCTGGATTCAACAGAGAACGGCCACTGAATCAGATTCTGTACGTATCAGCTCTGTAGCTGTCCTATAGCTCGAGTTAAGTACAGAAAACCGAGAGCGTCTGTCAAGATGACTCGAATAATACGAATAGGTTTGCGGACCTAGCTCGGCTAGCAGACCGAGTTCAGACCTCTCGGTTCAACAGGCGAACGCGCCTGATCATTCTGAATCGATTAGCTGTGCTTACCAGCTCTGTAGCTGTCCTGAAGCTCGAGTTATCTTGAGAAAACCGTCACCGCGTGACAAGATGACCCGAAACGAGCGATCCCGCCCGTGTGCTTTTTGGCAGTAAAAGATACCCGATCGAGCTGAGATCAAGATGGCGAGCGGGAATAAGATCGAATATCACGGGAAAAAATGCTAGAGCAACGAATGGTTGAACTTCGAGAACAAAATGTTCAACCGACCAAAAGTCACCAGAAGGTCCGTCGAGATTTGTCTTGCCAACTGGGCGCCGGCGGTAAACGGTCAACCTTTGTTTTTGCGGACTTTGCGGTCGACTGTGCAGGCTTTCCAGCCTAGTCGGAGCAAGGAGCGGACGTATCCAAACAGGCAAGGCGTGAGTGAGCACAAACTCTTATTCACATCAAACCAGTCCGAAATACGCATGTTCAACCCGCCGTATGACAAGAGGCGTATGCTCAACGTCACATGCGAAGTAATCAACGAATTAGACGGGGAAACAACCCGTGGAAGAACGTCACCTGAAGAATATGAGGGGCTCCTGCCCTTTACACACCTGAAGCGCTTAGTGGGGCCCACAGCGGGCCGTAGAGCCATCATGGCTCCAGCGAGAGGTCAAACAGAGAGATAAAGTGAGGAAAACAAGAACAGGTGAGATACAAGCATTACAGCCTTCGCTGTTCTAAACCGAAAGTTGCATACAAGTGCGCACGAATAGCTTCATCCCAACTTGTCGAAACTCCTCGGGCGTCCGAAGAATATTATTCGGTAATCGCTGCACTTGGAAACCTCAAGAAACTTGGCCATCTCGGCGCGGTTCATTTGTCCTGTCAAGAACCTGTGCACCTCGAAGAATCCTAGAAGATCCTCCAGCGTCGCTTGCACATTCTGGAGCATCTCATACAGTTTCCGAGCATAATATGTTTGGGCCTTCTTTGTAGGGAACCCACGTTCTGTCACCAGCTTATCAAACAAATCCATTCCGTTCTTAATACTGGATCGCATTCAACTCGTTGATGCTGGCAACAGCGTCAATCCACGCGTTGACATCGGCAATGGTGGCCTGAGAGCACGTCGATGTCCCCTTGACCTTGTCACGATCTCTCCCTCGAGTCCTCTGGCGCGACTCCTTCGATACCTCATTGAGCGCGACGGGGCGATTCAGACACCCCTGGGACGCTCCTGACAAGGCGCGGCTATCAGAATCAGACTGCACGTTCGGAGAAGACTCCGCACTCGAGGGCGCCTCCAGCTCCTCCTCCGCCGCCACAGTCACTTTCCCAAGAAGAACTCCTGAAGCTCCTCCCTCCATCCCAACGACACTATCTGTCTGACAGCCGACTTCACAATGAAAGTCCGCAACATCAACCGTCTGCACTCCAACATCAACCAGCGATTCAGAAGCCTGCACTCCAATATCTACATCAACCAGCGATTCAGAAGCCTGCATACGGCAAGCAAGATTCTCCGAAACAGTCTTAATGTCAGCCTCCTCCTCCTCCTCCAAACTGCGTTTAACACAAGAGATAATCTAGAACCAAATCGGCAGTCGCCCGCTCCAGCCCTGGTGGTGGGAGACACGTAGGTGGCACCAAACCATCCAGAGACAAACGAATAGGTAATGCACACAGTATCCGTTTTGAACAGCCAGCGCCCGACGCATAATGCGAGCACTTGCACTCCGTACGTGTGGCATAACGAAAGATTGCAGAGACTGCCTCGGAAGCACCCAGAAAAACAAATCAATTGAAGACAACTCAAGGCGATCAAACGTGTCAAATAAATGGCAGCGCAATATCACTCTAGGCGGCAAACGTGTGAAACAAATCAATTGAAGACCACTCAAGGCGATCAAACGTGTCAGATGAATGGCAGTGCAAAATCACTCTAGGCGACAAACGTGTGACTCCCTGACGCGCACTCGATCCCACTGGAGGTTACCCAGGCAGAGGGGATCAGATGTCAAGCGCCTTGAGCCGAGATTTTCTTGAGCCGCAATAGCTTGAGCCGGGGGACTCGTAGAGCTTCCTGACAACATGTAATGTCGAAAAAAAGTACACACAAAAAAAAAAAAAAAAAAAAAAAAAAAAAAAAAAAAAAAAAAAAACAAGCAATTTCAGACCTCTCGGATGCAACAGCCGAACGCCCCCGATTATTCTGGATTGTCTTCTGCACGAGCTCTGTAGCTCTCCTACAGCACGAGTTACGTAAATCGACAGCACCTCTCAAGATGACTCGAACAATACGAATAGTTTGGCAAACCTAGCTCGAGTATCAGACCCAGTTCAGACCTCTGCATACGCGTCTGATGTCTCTGAATCGATTCCTGTGATTACCAGCGCTGCAGCCCCCCCCCCTACAAACCGAGCTAAGTGCAGAAAACCCACAGCACCTCTCGGAACGGCCGATCCCGCCACAGTGCTTTTCGATAATAATATTCACCCGATCGAGCTGAGATCAAGATGGCGAGCGGGAATAAGATCGAATATCACGGGAAAAAATACTAGAGCTCTAACGAATGGTTGAATTTCGAGAACGAAATTTTCAACCGACCAAAAGTCAGCAAAAGTTCCGTCGAGATTTTTCTTGCCAACTAGCTCTCCAGCGCGCCGGAATTACTCTTAAGCTTCCTCGCTTAGGGAAGCTCTACGAGTCACTAGCTCCGTCTGATGTCTCCGAATCGACTGCTGTCATTACCAGCCCTGCAGCCCCCTACAGCCCGAGTTCAGTGCAGAAAACGGACAGCACATCTCAGGATGACTCGAATAATACAATAGTTTCGCGGACCTAGTTCGGGCAGCAGACCGAGTTCCGAGCTCTGGATTCGACAGGCGAACGCGCCTGATTTCTTCCAATCAATTCCTGTGACAACAAGCACTGTAGCCCCCCTCAGCGCGAGTTGAGTGAAGAAAACCGAGAGCACTTCTCAAGATGACTCGACCAATACAAATAATTTCGCGATTCTAGATCGGGCAGCAGACCGATTTCAAAGCTCTGGATTCGACATACTAACGCAACTGATGATTATCAATCGGTTTATGTAAATATTATCTCTCTAGCTGTCCTACAGCTAGAGTTAAGTACAGAAAACCAAGAGTTTCTGTCAAGACCGGCCGATCCCGCCACAGTGCTTTTCGATGGTAAAATTCACCCGATCGAGCTGAGATTAAGATGGCGAGCGGGAATAAGGTCGAATATCACGGGAAAAAATACTAAAGCTCTAACGAATGTTCAAATTTCGAGAACAAAATTTTCAACCGACCAAAAGTCAGCAAAAGTTCCGTCGAGATTTTTCTTCCCAACTAGCTCTCCAGCGCGCCGGAATTACTGGGCGCCGGCGGTAAACCGTCAACCTTTCTTACCGCCGGGGGACTCGTAGAGCCTCCTGACAACATAATGTCGAAAAAATTACACCGAAAAAATATTTGTTCAGCCCAAGCAATTTCAAACCTCTCGGATGCAACAGCCGAACGCCCCCGACGTTTCTGGTTTGTCTTCTGTACGAGCTCTGTAGCTCTCCTACAGCCCGAGCTACGTGCGTAAATCTCAAGATGAACAATACGAATAGTTTGGCAAACCTAGCTCGAGTGTCAGACCGAGTTCAGACCTCTGCATGCGACAGGTTGACGCGTCTGATGTCTGCGAATCGACTCCTGTGATTACCAGCCCAACAGCCCCCCCTACAGCCCGAGTTAAGTGCAGGAAACCGACAGCACCTCTCAGAATGACTCGAACAATACGAATAGTTTCGCGGACCTAGTTCGGGCAGCAGAAAGAGATCGGAGCTCTGGATTCGAAAGGCGGAAGCGCCTGAAGTCTCCGAATCGATTCCAATGATTACTAGCCATGCAGCCCCCCTACAGCCCGAGTTAACTGCAGAGAACCGACAGCATCTCTCAAGATGACTCGAACAATACGAATAGTTTCGCAATTCTAGATCGGGCAGCAGACCGAGTTCAGAGCTCTGGATTCAACAGACAACGGCCACTCATGATTCTGAATCAGAATCTGTACATATCAGCTCTGTAGCTGTCCTGTAGCTCGAGTTAAGTACAGAAAAACGAGAGCGTCTGTCAAGATGACTCGAATAATACGAATAGGTTTGCAGACGGAGCTCAGCTAGCAGGCCGAGTTCAGACCTCTGGCTTCAACAGGCGAACGCGCCTGATCATTCTCAATCGATCAGCTGTGCTTACCAGCTGTGTAGCTGTCCTAAAGCTCGAGTTATCTTGAGAAAACCGTCACCGCGTGACAAGATGACCCGAAACGGGCGATCCCGCCTGCCTGCTTTTTGGCAGTAAAAGATACCCAATCGAGCTGAGATCAAGACGGCGAGCGAGAATAAGATCGAATATCACGGGAAAAAATACCAGAGCTCTAACGAAGGTTCAAATTCTGAGAACAAAACTGGGCGCCGGCGGTAAACCGTCAACCTTTGTTACCGCCGGGGGACTCGTAGAGCTTCCTGACAACATATAATGTAGGAAAAAAATACACAGAAAAAATAGTTGTTCAGCCCAAGCAATTTCAAACCTCTCAGATGCAACAGCCAAACGCCCCCGATGCTTCTGGATTCTCTTCTGTACGAGCTCTGTAGCTCTCCTACAGACCGAATTACGTGCGAAAATCGACAGCACCTCTCAAGATGACTCGAATAATACGAATAGTTTGGCAAACCTAGCTCGAGTGTCAGACCGAGTTCAGACCTCTGCATGCGACAGGTTGACGCGTCTGATGTCTGCGAATCGACTCCTGTGATTACCAGCCCAACAGCCCCCCCTACAGCCCGAGTTAAGTGCACGAAACCGACAGCACCTGTCAGGATGACTCGAACAATGCGAATATTTTCGAAGACCTAGTTCGGGCAGCAGACAGAGTTCGAAGCTCTGGATTCGAAAGGCGGACGCGCCCAGTGTCTCCGAATCGATTCTGGTGATTACCAGCCATGCAGCTGCCCTACAGCCCGAGTTAAGTGCAGAGAACGAACAGCATCTCTCAAGATAACTCGAACAATACAGATAGTTTTTGCGATTCTAGATCAGGCAGCAGACCGAGTTCAGAGCTCTGGAGTCAACAGACAAGGGCCACTGAAGATTCTGAATCAGAATCTGTGCGTATCTGCTCTCTACTGTCCTTTAGCTCGACTTAAGTACAGAAAACCCAGAGCGTCTCTCAAGATAACTCGAATAATACAAATAAGTTTGCGAACCTAGCTCGGCTAGCAGACCGAGTTCAGACCTCTGGGTTCAACAGGCGAACGCGCCTGATTATTCTGAATCGATTGGCTATGCTCACCAGCTCTGTATCTGTCCTGAAGCTCGAGTTATCTTGATAAAACCGTCACCGCGTGACAAGCTGACCCGAGACGGGCGATCCCGCCGCAGGCTTTTTGGCAGTAAAAGGTACCCGATCGAGCTGAGATCAAGATGGCGAGCGGGAATAAGATCGAATATCACGGGAAAAAATACTAGAGCTCTAACGAATGGTTGTTGAATCTCGAGAACCGAATTTTCCGTCGAGATGTCCGTCGAGATGTCCGTCGAGATTTTTCTTGCCAACTAGCTCTCCAGCGCCCCGGAATTACTCTTAAGCTTCCAGCAATCACTTGCTAAGGGAAGCTCTACGAGTTATTTTGAACCAACCAAAAGTCACCAAAAGGTCCGTCGAGATTTCTCTTGCCAACTAGCTCTCCAGCGCCCCGGAATGGCGCCGGGAACCTCGTAGAGCTCCTAACACGCGCAAGAGTGCTCAGGATCGAAAGCGAGAGCTTCTGGAATCAGTTCTCGGAAAACTCCAACTTGATTTTTTGGGTGTCGATACAAAGTTGGTCCCGCCAAGTGTTTTGATAGTCAAAGTGCATCTAGAGATCTCATATTAAGACGCTGAGGCCCTCATAGTCGTCTACAGGTGCGAAAAATCTGCTTTCTCAAAATAAATGGTCAAATATCTTTCATTGATAGCGTCCAAAACCCGGAGAGCGAAGAGACTGGGCGCCGGCGGTGAACCGTCAACCTTCGTTACCGCCGGGAGAATCGTAGAGCTTCCTAGCTCGACTTAAGTTGAGAAAACCGACAGCACCTACCAACATTCCGACTCATAGTGAATATTTTTTGTTCTAAATGCGACAGGCGGACGCGTCTGATGTCTCCAAATCGACTCCTGTCATTACCAGCCCTGCAGCCCCCCTACCGCCCGATTTAAGTGCAGGAAACCGACAGCACCTCTCAGGATAACTCGAACAATACAGTAGTTTCGCAGGCCTAATTCGGGCAGCAGACCGAGTTCCGAGCTCTGGATTCGACAGACGGACGCGCCTGATGTCTTCGAATCGATTCCTGTGACCACCAGCACTGTAGCCCCCCTCA
Organism: Prorocentrum cordatum; assembly: GCA_963575745.1. NCBI lineage: Eukaryota > Dinophyceae > Prorocentrales > Prorocentraceae > Prorocentrum > Prorocentrum cordatum. The sequence continues at coordinate 73,302 of CAUYUJ010016389.1, read as the reverse complement.
GCGCGAGTTGAGTGAAGAAAACCGGGAGCACTTCTCAGATGACTCGATCAATACGAATAGTTTCGCGATTCTAGATCGGGCAGCAGACCGCGTTCAGAGCTTTGAATCGACACACAAACGCAGCTAATGATTCTGAATCGGTTTCTGTAAATATCAGCTCTGTAGCTGTCCTACAGCTCGAATTAAGTACAGAAAACCGAGAGTTCCTGTCAAGATGACTCGATTAATACAAATAGGTTTGCGGACCTAGCTCGGCTAAGAGACCGAGTTCAGACCTCTGGATTGAACAGGCAAACGCGCCTCATCATTCCCAATCGAGTAGCTGTGCTTACCAACTCTTTAGCTGTCCTAGAGCTCGAGTTATGTTCAGAAAACCGTCAGTACGTATTAAGATCACTCGAAGCGGTGGATCCCGCCACAGTGCTTTTCGATAGTAAAATTTACCCGATCGAGCTGAGATCAAGATCGCGAGCGGGAATGAGATCAAATATCACGGCAAAAAATACTAGAGCTCTAACGAATGTTCAAATTTCGAGAACAAAATTTTCAACCGACCAAAAATCACCAAAAGTTCCGTCGAGATTTTTCTTGCCAAGTAGCACTCCAGCGCGCCGGAATTACTGGGAACCAGCAGTAAACCGTCACCACGTTACCGCCAGGGCCCTCGTAGAGCTCTTTTCTCACACGGCGCTCATCGGTGAGCACGAAGAAAGCGTCTAGAGCAAGACCTGAGAAACTCGAAAAATCACGTTTTTCTGTTTTTATCCAACGTTGATTCCCCCAAGTGTTTTGATAGTAATACTACAGCTACGGACCTGAAAATTTTACTGGCAGGCGCGCCTTAACTCACTACAGGTGCGAAAAATCTGTTTCTCAAAATAAATAGTCAAATATCTTTCAAATATTCGGACAACCACCCAAAAGTTACCACATTGTCTGCCTCGGCCGGATGGGCCAACTGGCGCCGGCGATGAACCCTCAACCTGGTCACCGCCGGGAACCTCGTAGAGCTCCTCTTACTGGTAAGAGTGCAGAGAATCGACACAGAGTGGGAAAATATAGATTTTTCGAAAATTTTCAAATTCAATTTTTTCGATGTTCATATTCGCTCAGTTCCTGGAAGTCAACTCATGCAAAAATGCATGGAGAGAGCTGAGCTGCTGTCAGAGAGGAGTTTATATGCCAATGCGACGCGCGAAAAACTGCTTCCTCAAAATGAATGGTCAAATATCTTTCAAATTTTTGCAAAACCACCCAAAAGTTGTCACATTGTCCTTCTCGGCCGGCTGGGCCAACTGGCGCCGGCGGTAAACCGTCAACCTGGTCACCGCCGGGAACCTCGTAGAGCTCCTAACACGCGTAGCAGTGCTCAGCATCAAAATAGATGGCCAAACGAAGTATTTCTCGAAAAAGAGAGAGCATGATTTTTTGCATGTCGACATGAAGTTGATTTCGCCAAGTGTTTTGATAGTAAAAGTGCATGTAGAGAGCTCATATTAAGACGCAGAGGCCCTGATAGTCGTCTACAGGTGCGAAAAATATGCTTTCTCAAAAGAAAAGGTCAAATATCTTGCAAATATTCGCAAAACCACCCAAAAGTTATCACTTTGTCCGTTCTGGCCGGGTCGGCCAACTAGCTCCACCCCGCGCCGGAATTCCTCTAGCTCATCGATGACGAAGAGCTCTACGACGTACTAGCTCCACTCCGCGCCGGAATTCCTCTAGCTCATCGACGCCGAAGGACTCTACGAGGTATGGCGCCGGCGGTGAACCGTCAACCCGGTCACCGCCGGGAACCTCGTAGAGCTCCTGGCACGCGTAAAGGTGCTCAGCATCAAAAGAGAGGGCTTCTGGACGCATTTCTCGAAAAAGATAAATCACGATGTTTTTCATTTCGACATAAAGCTGGTTCCCCCAAGTGTTTGGATAGTAAAAGCGCATCTAGAGAGCTCATATTAAGACGCAGAGGCCCTCATGACCTTCTACAGGTGCGAAAAATCTGCTTTCTCAAAATAAATGATCAAATATCTTTCAAATAATCTCAAAACGACCCAAAAGTTACCACATTGTCCGCCTCGGCGGGGTGGGCCAACTGGGCGCCGGCGGTAAACCGGCAACCTTGGTTACCGCCGGGAGACTCGTAGAGCTTCCTGGCTCGACTTAAGTTGAGAAAACCGACAGCACCTACCAATATTCCGACTCATAGTGAATATTTTTTGACCTCTGAATGCGACAGGCGGACGCGTCTGATGTCAGCGAATCGACTCCTGTCATTACCAGCCCTGCAGCCCCCCTACAGCCCGAGTTAAGTGCAGAAAACCGACAGCATCTCTCAGGATGACTCGAACAATACGAATAGTTTCGCGGACCTAGTTCGAGCAGCAGACAGAGTTCAGAGCTCTGGATTCCACAGGCGGACGCGCCTGATGTCTTCAAATCGATTCCTGTGACCACAAGCACTGTAGTCCCTCTCAGCGCGAGTTTTGTGCAGGAAACCGAGAGCACTTCTCAAGATGACTCGACCAATGCGAATATTTTCGCGATTCTAGATCGGGCAGCAGACCGAGTTCAGAGCTCTGGATTCGACAGACAAACGCAACTGATGATTCTGAATCGGTTTCTGTAAATATCAGCTCTGTAGCTGTCCTACAGCTCGAGTTAAGTACAGAAAACCGAGAGTTTCTGTCCAGATGACTCGAATAATCCGAATAGGTTTCCGGACCTAGCTCGGCTAACAGACCGACTTCAGACCTTTGGATTGAACAGGCGAACGCGCCTAATCATTCTACATCGATTAGCTGTGCTTACCAGCTCTGTAGCTGTCCTAAAGCTCGAGTTATATTCAGAAAACCGTTAGCGCGTATCAAGATGACTCAAAACGGCCGATCCCGCAGGCCAAGTTCAGAGCTCTCGATTCAACAGACAAACGCGCCTGATGATTCCCAATCGATTTCTGTGACTATCAGCTCTGTAGCTGCCCTACATCTCGAGTTAAGTACAGAAAACCGAGAGCGTCCGCTAAGATGAATCGAATAATACAAATAGGTTTGCAGACCTAGCTCGGCTAGCAGACCGAGTTCAGACAGCTGGGTTCAACAGACGAACACGCCTGATCATTCTAAATCGATTAGCTGTGCTTACAAGCTCTGTAGCTGTCCTAAAGCTCGAGTTATGTTGAGAAAACCGTCAGCGCGTATCAACATGACTTGAAACGGCCGATCCCGCCTGCCTGCTTTTTGGCAGTAAAATGTACCCGATCGAGCTGAGATGAAGATGGCGGGCGGGAATAAGATCTAATATCATGGGAAAGAGCTCTAACGAATGTTCAAATTTTGAGAACAAAATTTTCAACCGACCAAACTGGGCGCCGGCGGTAAACCGTCAACCTTTCTTACCGCCGGGGGACTCGTAGAGCTTCCTGACAACATATAATGTAAATACACTAAAATATAGTTTTTTCAGCCCAAGCAATTTCAGATGTCGAGCTCTGTAGCTCTCCTACAGCCCGAGTTTCGTGCGTAAATCGACAGCACCTCTCGGGATGACTCGAACAATACAAATAGTTTGGAAAATCTAGCTCGAGTATTACACTGAGATCAGACCTTTCGATGCCACATGCGGACGCGTCTGATGGTCGCGTCCTGTGATCACCAGCCTTGCAGCCCCCCTACATCCCGAGTTAAGTGCAGGAAACCGACAGCACCTCTCAACATAACTTGAACAATACGAACAGTTTGGCGGACCTAGTTCGGGCAGCGGACAGAGTTCGGAGCTCTGGATTCCGAAGGCGGACGCGCCTGATGTTCCGAATCGATTCCAGTGATTACCAGCCATGCAGCTTTCCCACAGCCCGAGTTAAGTGCAGAGAACCGACAGCATCTCTCAAGATGACTCGAACGATACGAATAGTTTTGCGATTCTAGATTGGGCAGCGGACCGAGTTGAGAGCTCTGCATTCAACAGACAACGGCCGCTGATGATTCTGAATCGGATTCTGTACGTATCAGCTCTGTAGTTGTGCTGTAGCTCGAGTTAAGTACAGAAAACCGAGAGCGTCTGTCAAGACGACTCGAATAATACGAATAGGTTTGCAAACCTAGCTCGGCTAGCAGACCGAGTTCAGACCTCCGGGTTCGACATGCGAACGCGCCTGATCGTTCTGAATCGATGAGCTGTGCTTACCAGCTGTGTAGCTGTCCTAAAGCTCGAGTTATCTTGAGAAAACCGTCACCGCGTATCAAGATGACTCGAAACAGCTGATCCCGCCGGAGTGCTTTTTGACAGTAAAAGGTCCCCGATCGAGCTGCGATCAAGATGGCGAGCGCGAATAAGATCGAATATCATGGAAAAAATACTAGAGCTCTAACGAATTGTTAAATTTCGAGAACAAAACTGGGCGCCGGCGGTAAACCGTCAACCTTTCTTACCGCCGGGGGACTCGTAGAGCTTCCTGACAGTATATAACGTGGGAAAGAATTCCAGAGAACGATTAGTTTTTGAGCCCAAGCGATCTCAGACCTCTCAAGAAGACTCTGACAAAAAAACGAACAGTTTGGCAACCCAGCTCGAGTATCAAACCGAGTTCAGACCTCTGAATGCGACAGGCGGACGCGTCTGATGTCTGCGAATCGACTTCTGTAATTACCAGCCCTGCAGCCCCCTACAGCCCGAGTTAAGTGCAGAAAACCGACAACAGCTCTCAGGATGACTCGAATAACACAATAGTTTCGCGGATCTAGTTCGAGCAGCAGACCGAGTTCTGAGCTCTCGGTTCGACAGACAGACACGCCTGATGTCTCGAGATCGATTTCTGTAACTAGCAGCACTGTAGCCCTTCCCAGTACGAGTTAAGTACAGAAAACCCAGAGCACTTCTCAAGATGACTCGAACAATACGAATAGTTTCGCGAACCTAGCTCAGACAACAGGCCGAGTTCAGAGCTCTCGATTGAACAGACGAACGCGCCTGCTGATTTCCAATCGATGGCTGTGACTGCGAGCTCTGTAACTGCCCTAGAGCTCGAGTTAAGTACAGAAAACCGAGAGCGTCTGCTACGATGACTTGAATAATATTAATAGGTTTGCGGACATAGCTCGGCTAGCAAACCGAGTTGCGACCTCTAGATTCAACAGGCAAACGCGCCTATCATTCTGAATCGATTAGCTGTGCTTACCAGCTCTTTAGCTGTCCTGAAGCTCGAGTTATCTTAAGAAAACCGACAGCGCGTATCAAGATGACTCGGAACGGCCGATCCCGCCGGAGTGCTTTTTGGGAGTAAAAGGTACCCGATCGAGCTGAGATCAAGATGGCGAGCGGGAATAAGATCGAATGTCACGGGAAAAAAAACTAGAGCTCAAACGAATTGTTGAATTTCGAGAACAAAATTTTCAACCGACCAAAAGTCATCAAAAGGTCCGTCGAGATTTTCCTTGCCAACTAGCTCTCCAGCGCCCCGGAACTGGGCGCCGGCGGTAAACCGTCAACCTTTGTTACCGCCGGGGGACTCGTAGAGCTTCCTGACAACATATAATGTCGAAAGAAGTTACATAGAAAAAAAAATTCAGCCCAGGCAATTTGAGACCTCTCGGATGCAACAGCCGAACGCCCCGATGCTTCTATATTGTCTTCTCTACGAGCTCTGTAGCTCTCCTACAGCCCGAGTTACGTGCGTAAATCGATAGCACCTCTCAGGATGACTCGAACAATACGAATAGTTTGGAAAACCTAGTTCGAGTATCAGACCGAGTTCAGACCTCTGCATGCGACAGACGGACGCGTCTGATGTCTCTGAATCGATCCCTGTGATTACCAGCCCTGCAGCCCCCCCTGCAGCCGGGTTAAGTGCAGGAAACCGACAGCACCTCTCAGAATGACTCGAACGATACGAATAGTTTCGCGAACCTAGTTCGGGCAACAGACCGAATTCGGAGCTCTGGATTCCGCAGACGAACACGCCTGATGTCTCCAAATCGATTCCAGTGATTACCAGCCATGCAGCCCCCCTACAGCCCGAGTTAAGTCCAGAGAACCGACAGCATCTCGCAAGCGACTCGAACAATACAAATAGTTTCGCGATTCTAGATCGGGCAGCAGACCGAGTTCAGAGCTCTGGGTTCAACAGACAACGGCCACTGATGATTCTGAATCAGATTCTGTACGTATCAGCTTTAGCTGTCCTGTAGCTCGAGTTAAATACAGAAAATCGAGAGCGCCTGTCAAGATGACTCGAATAATACGAATAGGTTTGCGCACCTAGCTCGGCTAGCAGACCGAATTCAGACCTCTGGCTTCAAGAGGCGAACGCGCCTGATCATTCTGAATCGATTAGCTGTGCTTACCAGCTCCTTAGCTGTTCTGAAGCTCGAGTTATCTTGAGAAAACCGACACCGCGTGTCAAGATGACTCGAAACAGCTGATCCCGCCATGACGCTTTTCGATAGTAATACCCACCCGATCGAGCTGAGATCAAGATGGCGAGCGGGAATAAGATCGAATATCACGGGAAAAAATACTAGAGCTCAAACGAATTGCTGAATTTCGAGAACAAAATTTTCAACCGAGCCAAAGTTGTGAAAAGTTCAGTCGAGATTTTTCGAGCCAACTAGCCTGCCAGCGTTTTCGAATTACTCTTAAGCTTCGCCGCTGCGCTCTCAGGGAAGCTCTACGAGTCACTAGCTCCACCCCGCGCCGGAATTCCTCTAGCTCATCGACGACGAAACTGGGCGCCGGCGGTAAACCGTCAACCTTTGTTACCGCCGGGGGACTCGTAGAGCTTCCTGACAGCATATAGTGTGGAAAAAAAACTCCAGAGAACGACTAGTTTTTCAGCCCAAGCGATTTCAGACCTCTCAAGATGACTCTAAGAAAAAACAAATAGTTTCGCAATCCAGTTCGAGTATCAAACCGAATTCAGACCTCTGAATGCACTAGGGGGACGCGTCTGATGTCTGCAAATCGACCCATGTGATTAACAGCCCTGCAGCCCCGCTGAAGACCGAGTTAAGTGCAGAAAACTGACAACATCTCTCAGGATGACTCGAATAATACAATAGTTTCGCGGATCTAAATCGAGCAACAGACCGAGTTGCGAGCTCTAGAATCGACCACCGGACGCGCCTGATCTGTGCAAATCGATGTGTGACCCGCAGCACTGTAGCCCTCCCCCAGCACGAGTTGAGTGCAGAAAATTAAAGCACTTCTCAAGATGATTCGGACAATACAAATAGTTTTGCGAACCTAGCTCGAGCAGCAGGCCGATTTTAGAGCTCTCGAATCAACAGACGAACGCGCCTGATGATTCCCGATCGATTTATGTGACTATGAGCTCTGTAGCTGCCCTACAGCTCGCGTTAAGTACAGAAAACCGAGAGCGTCTGTCAAGATGACTCGAATAATACGAATAGGTTTGGGGACCTAGCTCGGCTAGCAGACCGAAGTCAGACCTCTAGATTCAACAGGCGAACGCGCCTGATGATTCTGAATGCGATAGGTGTGCTTACCAGCTCTGTAGCTGCCCTACAGCTCGAGTTAAGTACAAAATACCGACAACGCGTATCAAGATGACTCGAAACGGCCGATCCCGCCACAGTGCTTTTCGATAGTAATACCCACCCGATCGAGCTGAGATCAAGATGGCGAGCGGGAATAAGATCGAATATAACGGGGAAAAATACTAGAGCTCAAACGAAGTGAATTCCGAGAACAAAACTGGGCGCCGGCGGTAAACCGTCAACCTTGGTTACCGCCGGGGGACTCGTAGAGCTTCCTAGCTCGACTTCAGTTGAGACAACCGACAGCACCTACCAACATTCCGACTCATAGTGAATATTTTTTGACCTTTGAATGCGACAGGCGGACGCGTCTGATGTGTGCGAATCGACTCCTCATTACCACCCCTACAGCCCGAGTTAAGTGCGGAAAACCTTCGGGCAGCAGACCGAGTGCCGAGATCTGGATTCGACAGGCGGACACGCCTGATCTCTTTAAATCGATTCCTGTGACAACAAGGACTGTAGCCCCCTCAGCGCGAGTTGAGTGAAGAAAACCGATAGCACTCCTCATGATCACTCGACCAATACGAATAATTTTGTGATTCTAGATCGGGCAGCAAACCGAGTTCAGAGCTCTGGATTCGACAGACAAACGCAACTGATGATTCTGAATCACTTCCTGTAAACATCAGCTCTGCAGCTGTCCTACAACTCGAGTTAAGTACAGAAAACCGAGAGCGCCTGTCAAGATGACTCGAATAATACGAATAGGTTTGCGCACCTAGCTCGGCTAACAGACCGAGTTCAAGCCTCTGGATTCGACAGGCGAACGCGCCTTTTCATTCTACATCGATTAGCTGTGCCTACCAGCTCTGTAGCTGTCCTACAGCTCGAGTTATGTTCGGAAAACCGTCAGCGTGCATCAAGATGACTCGAAACGGCCGATCCCGCCACAATGCTTTTCGATAGTAATATTCACCCGATCGAGCTGAGATCAACATGGCGAGCGGGAATAAGATCGAATATCACGGGAAAAAATATTAGAGCTCTAACGAATTGTCAAATTTCGAGAACAAAATTTTCAACCGACCAAAAGTTGTGAAAAGTTCAGTTCTTTTTTTCGAGCCAACTAGCTCTCCAGCGCGCCGGAATTACTCTTAGCATCCAGCAATAATTTGCTAAGGGAAGCTCTACGAGTTTTGTTCAACCGAGCCAAAGTTGTGAAAAGTTAAGTTCTTTTTCCCAACCATCCTGTGGTGTTGGGTCCTCGTTTTGAAGAGACGGTGCCCCGCGTTCCCCTCCTCCTTCCTCCTCCCCCTCCTCCCTCCTCCCCCTCCTTGCCTCTGCTCTCGGCACACCTCTCACGCGTTTCGTAGCCCCATAGGGAGCTCCACCGAAGGCCCCAGTGGGGGTGTTCGCATGCGGTTCCCCCACCCAGGGCAGCGTTCGTGCCCCATAGGGAGCTCCACCGAAGGCCCCAGTGGGGGTGTTCGCATGCGGTTCCCCCACCCAGGGCAGCGTTTCGTGGCCCCATAGGGAGCTCCACCGAAGGCCCCAGTGGGGGTGTTCGCATGCGGTTCCCCCACCCAGGGCAGCGTTTCGTGGCCCCATAGGGAGCTCCACCGAAGGCCCCAGTGGGGGTGTTCGCATGCGGTTCCCCCACCCAGGGCAGCGTTTCGTGGCCCCATAGGGAGCTCCACCGAAGGCCCCAGTGGGGGTGTTCGCATGCGGTTCCCCCACCCAGGGCAGCGCTTTCGTAGCCCCATAGGGAGCTCCACCGAAGGCCCCAGTGGGGGTGTTCGCATGCGGTTCCCCCACCCAGGGCAGCGTCTCGTAGCCCCATAGGGAGCTCCACCGAAGGCCCCAGTGGGGGTGTTCGCATGCGGTTCCCCCACCCAGGGCAGCGTTTCGTAGCCCCATAGGGAGCTCCACCGAAGGCCCCAGTGGGGGTGTTCGCATGCGGTTCCCCCACCCAGGGCAAGCGTTTCGTGGCCCCATAGGGAGCTCCACCGAAGGCCCCAGTGGGGGTGTTCGCATGCGGTTCCCCCACCCAGGGCAGCGTTTCGTGGCCCCATAGGGGGCTCCACCGAAGGCCCCAGTGGGGTGTTCGCATGCGGTTCCCCCACCCAGGGCAGCGCTTCGTGCCCCATAGGGAGCTCCACCGAAGGCCCCAGTGGGGGTGTTCGCATGCGGTTCCCCCACCCAGGGCAGCGTTTCGTAGCCCCATAGGGAGCTCCACCGAAGCCCCCAGTGGGGGTGTTCGCATGCGGTTCCCCCACCCAGGGCAGCGTTTCGTGGCCCCATAGGGAGCTCCACCGAAGGCCCCAGTGGGGGTGTTCGCATGCGGTTCCCCCACCCATGGCAGCGCTTCGTAGCCCCATAGGGAGCTCCACCGAAGGCCCCAGTGGGGGTGTTCGCATGCGGTTCCCCCACCCAGGGCAGCGTTTCGTGGCCCCATAGGGAGCTCCACAGAAGGCCCCAGTGGGGGTGTTCGCATGCGGTTCCCCCACCCAGGGCAGCGTTTCGTAGCCCCATAGGGAGCTCCACCGAAGGCCCCAGTGGGTGTGTTCGCATGCGGTTCCCCCACCCAGGGCAGCGTTTCGTGGCCCCATAGGGAGCTCCACCGAAGGCCCCAGTGGGGGTGTTCGCATGCGGTTCCCCACCCAGGGCAGCGCTTCGTAGCCCCATAGGGAGCTCCACCGAAGGCCCCATTGGTGTTTCGCTGCGGTTCCCGCCATCCCCCAGCAGCGTTTTCGGTGCCCGATTAAGGGACTCCACCGAAGGCCCCAGTGGGGGTGTTCCATGCGGTTCCCCCCACCCAGGCAACGTTTTCGTAGCCCGCATAGGGGAGCTCCACTGGAAGGCCCAGTGGGGGTGTCAGCTGGGGGTCCACCCACTTCAGTCGCGCGGCTCGTGCCCTATTAGGAGCTCCAACGAAGGTCCCAGTGGTTGCACTCGCATGCGGTTCCCCCCACCCAGGGCAGCGCTCCGTGGCCCCATAGGGAGCTCCACCGAAGGCCCCAGTGGCTGCTCTCGCATGCGGTTCCCCCACCCAGGGCAGCGTTTCGTGGCCCCATAGGGAGCTCCACCGAAGGCCCCAGTGGGGGTGTCCACATGCGGTTCCCCCACCCAGGGCGGCGTTTCGTAGCCCCATAGGGAGCTCCACCGAAGGCCCCAGTGGGGGTGTCCACATGCGGTTCCCCCACCCAGGGCAGCGTTTCGTGGCCCCATAGGGAGCTCCACCGAAGGCCCCAGTGGGGGTGTCCACATGCGGTTCCCCCACCCAGGGCAGCGTTTCGTAGCCCCATAGGGAGCTCCACCGAAGGCCCCAGTGGGGGTGTCCACATGCGGTTCCCCCACCCAGGGCAGCGATTCGTGGCCCCATAGGGAGCTCCACCGAAGGCCCCAGTGGGGGTGTCCACATGCGGTTCCCCCACCCAGGGCAGCGTTTCGTGGCACCATAGGGAGCTCCACCGAAGGCCCCAGTGGGGGTGTCCACATGCGGTTCCCCCACCCAGGGCAGCGTTTCGTGGCCCCATAGGGAGCTCCACCGAAGGCCCCAGTGGGGGTGTCCACATGCGGTTCCCCCACCCAGGAACAGCTGTTTCCGTGGCCCCATAGGGAGCTCCACCGAAGGTCAAGTGGCACCGCTCGCGGCACACCCGCATGCGGTTCCCACCAAGGGCAGCGTTTCCGTGGCCCCATAGCGCGTTCCACCGAAGGCTCCCAGTGGCGCAGTTCGCATGCGCCCCCCCCCCCACCACCCAGGGGCAGCGTTTCGGGCAGCGCTTCGTGGCCCCATAGGTAGCTCCCCCGAAGGTCCCAGTGGCGCAGTTCGCATGCGTCCAGGGCAGCGTTTCGTGGCCCCATAGGGAGCTCCACCGAAGGTCCCAGTGGCGCAGTTCGCATGCGTCCTCCCCACACCCAGTACAGCGCTTCGTGGCCCCATAGAGAGCTCCACCGAAGGTCCCAGTGGCGCAGTTCGCATGCGTCCCCCCCCCGCCCAGTACAGCGTTTCGTGGCCCCATACGGGGCTTCCCCGAGTGCGATACCCACAACTGCATATGCTTGGGTCCTTCGCCAGGCTAATTTTTGTTATCGGTGTTTATTATACTCTTGCATTGCCCTCGCGCGCCGCGCCTCAGCGCGACGCGCCCCCATTTTCCTGAGCCAGTCCGGCAAACTGCGCGGAGATGGGGGAGGCGCAACGTTTCGATTGACGGGAACGGCAGGGGCTGGAAAGGCCACGGCAAGGCACTGCGCTGAATGCGGCACGGACCGCCCTCCTCATCTTCAGCCTCCCTGCCAGACTGGCGGTGACAAACATGCGTCCGGAAGGCTCTCCGGGAACATGCTGGTGCGGGGCCGCAATGGGGTCCTCGTGGAGGTTGCTGGGGTACCTCAAAGGAGGCTGCAAAGCCCTCAGGACAGGCAGAAGGAACCATTCGGAAATGTTGGCATGGCGGTGCAGCAACGAATTTTAATGGGAGAGGCGTGAGGAAACGCAACAAGAACGATAGGAGCTGGGCAGGACAGGGCAGAGGAGGGGAGGGAACGAAGGAGGCCTCGCGGGGGGTTCTGGCGGGCCGTGGTTTGGCCCCTGGGGCCAGTTGTGGAACTCGCCGGGCAAGCGACGGAAACCGCGCGGGGGCCCCTTGGGGGCCGTTTCTGGGCATTGAAGATCCTGGGCTGTGTTGGGCGCCCGTGGGGCCGCCTTGGAGCCTGCGTGGGTCTCTGTTCGCCGTTTTCCTTTCCGCGTCGTCTTCCTCCTCCTCATCCTCTTCCTCCTCCTTCCTATTCCTCCTCCTCCTCCGCTTCCCCTTCCTCCGCCCTCTTCTCGTAGATCTCCTAATCGGACAGGTGGCGACAATCATGTTCCCGGAAAACTCGCTGGGAACTTGACAAGGGGGTTCGTGTGGGGGCCCTCGGATTCAGGGTTAGCCGATTGAGGTTGCCTGGCCCGAAGGACGGGCCAATGGAAGCATGTGCAAAGGTTGACATGGCGGTGAGGCTTGGTAGGGAGATAGGGGAGGCGCAACGTTTCGACTGAAGAGCGGTAGGGGCTGGAAACGCCACGGCAAGGCGCTGCGCTGAATTGGGGTGTTCTTTGGGACGCCGCGGACCTCATCTTCGGCCTCCTTGCCGGACTGGCAGTGACAGTCATGTTCCCGGAAGGAACGTGATGGCGTGGGGCCGCAGTGGGGTCCTCGTGGAGGTTGTTAGGGTACCTCGGAGGAGGCTACGCAAAACCCGCAGGACAGCCAGAGTGAGCCACTCGGAAATGTTCTCCTGGTGGCGCGGCTGCAGAGTGAGGCGGGGGGGGGCGCAAGGCAACGAAACAGGATCGGCAGGAGCTGAGTTGCACAGGGCAAGGAAGGAGGGATGTCGAAGGAGGCCTCGCGGGGGCTTCTTGGGGGCAGTTGTTTGGTCTCGTGGGGCCCCACGAGAGCCTTTTGGGGCGCCGCGGGGGCCTCTCGTGGTCCTCCTGGAGCCCCGGGGCCGCACCTGGAAGCCTTGTTGGGGCCTCCTGAGAGACTCGTTCGGCGAAAGACTTGAAGCTTCGGTGTTCGTGACAACCCTGTGAAGGCCATCTTGGGTTAAGTCGGGCCTGTCCCCCTATAGGGTGATTTTCGACGAAAAATGAAACTACCCCCAAAATAATCAAAATATAGTCCAAAAATAATATGGAAACTATTTCTTGAATCTTTGTTTTGCCTTTTTGGTGCATTTTTGGTGTATGTTTAATCTGTCGTCGAAAATCCCCCTGTAGGGGGACACGCTCGACATCAATCTTGGGGCCGTTCTCCGGGCC